>QVRM01000729.1:440000-921015 GCA_003439945.1 Dermanyssus gallinae
GGCAACTAGTCAACAGCAAGTTAACCACTGCTGTTCGCCCCTTTTTGCAGTGTAGTGGGAACAATACCTGCGTTGTTTCGTCGCAAAGCCTTCTTCTTGTCGTGTCTGTCGCACGTTACGCACTTATTCTATTAACACGCACACGCCGCACGCTCGAAACGATCACTGTATCGCTGAGACACCATCGTCTTGATCACACGTGGAGAGGCCAGCCAGATACCAGAGGCACGTTGCGCCGTATCGATGGCAGAGCCAGTCTTAACAGCAACCGACATAAGCAGAAGCGGCGGCGACGTCGACGACGACGACGACGGCGACGACAACAACGACAACGACAACAACAATAACAACAACAACGTCGCGACTCGATGTCACTTTCGGTGTGACCTGATTTTACCTACCTACATAACAACTGCTACTGCTGCTTGCACAACCGCTGTTGCTGAGAGTAGGCAAAGAAAAAGGCCACACCACAGAGACACACGAAAAAATATAAACGACGCAAATCAAAGCAAGCTGCGCCTCTTCTCGGCAGATATGAACACAAGTCAGCAGCAGCAGCGGCAGCAGCCGCCGCCGTATTGAGTTGGGGCAAGCAGTCCAATTGGTCGCTAAGCGCGTGGGTCGGCCATGGCACCGAGCCATGGCCGAATGCCAAAACGCCCCAGACGACGGCATCGCCACCCCCGCCGCCCATAGAGTTAGGGCCGATAGCCCGTGCGAAATGTCCGTCACCCCTCTCGGACCCTACAGCAGCTAGCTAGACCCTACAGCAAGGAATCGAGAGCGGAGCAGAGAGTGGGAGAAAGGAAGACAGACGAAGGGCAGACAATGCGATTAATTCAATCTGCCCCGTCATCGAGTTTTTCCTCTGGTGGGCGGCTGCTGTGGCTCGACCTCACTCGGGCAGCTAGAAACAGCAAAAAAACTGCGTGCGGTTCTAGAGCTGGTACTGCTCACACGGCCAAAGGCAAACAAGGTGCAGCTCCTTAAAAAGAGGTTAACTGACCCCTGGGCACTTGGCAAATGTCGAGAACGCCTTTTTTATGAGTTCCGCATGTGGGCAAAGGTCTAGGCGGTTCCAGGGCAAGGAACACTTGCTGCTCCTATTCGGGCCAATGCCAATGTCCAAAATCGATGTGGCTGTTTAAATTTTCAATCGAAATCAATCGTATTTCCTCTATACAATGCGACGTTTCCAAGCAACGTAACATAGTCGTACTTCTGCAGTACACGGTTACGCTTTCAAAAAACCTTTCGCTGCGTGTGTGCTACTAGCAGAACGTGCTTCTGAACTAGTGCGGAGTATAATACAAAACGGTAACCAGGTATGTAAAACAAAGTGTACATTTCCTGTTGCGGTTAAGTTCAATCTCAATTACAAGAATATACAACAATCGGAGGTATCGTATCGAGTCGGCTTATGATACCGCCGTAGTAGCAGAAAGATTTATTCTTGCATATAGAGAGCATTGTAGAGCTCGTTAAGGTAAATATTTTGCTTTTAGATGCGACATGGTCATTTAGAAGAGAATTCGCTGTGAAATGAAGTTCTTTAATTAGACTTTACGCCGAATACCTTAAAATCATAACTCTACGACTATGATTCACAGCACTCAGTTTTTTGGCGGGCATGTCGAAATCAAGTGCATGCATAAATGACTGTATGACGACGTTGTGGGTGTGGCTGTGGCGCTACAGGTCGACAGTTGTAAACGTGCCTTGGTGTCGTCAGCATGTGGCTCTGAGCAGCGCCATACCGGGGTTGTTTTATGATGCTGTGAATATTGTGGCTGTAGACGTCCCCTTGGTTGTTGGAGTGCATGTTCGCCAGTGCGTTCTGTCGGCTGTCGAGCCATCTTACTGGCGCCGTCCTGTATCAACATTATAGCCGGTGGTTGTGTTGTGTTGTTGCACTGTGCATAGCTCCGTCACAATATCACATTTCAATATATACAGGTATATCACTTCTACTCTGAAACAAGACCTCTCAGAGACTATGTTCCATTGGAGAAAAAAAAACTTACTTTAACGAGCTCTACAATTCTCCATATTAACCTTCCTAAATACACACCGTACACAGGGGTCTATTATAACAGTATGTACTTAAAATAAAATTTGGTAGAACTTGGTAAGAAAATAATTTTTCCAATGAAAAGAGAGGGCGGAAACGTCGTGTTAGGGAGTGAAGATAACATTTGTAAAAATAGTTATTCTGTCTATTTCCTCTACATAACAGTGCAAATTTTACGTTTGCGAAACAGACAATGCATGGAGGAACCGATCGTACGGACGTGTTCGGCGGAAAATTCTACGCAATCTGCATTCTGAATGACACCCGACGCAAGGTAGCGAAAGGCGAATGGCCAGATTTAGGAAAAATATGAAAAAATCATGTCTTACGTTGAAGCTTTCACGTGCAGAACCGTAAAATTTTGTCATTACGACCAAAAATATGCGCCCGAAGAACTCTTCTCAGGCAAAAACAAAATGAATGTCCATAATTTTTGTACCAAAGTAGTTGTTGAGTAACGACGCTCTTGCGACAGCCCTATCAAAAGCGAAACATGCATACTTGCTAGCAGTTTGATCTGCTTCAGCAAGGATGTATGAGAAAGTTAGGTGCATATTTTGAGGTTTGGTAGTACTCGGTAAGAAAATATTTTTTCCCAATAGAAGGAGGAGGAGAAAACGTCTTACCAAATTTTTTTTCAATTATGTTTATTTAACTCAGAATGAGTATATTATAACGTTCAAAAATGTTTTTTTCATAATGCTCTATCTTCGTCACTCTTCCGGCGAGAGAAGTAATGCAACGATTCTTGGTCCAGCGCTGTGCAATCCACTGCATGGTAATTGGCACACCTCCGCAGGCAGAAACGGCAGGTGCACAACTCGTACTCCTCGTTAAAGGCTGCGTTCGTACATACCAGGTAGTGATAACCATGCACTATGTACCTGGTATATGACTGTCACATGCAGGACCAGACCAAAGGTGCACGGCATTGAAAACGTCCAAACCACCGACCTCCCGTCTGACCTGTTCGACTTTAGCTTCCCACTCCGAAATAAAACATTCTTATGGTACTGTACGCGGCATCTTCAGCCTTAGTCGGATTGTTTTAGTAGCCGGTGGACAGCCTGACATAAGATATACAAAGCGGCTCCTTGCTCGGGTAGGCAAGCGAAGCACTCGCTCCATATATAATGAGAAACACCTCTCAAGCTCGTTAAAATCCGCCAGCGTGAGGTGGTTCCACACCCTGTCAAGACCATACATGAGCCCTGAAACAATCTTAAACATGAAGAGCCTTACTGCTGAGAAAACGGACACTTGCCAAAATTTAACGATTCTAAACGTGAAGGCTTCAACATAACTATGGCTGTCAAAATAGCTTAGTTACTCTGCAACTACGTAACGCAGCACCATTACCTCGGTACATACATGATGAGCATAAAAAGTGCTATTGCTTGAGAATAGTCTTTTAAGCATAAAATGTTGGTCGTAATTAAAAAAATAAGGTTCTGCAAGTGAAAGCTTCAACGTAAGGCATAACCACGCATTGACTTTTTATGACTTTCCTCAAAGTTGTTTCGTAATACCGCTTACGAGAACGTAAGTACACTCATTTAGTCTCAGGCGTTACGTGCTTACGATACCTGCGGTAAAAACTTATTCACCGTGTGTCTCAACCGACAAAGTCCCGGGAAAAACAATGCGTGATTACCTTAAAAAGCAAAGAATCTAAAGCACCATAAACATTGATCAATCATATCGACAGGAAGCGCGCCGTATAAAGTCAAGAAATACATTAATACTGCGCTGGTCATGCCGCCTGTGCACTATGGGCATACTGATATACCGCCTGGGCACAGCTGCCTCGATGAAACTAAAAAGAAAGTAATTTGCAACAGCCATATGATCTGTACCGGTTGCTGAGCTTGGACGGCTTCTCCTGTCTATCGTGCGAACAGACCCTTTCGCCACAAAAAAAAAACTATAGACATTCCATAGGAAGGGGATCAGCCAAAGTATTGATACTAAACTTTCTCATTAACATGCGGGGCAAACAGATACTTTGCAACAACAGGTTTTCTGGTGTATCAAGCGAGACGTCGCTGTGACTAACGCGACATGAGTAAAAAGCAATCGCAAATTCCTCAAACCCTGGCGAGTTCGTAAGTGGATACGAACTGCTTCAACGTGACCACCAGGACTACAAACATATCAAAAGGAGAGTATTGCACAGTTGGTTTCTGAATGCTAAAAATTCCGAATATCATCAGATAGAATTATATCCACTGATTTCGTGAGTAGGACAGTCCGAATTATTCAGCCGAGTTTTACTAATGCCAAGCATGTAACAACTAGAGCCTTTGTGAAAATCAGCAATAGATTCAAGCTGCCTCTGCTTTAGTAGACCACCCGTACCGGAATTAACTGCGGAGTTATAATTTATAAATTATAAAGACAAAATTTGTTAACCAGTTATTGGGCTGGAACCTTGTATGATGTCTTTAAGAGGAGCAATCACCGTTGTCCAGAGCTTATCGCTGCCTGCAGCTTTTTTCATAAGAGACTTCTTGGAGTTCTCGTCAAGCGCGGACAATCTGCAGATTCAAGCTTGCAAACCGGCTTGGAGGTGTGGGTGTCAGGTAGATGTTTACGTATATATTGCCCCAATGCCGCATATATATATGCCTTTTTTACATAGATGCGTTTTTAAACAACCGGGCTATCAAAAATAATCTTAAGGTCTAAGGTTCGAAGACGAGTCATGTCGGATCCGTGAAGCATTTCTTCGAGACGTTAAACCCTATAGCTTTCAACAGTCGACCGCTCATTGGTCGCTCCAAACCTATTGTTCGTCAATCGTCTGGCGTCGTGCGTTTACCCAAGAGAGAGAGCAGCGAGAAATTAGATAGGCGGACTGCGATCCCTAGAACTCCTATACGCCCCCAGTAATTTAGCGAGATTTGCTATAATAGCATTGGCGACCTTAGCAGGCGCTAGGTGCCATTGACATACCATCTACTACCGCCGCCAATGCAACTCTTACCGCCGACCCACCCGGAACCATAAACTCCTCGTGTTCAGTCGGCATGCAAAGTGCTGCGCTACGTCACTAGCAGACAGACATTGGGCATTCACGCCAGCCGTCAGCCAATGTTTCACGTATTTGGCAGCATAGCTTGTGCCCGAGCAGCGGCTTTCTAGTTTAGAACAAAGTCACGTGCTGTCTGTGGTTTTTATCTGGATATAATGGGTCGCACACGTCATTTTCGTTACATTACTGATATCATCAACATCATTCAGACAATATATATATATAGATATTTATGTTTAGAATGCAATTTAAACGACTGTAAATATTACTAGAATTATTATTAGAATGCGATTTAAGCGACTGTGAGTAGACTGCTCTAGATGGAGGCCTTTTCTCTATCCGGTCGAGTTACAACGGTACCAACGGTGCTTCTCAGGCATTTCTCTAGCCCGGCATCCGTCGCCTTGCTCGATCTCGGTTGACTCTTATACTTTCTCGGGCTGTGAGGTCATATATATATACATATATATATATATATTGCGCTTCAATCAGCGAGCTTGGCTGATTCACCTCCGTTATATTCGAATGTGTTTCAAATCAAATACGCTAACCAAGGCTCTAGTAAGATATTTCTTGTTAGACGCCTAGATTGTTTCCTTAAGCTTGACTATAATCAACCGTCTAGAGCTCGTCAATTGAATATGAACCAATCTACCGCTCGCAGTCTACCAACGGGACTAATTGATTGGTAGCTTCCATTGGAGCCAGCGTTCAGCAGGACTAGAGCTACAACTAATCAGGACTTTGTAATGATAGTGTTGGAGATCGCCAACTTAGTACTGTCCGCTTGCAGCAGAGGAGTAGTATCATTGCTGGAATACGAAGTATACGTAATGTATATGACCAGATCCGTTGCCAGAATGGAGCACATCAATAATGGGTTCGCCTGGCGCGTGGCCAGAGATTTTCCCAACATGACGACTGCACAGGCCCCGTCATTCCTTACCCCTTATTACATGAATAAAGGTGCTTTCTATTCTATTCTACGTCTAGAACTGAGCACAGCTCATCGACAAGCACAATGTCGGTTTGCGCAAGTTCACCAAAATTGGATTGTTGTCTTAAGGAAAACTGTTGTTCTGTTGGTGGATGGGACCAAAATGTCTCTTTATGGCCTCAATAGACAAACGGCAACGAGGATAGCGGTTTGCGCAATCTTGCATTGTCGAGCGTGTGCGACTTACAATACAGCCCCAGAGTATGCCGATGAGATTCCTACACCTCAAGTCGTGTCGTATGCAATAGTTGTTGGAATTGGCTTTGTAAAGTGGCCAGCATAGTCTTCCGACCGGAATCCCATAGAACTCGCAAGCTGAAATCCAATTTTTGTCTAGCGTATAAATATATATATATATATAGCCTAAAATCCAATTTTTGTCTAGCGTATATATATATATATATATATATAGGCTAAAATCCAATTTTTGTCCAACGTATATATATATATATATATATACTACCTGCGAGCTATTCTGGCGAGATATGGCGATCCCCTAGAGAAAATAGTACACGCCCTGTGTATATAGATAAGCGCAGCGAAGGTTGCTTTACGGCAAATTCGGTGGTTAATCCGGATGATGCAGCCTCTTGCATATTGGATTCGTCATACACGGATATAGTCAGTAAAGAGTTGTAAGCTAGTTTAAAAAATAAAGGTGATGTGTCATTGTAGTACTAGACACAAGGAAGTCCCGTAAATACCAGGGATATATATATATATATATATTGATTGACGGCGTGGCCTATCATCGGGCTTGCATCTTAATTTTTCAATATATATATATATATATATACATAAACCTTACACCATAATTTAGCATCCTTCAACGTCACGCGTAAAGTGCTTGATATATGTACACACATATATATATATATATATATATATATATATATACATATGGTGTTCAAAACGTATCGCGACTTTTGTGTTTTTTCAAAAATTATTCATTTATTCATGAATATCTATTTTGTCCCCTTCAAAGTAATCCCCATGAGATATTATACACTTGTGCCAACGGTTTTTCCAATCTTCGAAGCACTTCAAAAAACCATTTTTTTTAATCTTGTTCAGCTCCTCCTTCGATGCCGTCTTTATCTCGTCAAGCGTAGCGTAACGTCGTCCTTTCATGGGCCTCTTCAGTTTAGGGAACAAGAAAAAGTCACAGGGGGCCAGATCTGGGGAATACGGTGGCTGCGGCATCATTAGTGTGTTGTTTTTGGCCAAAAACTCGCGCACAAGCAACGATGTGTGAGCAGGGGCGTTATCGTGGTGCAAAAGCCAATTTTTGTTCTTCCACAAATCCGGGCGTTTCTGGTGGATTGCTTCGCGCAAATTGCGCATAACTTGCAGGTAATATTCCTTATTGACCGTTCTACCCTGTGGCAAGAACTCATGATGCACCACGCCCCTGCAATCGAAGAAAACTGTCAGCAAAACTTGCACATTCGACCGAACTTGGCGCGCTTTTTTCGGTCTTGGTTCGTGCGGCAGCTTCCATTGAGATGATTGAGCTTTGGTTTCCACGTCATAACCATAAACCCACGATTCGTCACCAGTTATGACCCTCTGGAGCAAATTTGGGTCGTCGCGGACAGAGTCCAACATCTCATTAGCAATGTTCATGCGATGCTGTTTTTGGTCGCAATTGAGCAATTTTGGTACGAATTTCGCGGCGACCCGTCTCATGCCCAAATCATTGATAAAAATCGAATGGAACGAGCCAATCGATATGTTTAGGTCCTCAGCAACTTCTCTAACGGTGATTCGACGATTGGCCAATACCATTTTCTCCACTTCATTAATTTTTTCGTCTGTTGTTGAAGTGCTCGGGCGTCCGGCACGCTCTTCGTCGTTCACATCTTCTCGGCCTTCTGAGAACATTTTGTACCACCGATAAACGTTGCTTCGGTCCAAGGTAGCTTCTCCGTATGCCACAGTCAACATTCGGAATGCATCCGCGCACTTAATTTCGTTTTTCACACAAAATTTGATACAGGTTCTTTGATCCATTTTTTTGAATAGGTAAAAATCGAAGACGATCCAAAACACGTGCAAGCAAAGCAGCTGTCAACAATTAAGTGAACATTCAAAATGGCCGAGCTTGTCGGCATAAGTGAGAGACATGAGTACCAACATAACGCCACAAAAAATCGAAATTCGAATATACGTAACCCGCGAAAATTCAAAAGTCGCGATAACGATTGAACACACCTCGTATATATATATATATATATCGATTAATAGTTGTTGATACGAAAGCATAATGTTGGGTTTAGGTCAGACTGCCCAGCAGTACGTTGCTATTCCATCTGCTAGATTAATATTGTTTATTGCTTCATTGGTTTCTACGGCCAGCGGGTCTGTGCGATGGTTCTCATCTCAAGAAGCAAACAACAGCTTACGACTGAAGGTCCGGCGGGTGCCACCAGTGTTTGCGTGCCAGCGATATTCGAGCACTAACGAATTAATGACCAAAAGAGCGCTCTTATGTGTCGAGTTTTGCACTCAACATTCAAGAACAACGCACGAACTATATTAGGAAAGACAGACAGGGGGAGATATATGTATATATATATATATATATATATATATATATATATATATATATTGAGAGAGAAAGAGACAGGGCAGCAAACAGAACGTTAAGAGAAAAAGAAAAACAACCTGTATGTCAAGCCTAGCTGCGTAAGTTATTGTTTTTGCCTGTTAGAAGTGGCATCAGTCGAAGCCGTAACCCAAAGGTTTCTACAGCTTCGTATAGATTACGTCCCCCATGAAAAACTCAAAACTCACATATACGCGCCTCTTGTCGCAGACTGTGGGAACGTATCGAACCGCATTCATATCGCCATGCGGATTCACGTGAATCGCGTCTCATCAGAGCGGAAACAAACGACGTACGGAAACAATGCCGGATATATATATATATATATATATATATATATATATATATAAAGCTTTATCATTCGATCAATATGTATACGTTGATTCAAGTGTAAATTTTTTTATATCAGGGGCACTTAGAGCGGCAGCATAAGCTAACATGTCGAGATATTTGGTGTTTCCCCAACAGTTTTTGTAGTAGCATGGCCGCGCATGACTAGCGCACTAGCCCCTAGACTACGCTGCCACGCACATAAACATATATATATATATATATATATATATATAGCGGTAAACAGCACGGTTCCGCCTGTCCGTAGTTCGCTCAGTCATCATATGCTGTTGCAGCGACATCACAGCACAGATGCCACAATATTAGAGATTCACGAAACGAATAAAGTAACCACACACTTTCTTTTTTCCAATAAAGCTTTCAGGTCACACATAACGATAGGCAAATCAAGAAGGCAACGTTGATATACCAAAAGCATTTCAGGCCTCAGGACATGAGGCAGTCAAACTACAAAGCGCCTATGTAGTAAGTCGCACACAACACATTAAAAATATACGTATATGTTGCCGCATATATATATATATATATATATATATATATATATATTTGTTGCCGTACATACAGAGTATGTATACGTTGCCACACATTTCAAACGACAATGGTCGCGCCTGGGGTAACTCCCATTACAATCGTCCCCATTTATAGTCAGCCGGACGCAATCCTATAGTCTTACGACATGATTTGCACCAATAAAAGCACATCCAACCGAAGTTGAACGTATATGCATTTATTAGCTCTAGAATTACCACAGTTATCCACTTAACAAAGCACATTCCATGACATTAAAATTGGTTTAATGAGCCATTCGCGGTTTCACCATTCAAAGGTATGAACTTAATCATGCATGGCTTAATCTTTAAGACAAGCATATGACTACTGGCAGGATCAACCAGTTTTTTTCTAGCCGCATTTCCGTCCTGAGCCGATTCGCCTCTCATGAGCCGACCGGGTCGCCCCTGGTTCCCCAAGAGCAGTCATGTGGACGTCGAGCTTAGTGCGGACACCCGATCGACATAGACAATCAACGGAGGGGAACCCCAGCCCGTGGACATCCCCCACACCAGCCTCCCAGAAGCAGGACTACAGGGACCCGCCACGGCCCCCGGCATATTAAAAATATACGTAAATGTTGCCGTATAAAACATATTAAAAATATACGTATATATATATATATATATATATATATGTTCTATCTAATCTAAAGCACCATAAACATTGATCAATCATATCGACAGGAAGCGCGCCGTATAAAGTCAAGAAATACATTAATACTGCGCTGGCCATGCCGCCTGTGCACTATGGGCATAGTGATATACCGTCTGGGCACAGCTGCCTCGATGAAACTAAAAAGAGAGTAATTTGCAACAGCCAAATGATATGTACCGGTTGCTGAGCTTGGACGGCTTCTCCTGTCTATCGTGCGAACAGACCCTTTCGCCACAAAAAAAAACTATAGACATTCCATAAGAAGGGGATCAGCCAAAGTATTGATACTAAACTTTCTCATTAACATGCGGGGCAAACAGATACTTTGCAACAACAGGTTTTCTAGTGTATCAAGCGAGACGTCGCTGTGACTAACACGACATGAGTAAAAAACAATCGCAAATTTCTCAAACCCTGGCGAGTTCGTAAGTGGATACGAACTGCTTCAACGTGACCACCAGGACTACAAACAGATCAAAAGGAGAGTATTGCACAGTTGGTTTCTGAATGCTAAAAATTCCGAATATCATCAGATAGAATTATATCCACTGATTTCGTGAGTAGGACAGTCCGAATTATTCAGCCGAGTTTCACTAATGGCAAGCATGTAACAACTAGAGCCTTTGTGAAAATCAGCAATAGATTCAAGCTGCCTCTGCTTTAGTAGACCACCCGTACCGGAATTAATTTGGATGGCTAAGAACGTATTACTACCCAAGCGAATTTCGTTCCGGAGCAAACACTTTCGCATATTCTCTGGAGACTGCGGAGTTAAAATTCAAAATTAGTTAACCAGTTATTGGGCTGGAACCTTGTATGATGTCTTTAAGAGGAGCAATCACCGTTGTCCAGAACTTATCGCTGCCTGCAGCTTTTTTCATAAGAGACTTCTTGGAGTTCTCGTCAAGCGCGGACAATCTGCAGATTCAAGCGTGCGAACCGGCTTGGAAGTGTGGGTGTCAGGTAGATGTTTACGTATATATTGCCCCAATGCCGCATATATATATATATATATATATATATATATATATATTGCATTCTAAACACACATATATATATATATATATATATATATATATATATATATATATATATATATATATATATATATATATATATATATATAGTCTGAATACTGTTGATGATATTAGTAGTGTAACGAAAATGACGTGTGCGGCTCATTATATACAGATAAAAACCGCAGACAGCACGTGCCTTTGTTCTAAGCTAGAAAGCCGCTGCTCGGGCACAAGCTATGCTGCCAAATACGTGAAACATTGGCTGACGGCTGGCGTGAATGCCCAATGTCTGTCTGCTAGTGACGTAGCGCAGCACTTTGCATGCCGACTGAACACGAGGAGTTTATGGTTCCGGGTGGGTCGGCGGTAAGAGTTGCATTGGCGGCGGTAGTAGATGGTATGTCAATGGCACCTAGCGCCTGCTAAGGTCGCCAATGCTATTATAGCAAATCTCGCTAAATTACTGGGGGCGTATAGGGATCGCAGTCCGCCTATTCGATTTCTCGGTGCTCTCTCTCTTGGGTAAACGCACGACGCCAGACGATTGACGAACAATAGGTTTGGAGCGACCAATGAGCGGTCGACTGTTGAAAGCTAGGGCTTAACGTCTCGAAGAAATGCTTCACGGATTCGACATAACTCGTCTTCGAACCTTAGACCTTAAGATTATTTTTGATAGCACGGTTGTTTAAAAACGCATCTATGTAAAAAAGGCATATATATATATATATATATATATATATATATATATATATATATGCCTTTTTTACATAGATGCGTTTTTAAACAACCGTGCTATCAAAAATAATCTTAAGGTCTAAGGTTCGAAGACGAGTTATGTCGAATCCGTGAAGCATTTCTTCGAGACGTTAAGCCCTAGCTTTCAACAGTCGACCGCTCATTGGTCGCTCCAAACCTATTGTTCGTCAATCGTCTGGCGTCGTGCGTTTACCCAAGAGAGAGAGCACCGAGAAATCGAATAGGCGGACTGCGATCCCTATACGCCCCCAGTAATTTAGCGAGATTTGCTATAATAGCATTGGCGACCTTAGCAGGCGCTAGGTGCCATTGACATACCATCTACTACCGCCGCCAATGCAACTCTTACCGCCGACCCACCCGGAACCATAAACTCCTCGTGTTCAGTCGGCATGCAAAGTGCTGCGCTACGTCACTAGCAGACAGACATTGGGCATTCACGCCAGCCGTCAGCCAATGTTTCACGTATTTGGCAGCATAGCTTGTGCCCGAGCAGCGGCTTTCTAGCTTAGAACAAAGGCACGTGCTGTCTGCGGTTTTTATCTGTATATAATGAGCCGCACACGTCATTTTCGTTACACTACTAATATCATCAACAGTATTCAGACTATATATATATATATATATATATATATATATATATATATATGTGTGTTTAGAATGCAATTTAAGCGACTGTAAGTATTACTAGAAATATTATTAGAATGCGATTTAACCGTAGCGTAGCGTAGCAGTAGATTTAAACTGTGAGTAGACTGCTCTAGATGGAGGCCATTTCGCTTAGGCCTATCCGGTCGAGTTACAACGGTACCAACGGTGCTTCTAAGGCATTTCTCTAGCCCGGCATCCGTCGCCTTGCTCGATCCCGGTTGACTCTTATACTTTCTCGGGCTGGGAGGTCATATATATATATATATATATATATATATATATATATATATATATATATATATATATATATATATATATATATATATATTGCGCTCCAATCAGCGAGCTTAGCTGATTCACCTCCGTTATACTCGAATGTGTCTCAAATCAAATACGCTAACCAAGGCTCTAGTAAGATATTTCTTGTTAGTCGGCCGGTAACTTTGTTTGGTGAGCCAATTAATTCGAATTGTGAGAAATAGCTACCACGCTAGTGAGATACGCCTAGATTGTTGCCTTAAGCTTGACTATAGTCAACCGTCTAGAGCTCGTCAATTGAATATGAACCAATCTACCGCTCGCAGTCTACCAACGGGACTAATTGGTTGGTAGCTTCCACTGGAGCCAGCGTTCGGCAGGGCTAGAGCTACAACTAATCAGGACTTTTTTCCCAACAAGACAACTGCACAGGCCTCGTCTGCGGCCAGCCATTCCTTACCCTTTATCACATGAATAAAAGTGCTTGCTATACTATTCTACGTCTAGAAGTGAGCACAGCTCATCGACAAGCACAATGTCGGTTTGCGCAAGATCACCAAAATTGGATTGCTGTCTTAAGGAAAATTGTTGTTCTGTTGGTGGATGGGACCAACATGTCTCTCTATGGCCTCCGTAGACAAAGCGTGTGTCGGCAACGAGGAGAGTGGTTTGCGCAATCATGCATTGTCGAGCGTGTGCGACTTACAATACAGCCCCAGAGTACGCCGATGAGATTCCTACACCTCAAGTCGTGTCGTATGCAATAGTTGTTGGAATTGGCCAATTTGTAAAGTGGCCAGCATAGTCTTCCGACCGGAATCCCATAGAACTCGCGAGCTGAAATCAAATTTTTGTCTAGTATATATATATATATTTATATATATAAATATATATATATATATATACATATATAAATATATATGTATATATATATATATATATATATATATATATATATATATATATATATATATATATATATATATATATATATATATATATATATATATATATATATATATATATATATATATATATATATATATATATAACAATAAGACATTTATTCATTGTAATTAATCACCGACGGTGGGAACATGACAATTGGGTCCCTGCGAACGTGTGCACGTTTACGAAGGGTCCAATGTAGGAACCAACCATCTCTGGAGGGTTCCCCGGACCGAAGCCGCGTTGCCCCGTTGCACATCCAGCGACAGACGCTGTCTGAGAAATTCGCCCGCTCGCCTATCACCGCTGACTAGACCTAGTCGCTTCCCGACCTTCTGTAGCAAACCGCGAGTGGACGGACCCGGCCCGCCAAGTGCCTCGAAGGCAAGTGGGTAGAACCCGTGCGGGTACCCGATGTTCTGGTATTTTCTTACCTTGCCTGCCTCGGCGAGAGCTGAAGCATATCCGGCCCGGGCCGCGCCAGCACTAACCATTGAAGGGGCTAATGAGTCAGTAACTGTCGCGTCCCAAACCAGCATGCAACCGCTCTCGAACGGGGTTAAGGTCAGACCGTTGGGTCTCTTTCCGCCTTCCCTATCCAGTCCGACGGGTTCCAGGACGCACGGTAGGCCACTAGAGCGTAGGGCTCTGCTGAAGGTTTCGTTCAGGGCTTGGTGTCGGGCTCGCCTGCCTGCGCTGACGATACAGGATAGCCCGTGGCGTCCATCCGGCTGGACGGCGTCACCGCAGACGCAGGTATGAGCGTGCACAAGGTCCGTCCCCAAACGAAGTCCGACCGCGATTCTCACCGACTCGTCATCTAGGAGTGTCCCGATCCGAGCACAGGGTATGGCGTGGAGCCATGCGCCCGCCCCTTTAGAGGAGACGGCGCGCAGCCTGGCCCTATCAGCGTCTGTGGCGCTTTCCGCGATGAGATTTTCAACCCTTTGCTCATGTAAAGCCGCCGACCAATCTCTCTGGCGTCCAGCTTCGGCGGGCTCGTGGCCGCACAGGGCAACTGCTTTACGGCGGCTTGTTTCTAAGCGATCTTCTAGGTCCGTAAGAGCGACTGAATCGAGAAGTGATTTAGCCTGTTGTAAAGACCTGTGGAGGGAAGCTACCAGAGCTACCTCCGATAGGACAATAGCATCAGGCAACCCTCGACCTCCCTAAAGAACGGGGAGTAGAGCTTGTTGACGTGCTTCTGCCGATAGACTGAGATTCAAAAGAGCCTCAACTGTAGTAAGCACGCTGTCGTTTAGTCGCTCAAGAAGTCCCGGAGCAAGCGAGCAGTCTGCACCTCGAAACAGGTGATTGAGACGTAGGGCCGAAAATGAAGATCTCAGAAGAAAAAGGCCCCGGTGAGATCCTACCAAAGGAATGCGTGACATCGCATGCTCTAGTTTTTCTGTCCACCTTTCGAGAGCTGCCGGAACTCCCTGTGGGAATAGGGGGACGCCTAGTAACTCCAGATCCGTGCTAACAGTACTGCATCCTGGGAGAACCTCTAGCACCTCAGAGTCGGTAGCACCTCCTACGACATGAACCTCGCACTTTGCAGGATTTAGGGCCAGGCCACTCCGCTCCGCGAACTCGATGACTCTGTGGATGTCCCTCAGAACTGCATCAGGTGCCCCGCCCAGTACACCGTCGTCTAAGTACCATGTGCTTAGAGGACACTCGAGAGAGTCGACTAACTCCTTGATACCCAGGCAAAACAGGGGGGGACCAAATGGGTCGCCCTGCTGCACCCCAGTTTGCGACATTATGGTATCATGCGGCAGAAGAAGGCAAGATGGCTATTTATAAGCTGGTTCCACTTGGTGGAACATACTCGGTGCCCAAGCCTTGACCGCATTTAACAGGTGGTCCCTCCGAATGGTGTTAAAGGCGTTTTTAAAGCCGAGCTTGACCATAAGGGTGGCTTCGGAACGAGACTCCATGAAGGACCGAGTTGAATGCACCGCGGCCTCGCATCCTCCCGGTGTCGCAAACCCGAGCTGATGACAACCAAGAGCACCTGATACTTCCGCCTTGTTTTCAAAAATGCGGATCTTTGCCGCCAGCCTTCGGATTACGGATGAGCATGCGATGGGCCTCACACCACCATCTTTCTTCTTGAGGGCAAAAAGTCGGGCACCGAAGATAAGGGGTCGCCAGTCGGGGAAAGGCGATCCCCATCGAAGAAGATCGACGACCTTGGCCAGGGCAGCCGCGAGCCGGTCTGCGGCAGCCCCTAGAGCGGGGGACAACAAGTCTTGTAAGAGCCGGGGTCTGATGAAATCCAGGCCAGCTGCTGAACTACGGGAAAACGTTTGTATGGCAGACCGGACGCTCTCGCCTGATGTAGTTGATGGCAGGAGCACGTGAGGAGGGCTAGGCCATGTTAGGAATGAGGGCGCGGGAGGGTGCTTATGCAGCAGCACGGCTGTCTCGCTGGGCTTCTGCGCTAGCGTGTCTTCTGAGATCAAGACCCTGGCCGCCGAAGAAACGTCGCCTTCCGAGAGCTTGGTAATGGCTAGCCGGACGGTGTCGACCGTCCGCTGCCGTGAAGGTTGGTTTGGGACGGGGCTACCGCTAAGGTCAAACCGTTTTCCATCAGTAAAATCGCGGAGATTCTTCCGGACGATAACCGCCAACGAGCGGTCATCTTTCCCACCATCGGGGAGGCGGAGGACGACGGGCGCGAAAGAGAACAGAGCAAGCCAGGCAGTACTGTCGTTGTTATCTGCGACTGAGCACAACACCTTAGTGAACACTTCGGCAACTTGCCTACGTACTGATTTCGGCAAGATGCGGACCAACCGCCAGCGGCGAGTGACAACTTGAATGACACTGATTAACTGATCCGCGGTAAACCGAGAGTTCGAGCGCTCTGACTCGTCGACTATGTTATGGGCACCCCCTCCGTGCTTCACCGTAATGTGTCGACGCAGGCCTCTTCGTGTAAACGTAAGTGCACAAGTTAGACAGGAAGCTCTATTAGGGTCCGACTGCCCGGACCGCGGGCTGGCGAGCCCGTGGTAAGGCCCATTGTCTCCATGATCTGTCATTATAAGGCGAGACCTTCTAACTTGCCCTCTACGGAGAGCAGCTTCATTGGAGGTCGCAACACCTACTCCAGTGATCTTAACACCACGGATAACTCAGGCCTGATTCAATGGCGTTAACTTCCTTTTGTTGTGCAGCCGCTATTATATTATTATTATTATTATTATTATTATTATTATTATTATTATTATTATTATTATTATTATTATTATTTTATTCAGGTTTTATTTATAACAACTGTGAGGTATGAACGTTTAAGCCAGGCCTGTTTTGTTCCCTTGTCAGTTCATTGCGCCTATGATTGAAGCCACGTTCCCTCTACAAACGGCCAAAGACAATTATTATTATTTATTATTATTATTGCTGCTGCTTCTCAAGTGAAACACAGCTGTTATTGGCATTGCGGTGGCTATGTTCTAGCATCAACATTTAGTTAAGCAGCCGTTAGAATTCGAATTTGAATGACAGCGGCGTGCCGCTGAAGCCTACGGACCGTTACGCGGGTGGTTTCGTTTCGCTTCATCATGACGTGTTGATCTTCACAGCCTCATGACTGCTCGTGCGTCTGTCGCATGGCGACACACAGTACACCAAACTGATCACTAAGTTACAAACATTACTCTGGTATGCAACTCCCTGGGTTTACCATTCTGCACACACACGAATAGACGTGCTTCCTCAGAGCTCGATGTGCACACGTCCGCACTTCTTGGCGTCCGCCACCACTCTCTCTCTATTTATATATATATATATATATATATATATATATATAAATATACACATATATATAAGTATAACAAAAATATACACCTCTCTCTCTCTCTCTATATATATATATATATATATATTTATATATATAAATTCGGTGGTTAATCCGGATGATGCAGCCTCTTGCATATTGGATTCGTCATACACGGATATAGTCAGTAAAGAGTTGTAAGCTAGTTTTAAAAATAAAGGTGATGTGTCATTGTAGTAATAGACACAAGGAAGTCCCGTAAGTACCAGGGATATGTATATATATATATATATACATAAACCTTACATCATGGTTTAGTATCCTTCAACGTCAAGCGTAAAGTGCTCAATATATGTACACACATATATATATATATATATATATATATATATATATAGAGAGAGAGAGAGAGGGGGGGAGAGAGAGAGAGAGACTGATTGATAGTTGTTGATACGAAAGCATAATGTTGGGTTTAGGTCAGACTGCCCGGCAGTACGTTGCTATTCCATCTGCTAGATTAATATTGTTTATTGTTTCATTGGTTTCTACGGCCAGCGGGTCTGTGCGATGGTTCTCATCTCAAGAAGCAAACAACAGCTTACGATTGAAGGTCCGGCGGGTGCCACCAGTGTTTGCGAGCCAGCGATGTTCGAGCACTAACGAATTAATGACCAAAAGAGAGCTTTTATGTGTCAAGCTTTGCACTCAACATTCAAGAAAAACGCACGAACTATATTAGGAAAGACTGACAGAGGGAGATATATATATATATATATATATTTTTTTTTTTTTTTATTTCACTGACGGTCCTGCATTCACGACAGACCGTTGGAAGCAAGGAATGCAAGTGAACAGACGGGTACTCTGCAGACTTACCTGGCATGGCTACCACCAATATATATGCCTAAAAGGGTATTGCTTTGAAATTGAAGATTGTGTATGTAAACATTGTGGCACATGTAATATTGACCGATACCACATACTGCAATGCAAGGAAATAGAAGCTGGTTCAACGCATGCAGTAGTGAAAGATGTTATTAGCCGATATGAATTTTAGGTAGCATCTACCAATTTCTGGTGAAATAAACCTGTATACATATGGTATATATATATAGAGAGAGAGAGGGCAACAAACAGAACATTAAGAGAAAAGGAAACCAACCTGTAAGTCAAGCCTAGCTGCGTAAGTTATTGTTTTTGCCTGTTAGAAGTGGCCTCAGTCGAAGCCGTAACCCAAAGGTTTCTACAGCTTCGCATAGATTACGTCCCCCATGAAAAACTCAAAAGTCACATATACGCGCCTCTTGTCGCAGACTTTTTTTTTTTTTTGAGGAGGTATTAAATGCAGTTGCGCACTATCGCTACGAGTCTCTATCTCTAGCAGTGTGGGACTCGACCCCAACGGTTGGATGTTACTCCGTTGAGACCCATACCCACTAAACGCACCCCCCCCCTTAAGCTTCACTCTCTGATAGCCCAGATCTTCATAAAAACAGTACTATGGACTATCAGGAGAAGTGGCGAGCGCCCTTTCAGATCAATTGGCTGGGGTCGCCCAGAGGATCCAGCACTTGTCTAACACCGGCAAGCCCGTTTTCTTCGAGCTGCACTTCTCCATGGATGCTTTCAGGTTGAAGCCGCAGTTGTGCCTGTCTTTCTTTGCACTTTTCATGTTTCTCATGGAGGACTTCTTTTGCCGTCGCAGCTCCCAGTTTCCAGGCCTGCTCACTGGAGACAATGTATTCTGTAAACTTTATTAAGCTGGACCGAGGTGGGTCGCTGACCTCGTGGTGTGGGTCTCCCTCCCTGGCCCATTTCACTCGGACGAGTCTGCTTGCCCTTAACCGCGCAGCCTCCCAGGCCGAGCACTGTAGCAGTGTGTGACCTGGAGTGTCCTCATGAGCCTCTTGGCAAAATACGCATATCGGCGACAAAGCCTTTCCAATTCGGGACAAATACGAGTTGAAATTTCCGTGTCCTGTGAGGATTTGGGTGAGGTGATAGGTGAGGTCTCCCCCAGGCCTCTCTATCCATGCCTTGATACCTGGCAGCAGTACGCGCAGGGATCCTCAAGGACCCCCGGGGGGATGGCGTCTCACTCCTCCTGCCATGTCTTAATTGTGTTGTTTCTCTCACAGTCTTTTTCCGTTTGGGTAGGGGAACCTAATTCCCATAGTCGCTTCCTTTCGAGTGCCTTAAGATCCCAGGGGATCGACCCTGCCAGCACCAGAGCAGCATTTGTGCTGACTGTGCGGTACCCCTGGATTACCCTCAGGGCTGCCACCATCTGGGTCCTCCGTAGAATCTGTTTCGCTTTCTTCGTCTTGAGAGCTGCTCTCACCCAAACTGGCGCTCCAAATAATGCAATTGATTCCGCGACCGTCATTAGCAGTGCCCTTGTGTGTTGTCGCAGACTGTGGGAACGTATCGAACCGCAATCATATCGCCATGCGGATTCACGTGAATCGCGTCTCATCAGAGCGGAAACAAACGACGTGCGGAAACAATGCCGGATATATATATATATATAAAAAAAGCTTTATCATTCGATCAATATGTATACGTTGATTCAAGTGTCAATTTTTTTTTATATCAGGGGCACTTAGAGCGGCAGCATAAGCTAACATGTCGAGATATTTGGTGCCAACAGTTTTTGTGGTAGCATGGCCGCGCATGACTAGCGCACTAGCCCCTAGACTACGCTGCCACGCACATAAACATATATATATATATATATATATATATATAGCGGTAAACAGCACGGTTCCGCCTGTCCGTAGTTCGCTCAGTCATCATATGCTGTTGCAGCGACATCACAGCACAGATGCCACAATATTAGAGATTCACCAAACTAATAAAGTAACCACACACTTTCTTTTTTCCAATAAAGCTTTCAGGTCACACATAACGATAGGCAAATCAAGAAGGCAACGTTGATATACCAAAAGCATTTCAGGCCTTAGGACATGAGGCAGTCAAACTGCAAAGCGCCTATGTAGTAAGTCGCACACAACACATTAAAAATATACGTATATGTTGCCGCATATACATATATATATATATATATATATATATGTTGCCGTACATACAGAGTATGTATACGTTGCCACACATTTCAAACGACAATGGTCGCGCCTGGGGTAACTCCCATTACAATCGTCCCCATTTATAGTCAGCCGGACGCAATCCTATAGTCTTACGACATGATTTGGACTAATAAAAGCACATCCAACCGAAGTTAAACGTATATGCATTTATTAGCTCTAGAATTACCACAGTTATCCAATTAACAAAGCACATTCCATGAAATTATAATTGATTTAATGAGTCATTCGCGGTTTCACCATTCAAAGGTATAAACTTAAACATGCATGGCTTAATCTTTAAGACAAGCATATGACTACTGGCAGGATCAACCAGTTTTTTCTAGCCGCATTTCCGTCCTGAGCCGATTCGCCCCTCATGAGCCGACCGGGACGCCCCTGGTTCCCCAAGAGCAGTTATGTGGACGTCGAGCTTAGTGCGGTCACCCGATCGACATAGACAATCAACGGAGGGGAGCCCCAGCCCGTGGACATCTCCCACACCAGCCTCCCAGAAGCAGGACTACAGGGACCCGCTACGGCCCCCGGCATATTAAAAATATGTTGCCGTATAAAACCTATTAAAATTATACGTGTATATATATATATATATATATATATATATATATATATATATATATATATATATATATATTTATATGTTGCCGTATATACAGAGTATGTATACGTTGCCACACATTCCAAACGACAATGGTCGCTCCTGGGGTAACTGCCGTTACAATCGTCCCCATTTGTAGTCAGCCAGACGCAATCCTTGAAGGTTCTGCTAAGAAATTATTTCGATTCTCGTCAGAGCAGTACTACTATAACTACTGCTTTTTAGCACTTTGGAGTGGACAATTGTCTCCGCGTGACCGTGTAGTCACGGATCATGGTTACGGCCAGTTTGACAATGTGCCCCGGACAGATACTGCGTTTGCTCGTTGAATGTCGAGCGACAGCCTCTGACGAAAAAATGCCGATGCCCTCGAGTTTCCCGTTGATAGGTTAAGGCTTCTGACTACTACTACTACTACTACCTCGTCAAATTGTTAAAAGCGAAGCGATTGACATAGAAGTACCGTCTGTTGTGGACTTGGTAGAGTGCTACTGACTAGGGGAGAGCCGGTAGAGTGCCGCTGATTCGAGAAGAGCCACGAGCTAAACAACACAACGAAGCTTCGTGCAAAATCGTACGGCCGGAAATGGCAGCGACCGTCTTGGTATATCGCCAGAGCCTTCCGCTTTCTCTGACCTCATGGTTTTCTGGTGAACAGTGTCTTGACGTTCTTGTTGCTAATAATTAAATACGCACACATGGGCGCGTTTCGCCGCATTTCAATGAAGGTGGCGTATCTGTATGCGTGCTATGCATGCAGATCTTGCTGCTTAACAGCCTTTTGTTGGAGCTTTTTACGTGTCGATTGATCATACAGTTCGGTTCGAGACGAGGTGGCACCTGCGACAGTCAATCTTTACAGTGGCCATCATTGGGACACTCCCAGCTACAGACCCAGAACCTCGTTCTGTATCCACTCTGTTGTTAGGCATTTGCATCGCCTCTACAAATTGTTCGCATAAAACCAAGCGCTGAATAAAAATAATAATAATATTTTTTTTGGAACAGGCGTTTATTATTATCATTATGTAAATGTATCACAAATACTAATATATTAATTATATAACATCTACAATATTGCTTATACTATTAATAGTGCTCGAGTGTCATTGAACACTTAACATCATCTTGGCGTTGTCTCTCTGTAGTTCTAATGACACCATCTGTCGGAGGAACGCGATCGATCTTGGCTCCGCTGTGGTCTCAAAGAGCTTCTTCCCAAGCTATTTTATCAGTTTGAGCGCATTCTTTCCCAAGAACCAGATAACTCGAGACCGAACGCCATTGCAACGTGGTCCTCACGCGCGTTGGTGAATAATGTGGCCGACACCTGCGCTGGCTAGTGCACGATAGCCGAGGGCGTACGTGTCGGAGACGTGACGTCCCACACCAGCGGCTGATTGTGGTTCCAGCCCCGGCTGGTAAGGCCATTCGGTTTAATAATAATAATAATAAGATGGACTACGCCCCCGACATATCCGGGACATGCTAGACAATTCAGTACCCTTATCCGGGAAACTTCTAAAGGAAGTTGGTCTCTGGTAGCCTCGGCACTAAACGGCAGCCTGCCTTCTCTATGTCTGACAATCTATTACGGGGCAAACCTTACGGCCCTAAGAAAGAAGGACGGCTCAATCAGACCCATAGTATGTGGCCTCATGATCCGAAGACTTGTGGCAAGGGTGGCTATCGCCATCATTAAAACTTCTATAATGAAAGCTTTAGGCCCAAGGCAAGTAGGGGTCTCTATAAAAGGAGCCGCGGAGGCAGCTGTTCGCGCTGCACAAGCATATATCGAAACAGACGGTTCTGTGCGGGTTCTAGTTAAGCTAGACTTTACCAACGTTTTTAACACAATACGACGTGACGTAATATTAGAAGAAGTAAAGCTTCCCGTACCGGAACTCCTGCCGCTAATATGGCAAAGCTACAGGGATCCATCACTATCCTGGCGTGACAAAGAACTACTTAAATCGACAAATGGAGTGTAACAAGGAGATCCACTGGGCCCCGCCCTGTTTAGCCTAGGAATCTCCAGTTTAGTGGCCCGCTAAACATCTGGTACCTGGATGATGGTACATTAGGAGGACCGGCAGAAGTGGTGGCCGCTGACATACTCAAAGTTTTGCAGTTTGCGAATGAAGGGGGGACAGTTCTCAGTCTTTCCAAATGAGAAGTAATAACGGTTGGGGCGAACACTAAAGAACGAGACGAGACATACAAAACAATTGCTGCCGTTTTACCAGGCTGCAGGCGAGCTAACCCGGTCGAGTTAGAGGTTTTTGGGGCTCCACTCAGTCCACAAAGTATTTTCAAGGCCTTCGGAGATAAACGCCGCGCGTTGCTACGCGACCTCGTCTGTTGGCTATGCACTGACAAGCGGCACTATGCCTTTGGAGATATAGTTTAGGTTTCCCTAAATTCAACTACACACTTTGCACTTCACCGACAAGCCAATGCCCCGACGCCCTGCAAGCGTATGACGACTCCACGAGGGACATATTGAGCAAAGTTCTCAACATTGACTTCACGGACAGTACGTGGCGAAGAGCAAGCCTCCCTATAAGAGAAGGTGGATTAGGTGTTCGCTCAGCAACAGAATTGGCCCCCATATGTTACGCAGCGTCATTATTAGAATTCGGCCAGCTGGCTAAGACGCTAATTGACCCAAGTGCTCACCAGCGGTTGTACATAGCTAAGCAGAAGGCAGAGTCACTAGTCAAACTGAGATTAGATCCAGGCCCTTGGGAAAAACATACAACGCAGAGAGTGCTCGACAACGACAGATGCAAAGTCGTAGCCCGTGAGATCATCGAAAGCCTTGAGTCTCCCACAGAGAAGGCGGTCTTCTTGGCCGCATGAGACACCTTCAGCGGCGGATTTCTCAGGGCACTCCCGACACCGCAGCTCGGCACTATGCTGGACAACATCTCATTCCGTATGGTGTCGACTCTAAGAATCGGCGGGCCAATATGCGAACCACACATTTGTAGGACCCGTGGAAAACCAGTGGAGAAGGATGGCCTCCACCCATTGAGCTGCATCAAGGGCCAAGGTCGGGCCCCTAGGCACACCGAAATAAAAGCAATAATTCAAAGAGCTCTTCAGAGAGCGGGAAAACCTAGCATGCCGGAACCCAGACTAAGACTTCATGACGATAAAAGGCAAATGCCTGGTTTGGTATGCGACAGTATCCTGCACGGCCGCACCGTCTTATTTATGCCACAGCGCGACGAAGGCGGGATGGGTTGCCGAACACGCAGAAAAAGAAAAGTGGCGTAAATACACAGAGTTAGAGCCTAGATATAAGTTCGTGCCGATTGCCGTGGAAACAATGCAGAAGTCAGCAGAAGTACAAGGAAATTGATAAAAAAAAAACTTAGTTGATCGAATACAAGCAAACACCGGGGATATACGCGAAGACGAATTTCTAAGGCAGCTGCTTTCACTGGCAGTTTGCAGAGGAAATGCCGCGTCTATATTAGGTGCGATGAACTGAGAAATAGCAAAATGGTAATCATGAAATAACGAGGATGCACATTCACACCTCACAATTGTATTGTCCTAACAAATAATAATAATAATGGTATCACGCGTGTAGAGCTAAACAACTTAGAAGTTTTGGAGGCCCCCGTAAAGCAAGACGGAATTTCGCATACACTCTCTGTGAAAAAAGAAGCCCTTACCAAAATCCGTCTACGACTGACACACTTGCATCCTCAGGCGGAGCTGTGCGTTTGGAGATATAGCCTAGGGTCTTCAAGATTTAACTATATACTGCGTGCATGCCCTGCTTTGACGTGCCCCGAAGAATTAACGGCGTATAATGACGTCAACAGAGACATACTTAGTGAAGTCCTAAACGTAAATTTAGAAGAGAACACCTGGCAGATGGCAAGTCTTCCGATACGTGAAGGTGGTCTGGGAATAAGGAGTGCCACTGACCTAGCTCCGGTCTGCTACGCTGCTTCACTGGTGCAATTTGGTCCGGCGGCAGCTTCGTTAGTGGAAGAGGCAGTTCGACCACAAATAAGATATGAAACCAGTAAAGCACGGGACACTTTTAGAACGATGCTAGACCCGGGCCCTTTAGAAGAATATCCTAGCCAATATAACCTAGATAAGCTCAAAAGCAAAAAAAAAGAGCAGAGAAATCTTAGACGAGCTTGTTTCCCGGAGAGACCGCGCCGTATTCTTAGCGGCACAAGATAACTTCAGTGGGGGTTGGCTTAAAGCCTTACCCTCGCCTCAGCTCGGCACCATGCTGGATCCCAACTCTTTCCGCATGATGTCAGCACTTAGAATCGGCGCTAGCGTCTGCGAGCCGTTTCAGTGCAAACTGTGTGGGGAGATGGTAGATTCCAGTGGCCTACACCCACTGAGTTGCCCGAAGAGCGCCGGTAGATCGTCCAGACGTGCTGAACTAAACGGTATGATCATAAGGTCGGAATAGGAAAGCCGGTATACCATCTACACTTGAACCGAGAGGTTTAGTGTCCGCTGGCGAAGAAAGACCTGATGGGGTGACCTTTGCATTATGGTCACATGGAAAGTTCCTAGCTTGGGATGCAACGGTTTCGTGCACAACCGCAGCTTCCTATTTACACGACAGCTCTGTTGAGCCGGGTG
Source organism: Dermanyssus gallinae (assembly GCA_003439945.1). Classification (NCBI taxonomy): domain Eukaryota; kingdom Metazoa; phylum Arthropoda; class Arachnida; order Mesostigmata; family Dermanyssidae; genus Dermanyssus; species Dermanyssus gallinae. The sequence continues at coordinate 466,027 of QVRM01000729.1, forward strand.
GGTAGCAAAGCACGCACACGCCAGAAAACGGTTTAAGTATGCTGGACTGGAAACAAGATATATATTTGTGCCTATCGCCATGGAGACACTAGGACCAATCAGCAAGGGAACCGAAGCATTTCTCAAAGATTTAAGTAAGCGAATTCAGGAGGTCACGAACGACCGAAGAGAGGGTCAATTCTTGAGGCAAGCTTTGTCCTTGGCCGTTTGCAGAAGGAACGCGGCATTTATTTTAGGCGCCATGGAGGGAACTGATTATTTAAAAAAAACTTTGCAATAATACGTTCAGACCTCACAACTGTAACATTGTTTAATAAATAATAATAATAATAATAATAATAATAATAATAATAATAATAATAATAATAATAATAATAATAATAATTACATTTGCCTATTTACGTTTTAGAGTTCTTTCCGAATACAACACAACTCATCATTACAACTGTCAACCATCATAAGGTTCAACACTGAGACCGTTCTGAATGATACAAACTCGAGCTGTCAGTCTACGGTCATATTGCCTACGAGCTATCTTTTGTTTAGCATAACCAATCGGCATCTATATAGAGTAAACGGGACAACATGCCAACGTTGTCCCGGCTGAGGAATAAACAGGCGATACTTAGCTGGAAGGCAGTTGAAATCTACACCTTGCCGTAAATAAATGCAGATCAACAGAATTGTGCATACATCTTTTTTCTTCTACACATAAGGCAGAATATCGTTATTTACAGATCAATATGAGAACCCCTTCTTACCTGGGTACCACTAATTGGTCGGTGGCACATCCTCAAATGACACTGCCGACGATTCGTTCACTCGTTCGAAGGGCAACAACAAATAGTAACAACGTTTACATCGGGCACGTCGAACGATGCACTCACTGATGCCATCCGTCCGAAGAAAACAGTCCGCAAGCCTTAAATTACACCAAGAGCATATTAAATATGTGAAAATATCTACAACACACGAAGCACACGACACCGCCGCCGCCGCCGCCAGGAATAAATGATGTGATCTTTGATAGAATCCACGATCAATTCTAATGGCAGCTTTCATCGCTAGTCGAACTCGCATGTGGATGATATGTTGTTCGGCTGTAGGTTAGCGAAACTCTATCTATCTGTTCGAATTCGTTGTGTGGCGGTTAAAGTGAACAACAACGTATTTGCGGTCGGTCCATTTCCTCGCTTCATCCCTCTCTCTCTCTCTTTATAGCTGCACCCCCTTTCCATTTGTAGTCTCTCTATCTCTCTCCCTGTTCAACGATCGTATTCCGTGTTCTTCTCGTGCCCAATTTTGTACGCAAAATATGACTGCTGAGGCTATATAGACTGGCTGGTGCAACAGCAACGATAACAATAACATGAGAAAGGACACACGCATCGACGTAAGACCAGCACCGTAGGCATGCCGCATGTGAGGGACTTCTTGCTGGTGCCGTCGGCAACAGCATCGGACAACGTGCGATTAACCAGAGGAGGAGGGTGGGAGAAAGTGAGAGACAAAGAAAGAAATGTATTATATAAAATGGGTGGCATGAGATATCAACCGAGTGTGAATGCAACCTATGCGGAAAAATTATGTGATCTGTATCATCTCCAACAGTGTATCCAAACAATACACTCAAAGAAAGAAATGTTTGAATACAAATAGAATAGAAAACACCGTTAATTGTACAAAGCACCTCTCACACTAGACTATGGACGTAAACGACGCCAACAACCATGCTGCGAGATAAATTCCGTCTTGTTGAAAAGCCGTCTTATCTTGAACTTAACAACTACCGTGGCGCCGAAGGGTGACGACTACGACACCAACGACTCTCGAGATTGCTAAGCTCAATGACTGTGTTCGCAAGTTTCAACCCTTAAATCTTTCTCATTTTACAACTTCGGTTCTACATGTCATTATTTTTATTTTACAAAACAACCGTCTGTTGTTAGCCGTATATTGTGATCGAATGGGGAATGTCCAGTAATTTTGAATTCGTAAATATATATACCATATATATAAATGTTATATGTATACACAACGGGCGTCGTTGTTAAAGCCACTTGCCCGCTAAAATCAAGTCGTCCTCGCTGGTCTATGTCGAGGGCGGCCGGAGTACTGTCTTCACGACATTACGTTAAGGTGTCATGAAGGCTGTTTAACCCTGTGCGAATGTTATGCTCACGTTCGAAACAAATTCTAAGAATCTTCTTATTATAGTACAGGTCTCATAGTTCTTGACGGAGGGCCTCTGCAAGAGCTTGGCATAACGGTGTACTTCCCAGAAGTCTTAAGTTCCGAGACAGCGTTCTTAACAGTGCCGTACAGCGCCAATGTTTAGCTGAGCGAATCGTTTTCCCATTGTTTTCCTATTGTTGAAATGTAGGAGTATTGATTTTTTCAGTATTCATCTGTTGGCCGAGCTGGCATTGCCACTTCCCGTTGCTTGTTTTTATTGCGTAGGGCATATGTTCTGCTAATTAGTATCTCCGTTCGGAGGTTAATTGATGAACATTTTGAAGCCAGCTCTTACTCCTATAAAACTTTATCTAGCAAGGCCTTGTTTGGCTGCTGTAGACGCGGTGCGACTGCTCGTGCGATGTTGCACGCCATTTGTCTTTGAGTCGTATTGAGAAGGCAGCGTAAGTATTAGCGAAAGCAAGTTATTGTTGTGTTGAGAGCCCGGTGGCGTGGTGGTGAATTCGCCTGCGCCTCGCTACCCGAGGAGACAAATAGGTGCGCGGGTTCAAGTCCCACCGTTGCACATTTGTATTTATGGGGGTCCGTCTATGAAGCAATGCGGAAAGCAGTCCCGTAGACGTTAAATCTTAGCTGAGGGTCAGTTCGAAAAGTTCAAGCGATTATTGAAGCTCTGATAGCCGTGCGCTGTCATAGGAGTGCGGCACCTATCAAAATGCTATCGGTCTGATGCCTATTATTTACGCTATATTGTTTATTTTAAACTATACTCTAAAGGCAATTATTTACGTCATGCTATCTCTATTTTTTCACGGAATAATAATTTTGTGACGATCTTTCCAGAAAGAGAACAGCGGCATTTCATATTTGCCTGCGTAGTATTCCGAGTGAGAGAGTATAGAAATACTACGTGTAGTCATGCTAGACTCGAGATCTTGTTTACTCTGATAGCATGATAAGCAAGAGATGATAAAGACACCACTGAGACGTCGACTCGGCGAGACTTGTGTTATGCTCGTTCGTCATACGCCTTTACAGTGTGCTCAAGGCGTTTAAATATTAACCTAGCATTAGACGTATTTAGTTTGCCAATACCACTTTTAGGCAATCGCACTCGTATGTCTCTATGCATATGTAGAATCGGACTACGTGTTCACAGGGTGTGGCATTTCAGCCGAGCAGAGATCGACACATAACCGCAAATTTACACGAAGCGTGCTACACAGTAGAAGCAAACCTGCTTGTCAAAGTACTGGCATGTCATTGCCTGTCTGAGGGGCTGGGGGGAGGGGGGATATTACTGGTTTAAGTTAGTTTGCCACTATGTAACAGCTACGGTCATTGCTAGCTGCCAGTAGCGCAGGCGAGATCACGCATTCCTGAGACACTTTCTAGAGAAAAAAAACTGCACAATAGCTGCTATAGTCAAGTTCGAAATTCTGTCTACCGAAGCGGCTGCAGGCGACACAAAGCCTTTAGAGATCATGTCACCAGATTGTCAACTCAAATTCGTTCAAATAGTTTTGACGGTTTCGATTACAAACGCGAGAGTCATGTCAACGACGAGCTCGTTCTGATCAGCCGTCAACGGTAGTCACGAGGAGAAAAACAAATGAATGTGAGTTTGCCAATCAACGACTTACGCCAAAAATACAAAGAGGCAAATATTTTCCAAATATTCGTTTTCACTATAACAAATTACGTGTTGAATATATATATATATATATAGACAGAATATATATATATATATATATATACAGGGTCATTCATATCGTTATGTACTTATTTCGAGGTTTGGTAGAACTCGGCAAGAAAATATTTTTCTCAATGGAAGGAGGGGGCGGAAACGTCTTGTTTAGGAGAGAAAGAGTGATATTTATAAAAGTTGTCTCCTACATTGTTGTGCAAAATCTACGTTTGCGTGAGAACCAGTCAACGCATGAAGAAACCCATTGGACCGGCGTGTTCGGCGGAAAATTCAATCATATGGAAAAAGTCTTGTCGGTCAAAATTCAAGAAGAGGTGGCAGCCCTAGATGGATGGATAACTAAATGGCGATGGCCGAAAAGGCTCAAAGTGACGTCGTCCGAGTTCTACAGCAGACGGTGCAAACGTTTCATGTCTACGTTTGATGGACGTAAGTGAGTCGTGGATCATAATTTTTGACCTCACGTTGCTTGACGTCGGGTCTGACGTCGGGTCCTGACTGCAAATGATTGCGCTTTTGCGCCGTACTCGCTGGCGCCGAGAAGCTCTAGCTATTTCTTTTGAATCGAGGGCTCTTTCGACGGCTCGGAGACTGTTTCTCAGCACTGTGTAGTTAACGTAAATCGATATTTATTGACTCTTTTCTAGTCTTATTTATGAGATTTTTTTCTGTTTCGTTAGATCTTCCCGAGGAGGGTCACATCACAAACGAAAACGTATCATATTGTGTAAAATCTAAAATCAACAGCAGATTACGTGGAGTAGCTATACAATCAGTATTAAGTATGGCAATTAATATTAAGTCTGAATGCACACAAGTACAAGTACAAGCACACAAGACAAGTAAGACAATCCATATTAAGTATGAATGCACACAAGTGCAATCATTGATGTTGGCAAGCCAACGGAAACTAATCAATACTATCTGAATGCACTGGCCGATGAGCGTTTCACGCTGCGGAAGACAAGAGCAACACAAAAAGCAAGTGAAAGTGCCACCACCCTTGACTAGAGATTTACCAACATGAGGAAAATTTGCGCAGACTACATATACTTACCAGCCTGAAGATTTTAGATTTTGACCACTTTTAAGCACTGCCACCTGTAAGAAAAGAAACAAAATACAACGACAATCAGACGTCGTAGTAATGACAAATAACCTAAACAAGATAACGTAACAACCACTGTCGCTCTTGGTAGTCTTAATAATCTTGGTATATATATACATTTGCTTTAGAACGTAGTAGAGAGTGTCTGTGTAACATCGTGTCCAATAATCGCGCACGGTTAACGGTGTATCTGTGTGAGTATAAGTATACAATATATATATATATATATATATATATATATAAATAAATATATATATCGTTGAGTTGGCCCGACGAGATGACATATCTCCAAAGCTGTACCCACGCAGAGTGGCAATGCGGTGACAATATACGCATTTTCAAGTAGTATGCCTCTGTGTACGTGTGAAAATATAATGAACAGAGAGAGAGGACTGCAGAGCTTGGGCCGCCATTTTCCGGCTGCATACGAGTTGTGCCATATATCGTCAGATGAATCAGATATATGGCGAAAGTGAAGGCAGAAGCAAGCAAATGGTGCGGCGTCGTCAACGCTATGCGGACCTTATGTGGGGGAGGCGTACATGGCGAGAGACGTACATACAAAAAAAAGCCCAACCAACGATAATCGAACAGGAGGAGGATGCCGCTTTTGAGCAGAATTCCGGCGGAATCGGCGGATACTGACGGTTAAGCAGTAGTCGATCGACACGTCGGCTTGGCAGCTTCGCAAAAAGCGACAACGACGAACGTAAGCGGAGCCCGTCAGCTTCTGCTACTGGTGGAGGGAGCACCGTTGACGGTGAGAAAGTGGTGGAGGAACCTGGAGAAGCGAGTGGTCGCCGTAGAGAAGACAAGGCTGGTTGTGACGGACGGCGTGGAACAAGTTAAGACGTGGATTCGAAAGATAATATATATATACATATATATATATATATATATATATATATATATATATATATATATATATATTATATATATTATATATATATATATATATATATATATATATATATATATATATATATATATATATATTTATATATATATATATATATATATAGGGAGTGTGAAAATGAAGGGATATATGGCGAGAAGGAGGCCGTGGTAGATCTGTAGCTGAGACGACAAGGAGAACGCTTTCGACGATAACAAGTGTGCGGAAGCGGCGCCTGACGAACGGCCCTGCAACAACGATGAGACTGTGTTGATGTTGTTGCGCGAAAAGAGAAGGCGCAGCAACAGAACAAGCAGCAATAGCTGAACACAGAAGAGCTGCAGCAACAGCAACAACAACAGCGAAATGCGCTTCCACCAGTAGAATGGAAAACAGGCAACTATTGCTGGTAACTCAAACCTAGTTAGAGTGGAAGAACAACTGCCGGGGGAGAGTTATTCGGGGACGTACAACGGGAGACGGGGGGGGGGTTACAATTATTGGAAAGGGAGAGGAGCATCGAGAGCTACAACAAGAAAGACAACGGCTAAGGGGCTTTAAGAGGTATTGCGACAACTGGGAGGTCGGCAAATATTTGAGCAGATATTATGGCACTTGGAGGTGACGGGGCAGTTGGGAATGCCGGATCTTGAGGGGGCGATGGATGGACCACAGGCTGGCCATGGGCAACCAACCTTGTGGATTACGAGAGATGTAACGTGGAACCGTGTGAAGCAGAATTAGCAACCGGGGCTTGAGGGCTACAATTGGCATGGGCCGAATATAAACATGGATTGAGGAAAAAATAGGTTTGCGGGGAGGGTAAAGTTGTTAAAAAAAGAAATAGTGCATATGGATATGGCAAGAATGAAAACGTAGAACTAGTCATATATCAAGTGACTGTGTAACATTTTCTTTGGGCATGTTAATTTACAGGGTCATGAAATGTATTGAAGATTCTACAAAACTATTCTACAAAACTACACGCTCGCCCCCTCGAACATGGAGGCCAGCGCATCAGCCGCTGGCTCCGCAGCACGCAAGGCTGAACGTCTAAAGACCAACAAATACGCCCAGCTCACCGACGAGTTCATTTTTGTGCCACTAGTATTGGAGACACTAGGGGGACCTGGCCCTGAGGCATGGTCACTTTTACAGAAGATTGGCAAACGAATTGAACTCACGACGGGGGACAAAAGAGCTTTCGACTTTCTACTCCAGCGGCTATCTCTGGCGGTTCAGCGCGGCAATGCGGCAGCAATTATGGGTACAATGAGGGGCTGCCTCGAGGATAAGCTCGATTGGTAGCACCCCTCACAAGCCCAAGAGTAGTTAGATATTCATATTCCACTGTAACTTCAAAATGAAATAAAACCAAATTTCTCTATATATAAACTATTGTTGTACCAAAATTAATGCATTGAGCAGACGTCTGGGCGCTATTCTATAGTAATGATGTCGCGCTTCAACGCATGCAAATTCATAAAGTATCTGTCCTGGTACTGCAATACTGACCCGGCCAACAAGCGCCCTGCCCCCCTAACAGCGGTGACATGCAAGGTTCTGGAGAGAATCGTCTGCTCTGCAATACTGAGAAGTGCTGAGCAGTATAATACTGAACAGCACGCAGTTTGCCGGTCGACCACCGATTGCCTGCTTATGTTCTTCCGCGACGTAGGCCGATGGATTAGTGAGGGACTCCCCGTAGGCGTCATCCACTGTGATTTCAAGAGTGCCGTCGAAACTATGCCCAGCGGTCTACTCATCTCCGTACTGGCATCATAAAAGAATGGCCCCAAATGTTTATTGATTAGGTCAAGCATATCATACCCAAATCGGTAAAGTATGTAATTAACGAGATGGTAATGATGCGAACACACTACAGTGTGTGGCTAAACGATTTTATTGTGTGGTCGTCGAAGATGGGTTTAAAAGTATCCGCTCACAAGAGTGAAGTATTGCATTTCGGTATTAAAAAATACCAAGAAAAGCTGCATGTTAGGCGACCTAGCTCTGACAAAAATGTAGTATGATTCGCGAGTCATTGATATTTACTGAGCAGGTTACCCATGTTGCCGCAAAATGTTCACTGTTGTGCAGCTGGATACTCCGTGCATTTGTTGTAAGAAGTGCCTCTGCCTATTTAAAACTGTACAAATCACATGTTATGCCACTATTGTTGTATGGGTGCCAGGTGTGGAACTCTCTAAGACTGGGTTATCTTGGATTACTAGAAATATGCAGCGTTATTTTCTAAGAAGGTTGAAAAGCGGTGTCAGACGGAAAGACACTCTCTGGAACTCAGATCCGTGACCAAGCTGTTTAAAGAAGCCGAATTTGGACAGGTGTGCCGCCTGATTATGAACTAGGATCTGTTTGACGTCATGTTTGAGGTACAAGCAACGTCGAGTCGGGTAAGGTTTGTCATTAGGCCTTTAATCCAGACATCCAATGCTAAAGTCGGCATCGGTGGAGACTTGTGAAGCAATTGAACGAATGAAATAAAAGCATTTCAATCAACCTCATAGCTTTAAAGACAAAATATGGCGGTCTCCGCCGGATAGCAATCGGTAACATCCTTTAATGTCATTCGATTTCGCCTTTCCTATTTAATGCGGCTAAGGCAACACACCTTAGAGATGGTCAAATCAGCATCACGCACTTGTATTGTTATATTTAGCGGTTTTATACTAAAGGATATTGCGTTTTGTACGCGATTCTATAAATATATTGTAGCGCCAAACCTGAGATATTGTTTGAAGGTGTGGTCGCCTTTTGCTATGAAGGATGTGATATTATTGGAATCTGCGCAAATACATTTCGTAAGGCACGTTGCGAGAAAATGCACTAAAATTGCTGTGATAAATATCGCCAATAATGCCTTTGTTTAAAGAATGGCGAGTCTACGTGCAGTTCATGCGGGAAGACCGGACATCTTAGGATTGTCTGTCAGCAAAGACAGGCTGGTGGTTGTTCCGCCAACAATTTCAAGAATAAAAAGAATGGAGCATTCGCCGTACAAGTTCAACCAGCCTTAAATAATATTTCAGGTATGAACTTTGTAAATCCAGTACATACAATTCGAACAGTGAGACCCGATATCGACCCGGTACTTGTGACTGTCGAGATCGAGAGTACCGATGCTACAATGGAAGTGGACAGCGGTTGCGTAGCCACTATGATGCCACTTTCACGTTTCTCGGCTGTTTTGCCGAAATTCATACACCATGAGTCAGACTTTACGTTAAAGGTGGAGAATGGCAGTGAAGTGAAACCACACTCTTTCGTGGAAGTTCGCGTGAAGTACCGCAATATTTACTTTACCCCGGCATACCCCAGGCTCACTGTGCCAGGGATTGGCACACTACCAGCAGTACACGCACTTACAGTCCAGTTCAAGGGCCAGCCGAAACCACTGTACTTCAGGCCTAGGAGATTACCTTCCGCCCTCGCCGAGAACGGTGGGAACGGCAGTTACAGGCAATGCAACAAAATGCCTTACGAAAGTTGGATTGCCTGAAAGGAAACCCCCTGAGTTCAATGTATTTCTTCAACGTCTCGGAAATCAACCTTCGGAAGCTACAGGAAACAACCCTGCATCCATATTCCTCGGCCGACAAATTTGCATATCTCAGCTAAAAGAGAAACGACAGGTACCAGCAAAGCCGGCGAAGATGGTTTCTCGATTCAGCGTGGAGTGGGAGTCTGTCGCAGTTCGAGACTACCGAAAACTAAACAAGTGGTGTGTATCTCGTGTCGTGAAAATACTCGGAAGAAGGCACATGCTAGTGCAGTCGAGCGAGCTCGGCACGGTGAAGAGACATTTCAATCAAGTTCAAAAGACGAACGTGGAAAAGGAAACAGGCTATACATTGCTCAAGCATTTCGACGGTACGGTCGACCATGGCGACGAACAGCCAAAACATTCAGAGGCTGCCAGCACGGGACCATCTTCTACTGCTAGGTTAAATACTTCTCCGGCGCCAGCACCGTCTATAAAATAGGAAGCAGAATTCTCTACCGAGCCAGCTACATCAGCGGATCCGATTACGTCGACGCCGTTACAAGAGCCTAGAGTTCTACGACCAAGAACAAAGATAGATTATCGAAAGATGGCCGAGCGAAGCCGTCGTCATACATAAATCTAACTATTACTGCATACATACAATATTACATATTTCATAGTGAGCGTGGGGGACTGTTGTGTCTAGGCATATTCAGGTAGACACAGCTGTCGTCGGCTCGACGCTACACTGTTGTGTCTAGGCATGTTTAGGTAGACACACGGCTGTCGGCTCGACGCCACGTGCTGGCGGACGTGCAGTGGAAAAAGTAGGCACTAGAAGCGTACAGACGATTCGATAGAAACGTCTACTCGGACCGAATTGATTCTACCACATTCGAGAACAATCTGAGAGGCAATAAATACAGCTGACACAGAGAGTCAGCAAGCCACTCTACAGGTGACAGCAGGCGATCGTGTTTTCATTCTTTACGTACTCGGCTAGTCTAAGTTCAATACACTAAGTCCTCAAGTCATTAGATCAGTGTGTACAGTTCACGTACATATTAGTGGCGACGAAGATGGGATGGTGGTAACTAGTGCATACCTACGTCAAAGTACAACTACATATTATAATAAAAGTTTAATGTGCGCACTATTACATATGCGATATGGAGCAGCTTAAACGGCCGTAGAAACCGATGCTGAAAGGTGACAAAATTAAACCTAAATAAAGCTATTGCTATGCCACCGGACGGCAGTGTCGGAAAGAGCATATAGGAGGGACAAATATACGTGACTACGTGGCATGCCGTCCGAGATATAAGAATTGCACAGGGAGAAGATAATCGAATGCAAACATATATATGTATATATAGGGTGTCCGGATTTTATTGCCTGACACTCTGGACTATACTCAAGCCCGGCGAGAAAATAATTTTTGCCAATGGAAAAAGGAAGCGGAAAGCTTCGTATAGGAGTGCGATAATTTTTTAATTAAATTTTATGAATTGAGATCCAAGGCGTGGCTGTCCCGACATACGTTTACAAAATTCACGATTGTGAGAGGACGCATTCCTCAACTGAAAAACCGAGCCTACCGGCGGCATGCTCGATTCGGTCGCCCGGGAGAAACTTTATACATTGTCTAAATTATACCTGGCTTTAGCTAGCACAGGGACTACTGTGATATTAAAAAGAGTTCGCAAAATTATAAATTTACTTTTGCATGTTTGGACTTTTACGCCCAGTTTCTCAAAATGTTTACAAAATGTTACGCGTGCACACAATACGTTTAGGCAAATGTTCATCTTACGTGAATCATTTTGCTACCAAATTGGTAGAGCTGGCGTCTGTGGTTGCCCTAAGTAACTTAAATCTTTCAATGGCCCCATATCGGATGTGGGTGCATACATGTAGGGAACACTCGGAAACTCACTAAATGATCGGCCAATCTGTGATATGTGACAAAGTTAGCTACACTGTAGCAACAGAACAGTCGACTACTACGCCATCGATAACTGACGGCGCCAGTAAGTCGACCAAGCATCCAGTCCAACGTGCACCGCGACGACCAAGGAACCGTCATCAGCCACAACACCAGCGTTGTCGTAAACAACCCTGTAAAACGACACTACAGTCGACCGAGCACATAATCGAGCGTGCATCTCGTCTTCCGAGGAATCGACACCAACCACAACATCGAGACCTTCCTAAAAACAACCCCAACATGAGACCGACCGCTCAGCTCTTTGCCAACGGCAATAAGGCACGTGCATCATCGCCGACCTGTCGCGCCACAACCATAACATCAGCATCAGCAGCAGCGTCATCGTCATCATCATCAGGCCTACAGCAGCAGCAACGCCGAAGGCAACGCACGCTGTGTGTATGCGTAGTTTAAACAGAACAATCAGCGACGAGGACAGATGGAACTTTCGAGATGTCGCATGTTCGAGAAGATTCAATTCTATCGTTCAATATGATTGCTATACGAACGCTACGGCGTCCCTAGAGTGAGTGAGTAACTAGACCGAGGATGCATGGCCTAACATCTGTGCTTCGCTCGGTTGCGATATGCGCTAGACGTACGTCGTGCGTTGTCGTTCATCGTTCCTAAGTCCCTCGTGTTGTAGTCACCCAGTCTAGCTGAGTCTACATTCCCCAATTCACTGGGGTAGTAGTAGTCGTTATAGAACAAGTAGCCTTGAGTCCTACCGCAAGCATTAGGCAGGTGGCTAGAAGTGTCGGTGTAAGTCGCGCCACTGTCCTCGAGGTGCTTAATGAATCAGGGCAACATCCGTGATGTAAAAAAAAAACAAGTTGCAGCGTGTTTAGGCTTTGCGGGATTCTGATCACCAGGAATCCTGATAACCCTGCTAATTACCAGCAGCTCATACCTTATTGTTGCTGGTTTCTGCAACAAGCAGCAGCCAACGTAAAGTTTCCTGCTCTTCGGGGACGAAACGTCCTTTACACAAGATGGTGTTGTGTTAAACGCACACAATGTTCATGTTGGACCGAGGAGAACCCGCATATGATCCGCCCGCATGTACAGCGTCGCTGCTCCGTGAATGTCTGGTCTAGCATTATGCACACTGACTATCATATCAGACCTTATATAGTTCTCGATAGGTTAAGTGGATCAACATAGCACATATTTCGGAGCGCAACATTAGCAGAACTCTTGGCAGACGTTCCACAGAGTTTTTGGTCGAGGATGTGGTTTCAGCACGATGCTGGTGCCCCAGCCCTTTAGGTACGGAATTATCTGGATGAGTCCTTCGCCATTCGCTGGATTGGCCGAGGCGGTCCACAAGTTTGTCCGCCACGGTCGCCCGATCTATCCAATCTCGACTTTTCCTTTGGGTCGGTCCATCTGAACGATCTAGTCTATGCAACTCCCTTTGAGTCTTCTATTGATCAGATCGCCAGAATCGTTAGTGCTGAACCATTCGGGAGACGCCCGGTATCTTTGTACTCGCCCCACCAAGAGCTTTGCCATTCCTACCAAATGTACTTATTGGCTAACGGGCACTTGTTCGAGCAAGATTTAAACGAAAAATATATATTTTTCAGAGTTTCTACAGATTTGGCGAGTGGCCGGACACCCGATATATATATATATATATCTTATACTAATACAACAATAATACAACATATAGTATACACAATGGTATTTGCTATGCGGATATGCTATTCGTTTCAGTTTGTAGATCTTGCAAGCAGTATCGAAGCATTCGTTCGAGCAATATTTAAAGTAAAATAAATATTTGTTTGAGCTTCTACAGGTTTGACGAGTGACTTGATTGACAAAGAAAACAAACATAGTAGCTGCATGTGTGCACTCACACCCGATATGATCCTAGGTAGATTTGAGTTACTCTGCAATTACAGACGCCAGCTCTACCAATTTGGTACCAAAATGATTTACTAGAAATGCACGTTCGTCTGGACGCATTAGTTGTGCACGCGTAATGGAAAAATTTTAAGAATCTGGGCGTTAAAGTTTAAACATGCAAAAGTGAAATTATAGTTTTGCAATCTCTTCTTAATATCACAATAGTCATTGCGCTCGCTTAGGTCAGGAATAGTTTTTTTTAAATGTAGAATTTTCTCCCGAATGCGTCGGTGTGCTCGGTTCTTCAATTGAATGCGTTCTCTCACAATCGTGCATTTTGCAAACGTATGTCGGAACAGCCCCCCCTAAAATAACAATTAAAAAAATTATCTCACTCCTATACGGAGCATTTCCGCTCTCCCTTTCCATTGGCAAAAATGATTTTCTCACCGAGTTTGACCATACCCTAGCGTGTTGGACACACAAATAGGAATACCCTGTATATATATATATATATGTAATGCCACAATGTTCATTTATATAGGCTTCTTAGCGTTCATCCCACTGAGCGAGAAAATACGCGAGTTCATCGCTTGAAACTGGCGATTTAAACAGAACCTGCTGCGGCATTTGTCTCCCATCTGGTAAAATCCACCCCAGGGGTGGTAGCCGCGCACAACGTATCTTGTGTATGCAGACATTTGCATAAGAGACCGTTCATGCGAGTTTCGCCACTTTACTTGGCCATTCCCGCAAAAATGTCAGCGATGGCTCAGTGACTCGTGACTTTAGTCTGATTCTAATTGTTTCCACTGCTAGCCCGCAACCTATTAGAAGGTACATGAATCGGCTCCGTGCCGAAGTTTGTCACTGAGAGATGTGCCTCGACCCTATAAAGGTAATAATAAAGGCCCTATTATTTGTCAAAATTAGTAGAGTTTTTAGCTCAAAGGGTCGCCTTGCAACGCCTAGCCTTCTCACCTCCAGGCTCACCGATGCAATTGCTTTCGACACGGAACAATAATTCCTACATAGTGTACCCTGAGACCCAAATATGGAAAGGAGTTGACGAATGGCCACCACAGATGATTGCATCTGCCGCAGCCAATTGACCTCGTTGGCGAAATCTGGTTGCTTTCATCTTCAGTGAATTTACAAAAAATATCTTTGCCGTTTATGTGGGCTTCAGAATCACAGAACCCCCGAAGTCGGTGTGCAATCAAGACGTCATTCTCATTCATTATGACAACCGCTTTTTTAGACTCGTTGTGCATATGGCGGGCTAGGTCAGCGATAAGTAGGGCGAACGCAAGGCAGCTGAGCGTGTTTTCATCCTCTGCAGGGCAACGGTGTTTTTGCACACTCAAATACAGATTTCTTTTTCGACGTTATTCTCAAAGGATTGTTAAAGATTTGTAAGGAGGCCTATAAATATTGGTTTAGAAATTTGAGTATTTCTTTCAGAAGAAACCGTTCGTTAATCTGCATCCCTGGCTACTCAAGGGGCGAACCTGGCGCATGCTCGCCGTGCACCACAAGCTTCAAACAGGCAATACCCAGTTCTCCTCGGTTCGTGTCCAAATGTATATATAGCATATATGTTTTTATATTATTTATGTTTACCTTTGAACTGTTTTATTGTTGGTCCATCGCGGGTGAAAGCTAGTAGTTAATCATTAATTTTATTTAGATTACCCATTTGTACGGGACGACGACTGCATTCACTATTAGTGTGGATAAAATTAGCCAAGTTGCCAAACTTGTTCATGGCTCACGTCAAACATGGGAATTAAATCATGGCTCCCTGGTCAAGCGGCATTTCAGCATTGTTCCGGCTGAGCTTAATGCAAAAAAAAACAACATAGTTCGTTAAACTTTTGTCTAGAGATATTACGATCATTCAGATTCTGTATTGGGTGACTAATTCGGAACGGCGTTGTCTAGCTCATTTGTATATGATGTATGCGCTTTGACAACTGAACAGGCGTCAGTTGCATGCATGTTTGCTTGTATGTTCTCATAAGTATATGAAGGATACATCTATTAAATATGATTTTTATGTTGATCATACCACGGCGTGGTGGGTACAAATAGGTTACGGTGATTGCCACTGTGGCTGCGCGTAAGCCGGCCACGGCAGTTCCCAACAAGTTGATATAATGGCTCCACAAATGTTTGTGCAGCTTCCTGATAATGACAGCATGGTTAGGCTGAATAGTGCCATTCGGTAGTCGACAGTAGTCACTCGAGAACGTACTGAATACATGTTTTGTTTCTACAGGATATGAGTCTTTCGCTGGTGCCCCATCTGTACGCACGCAAGGTATTTGAAAGTATTGCTGTAAAATGGATTATCGCATTGACTTAGCTTATCTTTCGTGCTACGTGTAACATGTACATAATGTATAATGAGGACAAATCGATTATTATTTAAACGATTCGATTAAGTCATTGGCTATAACGCGCGTTTAAAACATTTAATGCAAGTTACATCCTTATTCGACAAATAAAAAAAGATATTTTGTCATATCATCATTTAGTCAAAGGTGGCTAATCTGGCATAGAGTTCATCATGACAGTTAATCACAATGCCAGGTCAGTGGAGAAGAAACCATTTGGGGTCACGACGATCTTACGAGATATGTACACACAAAGAAATTATATACAAAGTCAGCATGAACAATGTTAGGAGCACTTACTATTTTGCCACTTCCAAGATTGTTTTTTTTAATCTAAGCACATCCCGGTCACATATCAGGAATATCATAATACGATTAACTACTTAATCCGATAGATAAAAAACCCCGTATATGTTTCTTTGAATGATCTAACTAGAGTAAAGCAAAGTTCCTGCAATGCAACTATAGTAAAAAAAAAGTTTTTAGAACACGCAGGAAGAGGGTATCCGACGCCAGCTCGCTGAAGTTATTCTACCGACAGATGGCGAGGTGTTTTATGGAAGACCTTAACACAGTCAAAATAGATTGCGTATACTCTTGGTCTTTTCTTGGTTTGACTAGTACTGGCTTAATTAGTGAATGGTACATATGGAGGATGCGTTCTACCACGGCTTCGAATTATTGCACCACCAGCCTGTGACTTAACTTTTTTAGGCTGACTCTCAGTCAACATTTAACGTCCACGGGACTGCTTTCGCATTGTTTCGTACGACGGACCCCATGAATACAAATGTACAACGGTGGGGCTCGAACTCGTGCACCTATGTGTCTCTTCCGGTCGCAAGCCGCACGAGAATGCACACACGCCACCGAGCACCAGCAATGAACAGTTAAAAAAGGTAAATCTCGTATTCGCCAACATTTCTTTTGCAAAGCAGAGAGAGTCTAAGTATGTGCCAAACGCTGGGCATCCCCCTCCTCAAGGCTTTATTGAAAAATCACAAATGCTGATTCATAGTGTGTTGCTTGAATATAGTAAGTGTGATATAAGTTACTTTCCTGTCACGGCAAAGCTTCACATACGCAGTACTACCATACCATTATTCGAACCGGGTTTGAGCCTGCAGCTGTGAACGTGGATTAGGCATAAGTAAGGTCAGCGGCAACACGAATGTTATAGTTTTATCAAGCTTAAAAACAATACTACATCTTGGGGAACACTACCAACAGGTACCTTACTAAATAATTTTGGAACTCAGTTTAACTTAAGAACCTCCATATGTCAGCCTAGAAAGTCTATGGGTTATCCTCTAGACTGCGCTTTTTGATCTGATTATTTCCGTTTCAAAATGGTGTGTGCACTAATAAGCGTGACCAGGACCTTTAAGTGGCATTTTGGCAAGTACAATCGTGTAGTACAATCGTGTTTAGGACTTTGTAAAATGTCTCTAAATGTACCGCATAACTTATTTAATACTTGTGTTAGTAGCTAAGAGTAGCAACAATAATTTAGTCGTTGTTACTCGTGTCGTTTTTCTTATCTTATTCTTCTACCTGATGCTGGCGTCATGTTTGTATCTGACTTTTATTAGAACGATATTTGCTTGGCCTTTATTCTAGTTATTTGCTTGGCCTTTATTCTAGTTTACGTTGGCTGCTGGAATTGCAGCTGAGAGAGTTATTCATGATACAACAAAGAGGTACACTCCTTGTAATGCCTATTAAGCCATGACAGCAGGTCATCCCGATTGGTACCCGATGATTGGCTAGATCCGGGGAGTTAACCAGTCGGTCCGGAGTCGGTGGCAGTCACCTGTCCCTGTTAGTACTAAGCCTTGTCTTATTTCTCTGACATCGGACAATTCGGCCCATTTGCGAGGAGTGCCCGTAGCATGCATAAACCGCACGCAGTACGGGGAGACGCGCTGTAAAAAGAGCCATAGTTACTCCCGCAATTAATTGAAAACAAGGATGTTATCATTGCGTTGTAAAATACAACTAATGTTGATGGGTTTGAACGCATTTTTCAAACTCGTTTAAACTAGCTCAAGTTTTTGACAGTAACTACTCACAATTCCATTTATTCACACATTTAGTGTTGACAGTAACTAGCGATCGGGTGGTCAAGTTAATTCCAATGAGTTTAAAAATAACGCTGTCCTTAATACCTTTATTAAAGACACAGCATGTTTAGCTTTATGCGTATGCCCCGCAAGCGAAGTATCTGGTCAATCTAATTCGATTTGTTTATACCGCTCACGTTTTTGCGGGAAAACGCATTTTATCGCAGATAATCAAGCAACGCCAAAACAACGCTTGGCAGAAATGCAAGGGAGTGAAGTGCATGTACGCAGTGGGTCCAGCTGGTCACGACATCTGCATCGTGCTGTCACTTATGCATTCTCATTTAGCTCAGAAGTGGCCTCAACGTCTGCAGTGACAGAAATGAATGTCCTTTTATTGATTGTATAATCAACTTTAAGTTCTTCCACGAGCTTTCGGGTGATAATCGTTAGCCGTTCAGCTGTGCCAGAATACAAAGTACTTCATCAGCACCGTGTCTTGATTTGTCGTCCGAGTGAAAGTCTCCTTGGAACTCGTGCACCAAGAAACCTTGCGGTTGCCATTGTTTACTGACTTTTTTGTCTTTAAGGAATAACAAGGCGCCAAACCTTTTAGATCACCAGCTGATTCAGTGGAAGTTCTGCATAGTCTCTAAATAACCGCTTCTTCCATGCTAGTCTAGCGGGACGTGCCCTACAAGCTTAAAGAGTGTACAGACAGAGATTTAAAGAATGCACTAATTCGATAGTATACTGAAAATGCGTGCGCACACAAAATACGCACTACTGTACGCGTTGTCCACGAAGGCAATTACTTTACAGTATTTTTAACACTTTTAGCGTCTGTCGATTGAGCACATTTTGCGTCTATCGATTGACACGCTTGGTGGATCTGGTTTCCTCGCAAGACTGCTCTTGTAGAAGGTGGCCAATTGAATTGTATTCGTCGCATGATACGCGAAATACCGCTCCTTTCTACTCTAACGGCGCCTCCTAGACGTTTAGCGAGGACTGTGGCTGCAGTCATGGGAACCGTGCAACACTGGACCCAACCAGGGCCCATGGTAGCAATATCCAATGGCAGAGAGAGAGGCAACAAACTTGGATTTACATTATCTGGGGCCAACTGTATCACCTATGAACAGATATTTTTTTTGGATTGAAACAAAGATATTCTCCTTTGTTTTCATTACACAAATACTGCTTTGTGAAGCTTGGATACTACCGCTAGCGTTTTACGAACGCCGTGGAACTTCGTCGGAAGTATTCACTTGTAAGACTGTATATTATCACAATTCAATTAGGAATTAAAACAATATAGCTTTAAAAAGCATCTACCTTGTTTATGGATTGACTACGTTGGATAACAACATAGTTAAAGAGGAAGACGCGTGAATTTCAGCTAACAACACTAGTAGGACTTCTTTCGAGCCTTAGTTCATTTTGTACATGCATCAGTACATCAATACAGCTAAGCAGTGTACTTGGCAATGCATCTGTCTAACGTCCATCACCACCTGTTCCCTCGGTAACTATTGCTCTACCTACCCATGTGTTTTCCGCCGTAGGGAGGCCACACCATCACGAAGAGAGGCAGATACGTCAACACTTGTGGTTCGATTCTTTCTTCGTCGCGAACTCGTTCCATCAACGCCTTAACCGTTCGTTAGTCACGGTCGTCTTCACGTCCTACAAGTTTAAGTAGCACGGACGTCCAATCACTTCGTACTCTCGTAACAAGTACAATCTAATTCTGCCATGTGATGGTCGTGTGTTCGTCGTGTGAGTGGTTGCGCGCGCGTTTACAGGGCCCAATTCGAAGTAAGTTCGAAGGACGAAGGGATGGGAGGACGGCGAGAAATCCGTCATCCGCATCACTGTATGGCCTAGCTATCCCATAACGGCGCAACGTTCCCGCAGTGTATCGCGCCCACCAACCGCCTCCCCCCGACTGACTGGGCCCTGTCTCCTGTGCTCGTTGCGCCTTGTTCCTCGCCGCGAGTATGTAAACATACAGCCAGCGCCACCGGTGGACGCCCCCCGTAACACCCAGGCGGCAACAGCGGTCCGAAGTCGGTTGGCGGGCATACATAGATAGCTACATTGAGCTCTGGGGTTGCGTGGTTCAGCGTGGCCCGAGCCCCGCTCGACTACAGCTGCCTCAAGCTAGTGGCGGTAGGCGACATCGAGCGCCCTCGTCGTCGTCATCACCGTCGTTGTTGTTGTTGTTGTGGGCCAGGCCGTCTGCCCGAATGGGGTCTGTTTTGGTTTGAGGGCAGGGTGGGACGTGTGGGGGGGGGGGGGGCGTAGCTGGCCTTCCGGGGGTGGTGGCTCTCTATGGAGGATGTCGCGGCGCCAGCAGCAGCAGCGGCGGCGGAGGCTCTAGCAGAAGCTGCTGCTGCTCCGGCTGCTGCAGCAGCAGCAGCAGCAGCAGAGGATGGAGCAGGATCAGGATCAGGAGCAGCCGCCACCGAACGGTAACATCCAACTAAGGGAGCCAGACAGTCTGGTCACGTGACAACATGGCGGCGGCGGCGGCGGTGGTGGTGCTTTGCTCCGGGATGCTGCAGGTCGGTCGGCGGTCGTGGCGAGTGTCGGAAACTGCATGAGAACGGCTGGAGCCTCGGCAGCGAGCAAGTGGCCCCCCCCGCAGGCGGCGCCAACGGGCTCGACTGCTGCCACGCAACTCGAACGAAGCGACGGGCAGAAGCCGGGCTTGCGCGCCGACATGCAGTTTGGCGCAAGGGCCGACCTCGAAGCCGTGCCAACCAACAACGTCAACACCACCACCACCACCACCACTACTGCGAAGTCAACGGCGTCCCATTGCCTCAACATCATAACACGCGGAGTCGCTGTGCTGGTGCTGCGGCGGGTACTACTCTTACTGCTGCTGTGGCTGCTGCTACTGCTGCTGCTGCTACTGGCATTGTGGTCATCGCGTTTCCACTTCATGGCTCATTGGTCGCTGGCTACACCGCTGGTTGCCGCAACCGTTGTCTCTGCATCACCCACTGGTATCGCTGCTACCATCGGCGTCGGCGTCGTCGGGGCTCTTGCCGCCGTCCACCACAACGCTGCGGCCGCCCACCACTACTACTACTACTACTACAGCGTTGGCCAGCTGTATGCTCACTACGCCAAATCGAAGCTTGGTGGCCTCGCGGACGTTGCGTGCACGAACATACAGTTCATGCCGATCTTCTTTATACTACGTGCAGCTGTATCATCAGTATCAGTATCATCATCATCAGCATCGTGGTCGTCGTCGTCGGCGTCATCAACATCACTATCATCATCATCATCATCAAATCCGCTAACACATCTACAAGCAAAAATCCTCGTCGACGGCTAATAGCAATGGGTGCGGTGTGCACCCAGTAAAAACGGTCGCGCGCGTTAGGGCAGACACTACTGATCAAGCAAAAATCGAGCCAGAAGTGGTGACAAAAAAAGCACGCCAACCTCGCGTTCTATGCATTATGATCATCATCAACAACAACAAAGCCATCATCATCGTCATCATCAACAACAACAGCAACAGCAACAACCTCAATAATCATCGTCATCATCATTAAGGCTGTAAGATTGTTCGAAATTCGTTGAGTGTCTGAGCTGTGTGTATGCGTGAGGTGGCGTGCAACAACGAAAACAGCGTTTTCGTCGTCATCGTTGTTTTCATTGTCTTCAGTGGGGCGACGGTCATCAGCGGACAGTATCATCAATACGACTAGCAGGAGGAACTAAACGATTTGTTATTATCGCTGTCAGAAGTAGTTTCTACTACGACGATAACTACCACATCACTATCAGAACACCAGCCAAGTAGCAGCCAGAACAACAACAACAATAACAGCCCGAGGAAGTACCACCACCTTAGTTACCTAAACTAGGCAAACCTCACATCATCCACAAGTGTAATTCCCACACATCAGCAACAGCCCCATGACCAGAAGTAGTAGCAGCAGAAGTTTTACCAATCCTCGTCATCATCATCGTCCTCATGAATGAACAGAGGTAGTCGTCGTCGTCGTCGTCGTGAAGTCCCATGTGCCATCGTCGTAGTTTTTAGGTGTTTAGTGCCAATAAGTGCCATCTAGCTTTCCCAAACCCGCCGCCAAATCACCTCGACTCCACTATTCCTGCTCCTGCCTGTTGTTTGTGTTCCATTGGTTCGAATCGTGTGTCTATCTGTCTGGTTGTTTGTCTGTCTGTCTGTAAGTTAGTCCCGTCGTCTGGTTGTTTCGGTGCGCGTCGTCCGTGTCCAGAAAGGATCCTGCTCTGCTCTGATCTGCTCAGACGAGCCCAAGTGCTCCATCCACCACCATCCAGGAAAAGGCGTCAAGCCCGCGAAACGTTCAAATCGACCCGCGGCGCGCCGCTGACCGTTCCACCGTCGCTCAGCAGAACAAACACCAAGAAGGAAACGGCCAAAGGAAGACGACAAAACCTAAGGCACGCAAGTAACTGAGCGGTGGGCAACCGTAAAAGAGAGTCGACGTGTGTTTATGTGTGGTGTTTTGTATGCTACATTGATATGTACATATCATTACATCACATGTGGCCACATATCGTCACATATATGTGGCACGCATACTAGAGCCCAAAGAAGGTTGTCAGATGTGGGCAAATGTACGCGGCGACACCAGCCCGCACAAGAGCACGGAAAACGACATTCTAAATTTATTATCGTGCCCGGTCGCGTACGTGGCTATAGGGCAGATTTGACTTCTGCGGCTGCTGCCTCAATAGCTGCTACCACTAAATTGTGCCAGCTTTAACGTGTTTGCTCTTACATCTACTGGCGGGGCAGGGAGGAAGGAGGAGGAAAGTTGAAGGCAAGTTGTTGGTGCAATATCTAGGTGTAGCAAGTTCGTTCGCTGCCTCATGGCAAAAATGTGACCGTACTCGCTCACCGACAAGCTTTATGCAACAGAAGAGAGAGAAAGAGATGAAGCCCGCCGAACCGACTGAACAGTAGGAACGGTAGGGCACCTTAGGTCTTCCCTTCACGCCGCTCACCGCTCTCCAACGAGTCGGCACTAACAGTGAACAGTTAATAGTGGCAAGCATAGGAAGAAGAAGTAACATTATCGCGCCATAGTCACCGCAGATGGAGCAATTACGAGCACGGGAATACGGATCGTAGGAGAATAGGAAGAAGATGAAGAAGAACAGAAGAAGACAAATGAGAATAATCAGAATAGTCACATATACATAAGGTAAGAACGCCGACGAAGACCACATCGACACACGAAGTTTGCGATTCAGAACCACGACAGCACCCACAACCAACCGTACGTAAAGAGCGCAAGAGAAACCGACGTGCCGCGACGGGACCAGCAGTCGGAGCAACCGAAGTTTCAAGCTTTCACAGCTTTAGCAACAGCAGCAGCAACAGCAGTAGCAGAAGCGGGGGTGGTATTATCCGTCGTACGGGTCGTGTCAACAGGTGCAAGGTGCAACGCTGTACGTGTCTCAGTAGTGCTATATAGACAGTGCTGCAATAGCCCAAGTCGGAATAGTAGAAATCGGCATAGTAGTAGTAGTAGTAGTAGTTGTTGTTGTTGATGTAACAGTAGTGAAGATAGCAACAATAATAGAAAAAAGTAGGCTAAGTAATAGGTAGACGTAGTAAGTTAGGATACGAGCGTAAACTATGGATGGACAATTGAACTGGATCAGTAGGCACTATCATCGACCTGCTGCTGATAAGGGCCAAGTGTTCATTTGGTTGGTTCTTTGGGTCGAATTTTCTGAATGGTGTTTTGGTGCAGTCTTCAACGTTTAACTACCATCATCGTCATCAACAGCATTAACTTTAGCATAAGTATCACCAACTTCATCGTCGTCGGCACCATCACCATCATCATCACTATCATCTTGTTTGCTGGTCCCCCCCCCCCCCCCGCCATACATGGTACAGTTGTAACTACTTTGTGATTTTGCACATCGGCAACGGTGAAAGCAATACCAACAACAAAGACGACAACAACAACACATCTAGCAACGACGACGACGACAACAATATCAGCGGCAGCAATAACAGCTACTACAGCAGCGGCACCATAGCCCACGAGGCGGTTTAATCGACCTCGTATCGTATAACCATACTGGGTGAGTTTGAGTGAGTTTGCGTATTTGTGTGTGTGTGTCTGTGAACGCGTGGATTTGGGAACGTGCTTTGCACCGCAAAACTCTTCGTTAGAGTTTCGTGTCGGCGATGAAACTGTGCAACATTGTGCTCATGTGGTTCTCATCATCATCATTATCGTCGTTGTCGTCATCATCATCACCACCACCACCATAATCATTGTCTTCTTCACCACCAACACCATCATCGTCATCATCAGAATGAGAACCATGCTACGTTTAATCACGTCAAACTCATATATCGATTCATCGAGATCCATCTAGACAAGATCGTCGTCCGGTCAGCAGCACACTACTGTTTGATTCATTCAGCCTGTCTACGCTATAGAAGGTGAGTGTAGCGTCGTGAGCGAATTTGTCATATAGCTACAGGGGAACGCTTTGGAAAATTCCCGCGCAGTGGAGGGTGAGTTGTATTGAATCCAGTAGCGGATAGCGTAATCTTTGTCGATGTGGGCGTGTGGAACGTTCAATTCCATTGATAACGGTGCGAGCCATTGGCGAACACAAGCGTTTCGCTGCCCTATTCAACGTACCCAAAGTAAGCCTGCGTACTGTTTCTTGTGGAACGTCTAGTAAAGCTTAAGCACACAAGAGTGTTTCTGGGGGACTTCGACATCGACCATTAGGAACGAAGGCCCATTCGTAGGGAGTTTCGAACTAGTCATTTCAACCTGCACGACGAACCCCATTGAAGGACTTTCAAAAACAGCAACACATGAGGAAAATGTGGCTCGCGCGAAGGCTGCGATTGATGAAAACTGGAAACGCCATAAGGCTTTTCTCTTGGAATAAAATTGAATAGAAAACGCTTTTATTTACCGAATAAAGGGTGGAAAGGAGGCTAGGTAGGCAATGACGCCCCCGAAGCCGCCTTGTTGTGCTTCTAGACGATGGTTATCTAGTACTAGACTGGCTAGCCATTGGACTTGTGTGCATACATCTGCCTAATGTTGTTCATATGCTCCTGACATCTGGCATAAATACATCGTTCGTTCATGACTGAACTCATGATGTTTCTTCTTGTTAAATAAGACATGACAGGTGCTCCTGTCTTGAAAATGTCAAGGCCAACCTCTGACATTTAAACGTTGCATTGATGAATGAACACAGGATACACTCTACGACAGAGCCAACCGTGTCGTACACTCGCGTTAACAAGAGTCATTTACCAACGGGCACTACATATGTACTAGCCGGTTGCGGATCGATGTGTGGAGCCCGTTTATCCGCTTAAGGAAAGCCGGCTGAATTCGGCTCAGCGCTACTAAGGATGGACCCGCTCTTTTAATTCTAGATCAGTTGTATCATATGGTGTAGATCATTAATTTGGAACAGCCATAGCGTTTTTTGGGGTCTTATAAGGAGGGTTTCTCGAATCCTCCGCCCTCCACTAAGACTTTTCTTTGACCCTTAGGCATACGTCAGGTTTCCAAAGGACGTAGGTTAACCCTAACGGCATAGGAAGCTCTTGACATTCCAGCTATAACGTTATCTTGAGGTCAAGTAGGGATGGTTTCTCGATTCCTCCGCCTACCACTGAGACTATTCTTTGACCTTTGGTCATATGTCAAGTTTCCAAAGGACGTAATTAACCCTAAAGCATAGTAAACTTTGATCCATTTCAGAGCGGCGAACCTACACAAAAATCCATATATATATATATATATATATATATATATATATATATATATATATATATATATATATATATATATATATATATATATATATAATAACAGTTCTAATGAAATGCAATAGCAGTGAGGTGGTGGCTTTGTTGGTTTCTTTAAGCTTTATAAACACACCTAGTTTTTTAACATTTTTCTCACGAATCAGGCTCAATTACATGTATGAACGCAATGTTGGTCTCTGGCTTGCTGATGGTTGTGAATTTCTTGGCTTTACTCATCAAAAAGAATCCGCACATCAAAGTCTAACGGCGTTAAATCGCATGATCTTGAAGGCCAGTGAATGTCTCCGTTACGCGACATTACTTGTCCGGGGCACTTTTTGTTCTCAAATGCTCAATTGTCTAGCCGGCACTGAGTCGTCAAGTGATCAATTGGACGAGAGCCCGCAGCAGACTTTCATCTACGGTACATGTAACAGCTCTTCGTGAATTGCCCAGATGGAACAGTTTTGTTTATTCCAACTTTCATTCAGATAGAAATAGACTTCGTCGGAAAAGATCAATTTCTTCACAAAATCAGCATTACGCTGCATTATCTCGGAAGCCCATTTGGCAAAGTTTAGCCCCGTTTCTGATGATGCGTAGGCTTGAGTTTTTCGGCAGCCGAATCCTCTATGGATACATGGCTAGATCCGATGAAATACCTAGTTGTTGGTATACGTCGATTCGATGTATCCAATGAAATACCTAGTTGTTCGTACACGTCGCCGAACCGATGTTTCCGTTAATGTTTCTGATTGTTCCGCACTATCGGAAAACTGTTGTACCATCTCCTCTGAACATTTGAATTTGGGCTGGACTATGAAGCCATCGGCTGATGCATTTAAGAAATTGGAATACAGGAAAGTCCGAGAATTAGCAGTTTGGAAAATGCTGTGGGTGCTCAGTGCGTTTCCGACCTAGGTCAGGAAGCAAGAAGAACGTACACGAAATTGCACATTGTTCCGGCAAGAGACAACTCTTAACCATTGCGGTCGCGTTAGGTAATTGTGTTTTCGTTCTGGCGGACAGGACAACTTGAAGTGGTTGTTCTAGTTTTTCGGTCTGTTGCATAAAATGCATTGGCTTGAGCGGCTCTATTTAATAATATCAATCAATGTGTGGGGACTTCCTCGCAGAGCCATGAAGTGATTCTGTAGTTGTACGGTAAATTCCATGTTTTGAAGCGTGGGTCAATAGAAGTTAGTGTAGAGTCCGTTGTCGTTTTTAGGCTTTACGTGTACCATTGTTGGAATTAAAGACTCTACTACTTAGCTTTCCAAACCGTTAACAGCGGGGGCGTTTGATCAAGGAGCTTTTTACAAAGCTCCCTAAAATCAACGTTGTCATGGCACCTTCTCGGAATTCTAACACCAAATGTTCAGGGTTTGGTATTTTCTTTCATTTCTATACTGTCTGGCATTTTTAAGAAGTAGCTCAGGCTGGATCTCATATCGGACATGGTAATCAGCAGGTCTGGACTATTATGCAACTAGCTATGCTGTCATGCTGGTTTTGCCCAATCTATTAGATCTACCTATAAGAACTTGAATGTAGAAATACAAAATGTTTTTTTTTTCACAACGCGGTCGATAATCGCTGCCTTCATCTGCACATAGTGAATTTGGAATCCACCAAACGAGAGTGCGTCTTTGTCTCGTATGAATGATCTCGTACCACAGAGTTGAATCCCGTTGTGTGGCAAGGCCAATGAGCGCTGGTTACAGGCTTCCTGTTAGCTGGGGTTGCAGCTGCTGTCGCGTTCTTGCTTAATCCCGGACACTTTTCGATCTTGGCCGCCGCGATCCGTCGTCCACCGACAATTGCGACCCCAGCTCCAGGATAATGACGAACAGTCCGAAAACGTTTGATTTTGTGTTATTGTTATTATTACCGTCCGTTCGTTGTGCGTTGTCGCCGGTATATTTGCATAACGATATTCACCCGTGACTCGTTCTCCCTTGACTAGCGGCGTTCACGTTTCAGGACGCCGTTGGATCGGCCGTCCTGTGGCGTTTTGCCATTCCGTCGGGACCATCGTCTGACCCCATGCTGTGCTGGCGATGGCCTGTCGAGAAAAAACGCTTTGAATCGAGATAGAGAGAAACAGATCAAGATAGTCACATATATATATCTATATATATATATATCAGATAGAGAGATCAAGCGAGACAGGAGAGCGGCGTTTGATTATTGAACGGTATTCTGGGCCGTTGACTCTTAATAATTTATTCGGAAAGGTTAGATGTGGTGGACCTCAGTAAGCTATGAAACAGCGACGCAAAGTAGTTTCGGCGTGCATTGACGACATTTACTAGCTTAAGGAATCCACTCGAATAGATAATTTGACCCATGACCTTGTGTACTACATACGCGCATTCTTTGTGCGCGTATATATTGTATAAATTCATATTAACGCGTGCAGCAACAACCACAGGTACAGCAGCAGAGTCCGTAATAACACCAGCAATAATATCAAACTCTACAAGGGCAATTATATGGGCGTCCGTACCTGTGCGTGAAGCTGTCATTACGTCGTTAGTATGCCAATTGGGATGGGCTATTTGACATAATCCCCTGTGATAGTTATGATTACCTGATGGTCCTTTACGGGATCGATTTCAAAGGGACAGTTCACACGACCTAACGACAAAGCTGCTGCATAAGTTAGATACATGTCTGCTCACATCCAACTGTATCGCGTAGTGAGCGGGTAGTGAATGATGGATGTATGCGTTTTCTTTCATAGAATTGTTTTCTTGCAAACGTTGAGCAAACAGTTGAGCATTGCTTATTATTTAGCGCTCCAATTATATTCATGTGATTAGTTTACGCGCCGCATTGCGACCTCGATAAAGTGGAAAGCCGTGGAGGGCTCATGGCGTTAAGCGCAGGCATAGACAGTCAAAGATTCGGCCACCGACATCTTGGAGAACGAATCTGCTATGAACCCAAATGCTGACTCGAAGTACGATATTGCAAGCGAAGGCGAAAACGTGAACTATGATAGCACAGTCAATGGGTAGCCCAGCAATGCATCACCGGGAAAGGAACAGCGGAAGAGACTGATGGTGGCCTCACCAGAAGACCTGAAGGAAGCAGAGGGTAGCCGAGTCCACTTTAGCAAGACGTAGGCAGCTAGGAAGTTCTTGAAAGAAAAGAAGCCCACTTCAAACAGAAGCGATAAAGCTCTAGAGAACCTAGAGGCCGTCACAGAACACTTCAGGGCCCTAAACCAGAAGCACAAATCCACCCAGATAAACACTAAGGCAGCCATCACCCACCTAAAGAAGGCTGTATAGGAACTGAAGAAATTCGAAATAACGGGAGAGGAGTAAGCGATCTTCCAGAAGCAGTCCGCGGAACACGCAGCACATACCCAAGATTTTACAAAAGTAGCTGAGAAATAAAAGGAAATGCCGCGGCTCTAGCTTTAGAGATACAGATCCGTACCCCACTCGCAAAAGCCTTACGATACAAAGCCTACAAGGAACGGTGGACAAAACACCTCAAGGCACAGATAGCATAAACGGGAACGCTCAGGGGCCTTATAGACCTCATCAGTGGTGGCTGCTGTCTATGTACAAGATTACTAGTCTCACTACGGACAGCACTACATCTTCTCGCAATATCAGAGTACCGATAATTACACAAGGCTCTGAAAAGGACAAGGCGCAGCTTAAGAAACTCGTAGGTCACTTCCCAATTACGCAAAAGGACACATCTCTACGGGCAGGAGGCCTCGCGATTCTAAGATGTAGCGCTCAGCCTGAGCTAATAAACCCAGACGAAATTGAACCTGAGAAGCATGACGCTAAGGCGACTACTACATAGACAAGCGTACCAGTGGTGAGGAGTTTCGGCCTGGATAAAACGGTACAGGCCTTCCTGACAGCGCTCAGTCTTTGCATTGGCTCCCAGAACCCGAAGTCATTGTACATTTCTCCACAGTGAGAAGACCTCATGATAAGTAATGCATGAAGACTGCAGAAAGATAAGTTGCAGAGTCGACATCGTCCGATAAGGATGGGTGCGAGGCCAAAGCTAGGACGAGACAACTTCGTGGAGAAAGCAAAAGGTATACATTGCCTGTCAGGATCAGACCGGACACAGGTTCTACATCAGAAGACATCGAAATGATGCGCCCACTAGTCATTACAATAAAGACCGGGTTCAAAATAGAGCCGGTAATTACTAATAAGAAAATTACATCATCCTATGACTTAAATAACAAAGTCTTAGCAGGTGCACAGCCTTCGCAGACGTCTTCAAGCAGGAGACTGGAGAAGAAGTCGACACCAGGCAATACAGCGACTTCACAGCAACGGTCGTCCATCTCTGCCTTGACTGTAAGGCGGTTCTCCCCAAATACGTAAACATCACGTTATTAAGCATCATGGTAACATAAACTATAAGTTGGGAGGTTCTGGTGGACGGGGAAAGCCTTAATGAGACATCAAGATTCAAGGAGGAACAAGGGAAAGACATAGCCTTATGAAGCTCCGAAAAGTACTAAAGAACTACAGGCACTTGTCGTAAAGGCGTGCAAAACAACATGTACATTTAGCGTTCGTCTTAAGCAAGAAAATATGCTACCTAAACACTGGAGGTCACAGGAGTGTGCGGTAAAGCAAGGCACGCTCTCAAACGAAAACAACTAGACGAACCCGCACGCATCTAATTTAATGGCATTGCTAATTTATAGAAGAAGCCGAATCCTAAACAAACGAGCCATAGCCGACAGTAAGACCAGGTGCTGAAGGAAGCTCCTTAACTAGGTCGAAGAGTACCCCCTGGGGAGAATCGTACAGGATAGTCAGGGGAAGAAGGAAAAATACTCCTTTTATTTTCCTGGACAAACACCAAACCACGGCGGTTCCCACTAAGCTGTTTCCGACTCACCCGCCTCTTGAAATGACTAGAAATGAGAACATTGGCACACAGGAAGGTGAGCACGAGATCCCGTTCATTCAGCCGCGCAAGATTTGTCGCGCAGCGCACAGACAAAAGACCCGTAACGCTCGTAGACTAGACGGTCCCCCGATACAATGAAACTCCTTTTCACGAAGTACCCCGAAACGGTGGTCGAAGTTTTCAATGCCTTGCTCAAAAGCGGTACTTTGCCGTTGTGTCTGAAACGAGCCCAAGTCGTCCTCATCCCTAAAGGAAACGGGACATATCGGCTTGTATGCCTGCCGAGGGCGCTATTAAAAGTGTACGAGGCCATAATTAAGGACTCAGACTGTTTGCTGAAGAACATGGCCTGCTGTCGGACACACAGTGCGGCCTTCGTAAGAACTGATCCGTCTTAACAGCAATACATAGTAGAATACGTAGTAAGAAAGGCGGATCAGCTACGCAGCTTCCCTATGCAAGGGGGACGACTCCAGCCAATTAATCTGATAGGGTGCTCGCCATTTCTCCTGATGGCCACAACACTGCTTTATGAAGATCTGGGCAGAGAGTGAACCTTAAGAGGGGAGGTGCGTTTAGTGGGTATGGGCCGCATCGGAGTGAATTCTAGTCGTTGTAGTCGAGTCCCACAGCTTGGGAAAGAGATTTAAAACAATAGCGCGTAACTGCATTTAACACAAATATATATATATATATATATATATATATATATATATATATATATATATATATATATATATATATATATATATATATATATAACAATTTAGATTACCAAGGCCATTGCTTCATGATCACTTTTGGAACTAGATCGGCCACCCTATTTGACGCGTTGTTTGGCATGTGGCTGAAACTTCAAGTCAGTCGTTTGCTTATTAAACACTAGCACCATAACCTCCCCACCTCTGCCTTTAATTAGATTATAGATAAAGATCATTATGTGGGCATTTTTGAGCAGATGAACGTAGCAGCAAGAGAATGCCCCACCAAAATCCAACAAAGCTAACGAAGAAGATGCATTTTTTTTGCAAATTCAAATTCTTGCAAATCTTATTAATTTGTTTGCCGTGTTAGCCTTCTACTTTTTGCCGGCTTGCCGCCCAAGCTACCGCGGCTACAAAACAGAACAAGAAAAACACAAGTTAATGCGGGCGGGCAGGTCAGCCAGGCAATATTTTGCTTGTTAATGTTGGCTCGGTCGGTTGGAGAACTCGCTTGAGTTCTGGCCCGCCGTGTGAGCTGTCAAACGCGTCAGGTCGAGGTGGTACAGCAACAGTTTTGTTTCGTCGCCATGTCGCCACTCCGACCGAGCTGGTGATCTTGGCGAACAACTGTTTCTGCTCATTCTCATGTCAGTTGTCGTACAGACACGATATGACGATAACGACGACCGATAGGGAAATTGGCAGAAACCGACAGTCTTGAGGAGCGCAGGAGGTGCACCGAAACGCCTCTAGAGTCTGTCTGAGTCGGACGCCTGGAGGTGGGAAGAGCTGAGGTTCAAGTGTGGTTCATGAGGTGTGTCGAAGGATCGCTGTTATTCGTATTGTAGTTGTGGCGTTGTCGCAGGTGACAGCTAGAATGTACGCCCGCTATATCGATCAATTTCTACTACCACTAATACTTTCGTTCCTTCGACGGTACACGGGACACATACACGAGGTGGCGGGCCCGTTTAGAAGACATCGATTTTCCGCATCAACACATAAATCACATGCAGTGTACCTAGGTGCTGATGTGTAGGGGCCGATTCTGTGCTGTCTGTTTTGTTATATCTGCTGAAAACGATGAGGCATGAGGATCGCGCAGGCAAACGAGTAATGCTTTTGCTTAAAGATGCCACACAGCAGTAAAGAGCCAACCGTGTTCTGGCGGGTCCTTAGAAATCCAAAAGAGCAAGGCCATTAACGCGAGTGGATCACGCGGGATTATTCAGAATGGCGTACCAGAGTGCGAGAGAACCTGCGACGCAGACGCATAACATTTCTGTCGGTCGTTAGACTCTTTGCTTCACCGAGATGCGTACATGAGACTCGGGACAATTTCTCGAGCTGAAAGTGCGTTTGAAAGTGATTTGACTGTAGTAAATAAAAATCATACGAGACGAAACGGCTAAGCTAAACACAGTCAGTTAAGAAGCGCGCTATAGAAGAATGTGTAATCATGGCGGAAATGTGATTTTCCAAAGAAGCTACCTTAAAAAAATAATCTGCACAAATAACGTTTTGTATATTGTGATTTCATTCCTGAAACAGGTTCTAATTTGTTTCGCTTGTTAAGTCATCTATTTAAACCCCATCAAGCTGGTGAGATACGAAGAAAAACGTTTCCTGATAATTTTCATCGAAGTTCTTTTTACATCTTACATACACGATGTGACAATAACGACGACGGAGAAACTGCCAGAAATTGACACTATTGAGAACCGCAGGAGGCGCATTAAAACGCTACTAGAGTCCGCCAATGTCGGATTCCTAGGTGGAAAGAGGTTCAAGTATGTTTCATTATGTGTATCAGAGGATCGCTGTTATCCTTATTAGAGTTGTTGCGTCGTCGAGGGTGACTGCTGGAAGGCACGGCAGCTATATCTATGCATTCCTGCTATCACTAAAACTTTCGTAAGTTTAGTTATCCGTTCAGCTGGTACTTTGTGCATCTGTGCCACGTTCCAACATGTTGTTTAGATAATATTCGAATTGATATACATATATATATATATTTATATATATATATATATGTATATATGTATGTATATATATATATATATATATATATATATATGTTGACAAACGATAATTCGATTTTCTTCAACAAAGAGTCTATATATACAGAGTGTTACACGATTATTTGAAGATCGATAATAAGAATTGTAGAGCTCGTTAAAGCAAATATTTTTTCCAAAGGAGTATGGTCTGTGAGAGGTCTTGTTTCGGAATGAGAGTGAAATTACTATAATTTGTGATACTGGGGTTGTTGCCCGACATAATAAAGTGTGCCATTACGATACAATTCCAGTCCTCATATACAAAAACTACGCACATCTTCGTCTTCGTCAAAAAATCTGCTTCTTCGGAAGAACATTTCATGACGAGCATTATGCATGTGTTAGTTTTGAGCCTGCGAATGGTCGTAGGGTTATGCTTTTGATGGTTATGTATTTGGTTTGAAAGCTAATAAAATAACTTAATGTTTGCAAATTCTCAGCCAAACGACCATGTCGCATCTTCTGGCCGGCCTTAAGAAGAATGTTCTTTAGATGAAGAAGAATTTCCACAAACACGACGGTGTGCTTAGTTTCTCTATAGGAGGACTGGTTGTCTCGCAATGACACATTTTATGTACTAATGTCGGGCAACAACACCAGTGTCGCAAATTTCACTCTCATTTCGAAACAAAATTTCTCAGAGACCATGTTCCATTGGGAAAAATATTTGCTTTAATGAGCTCCACAATTCTCGTTATCGATCTTCTTAAATATATATATATATATATATATATATATATATATATATATATATATATATATATATATATATATATATATATATATATACATATATATACATACGGAGACTCGTAATTATTTGCCCTAAGGGGTTAAATAGTCACTTTAATGAGGACACTAGCGCGCCAAAGGGCCTGATACCCTGTCCTGATTAATGACGATAAAACGTCCTGAGGCTAATTGCGCTACGAAATCAAATCCATGCGGCCTAACATCAACCGCGTAGAGGATAGTTTTCAGTTTTTATCTTTTCCGTAGTTAGCTTCAGATACTGCAGTCTGGCTCGACGGCGAATTGGCGCACTTCATCCAATGGCTGTTTGCACGTACGCAAAACCTACTCGTCTCGGAATTTCCACATTCCCACTGTTGGCTTACTAGCCAGTCATCCGTGCTTCGAGAATGTAATAGAAATATTTATAATTATTATTAATATTATTATTATTATTATTATTATTTAACAATATATTGCTAATATAATTATATAATTTTAACTATTTCTCAAGACTACTACCATGTCCGACGCATGTCAAAATGTTACCACCGTTATTATAACTCTAACTTCCGCCTTACCGCTCTCCGCAGGAAAAGCAATTCGATTCGACGTCGGGCTTTGCAAAATAGCTCTCTTCGCGGTTGCTCAACCAAACCCGACTGCTTTTTCCTTTTTCAATACTTTCGATACTTTTCTCCTTATCCTCCTCCACCATTTGCGGGATGTGTCAATGTGTAACCATTCTATTTATGTCTTTCAGTTTCTGGTTTGAGCTCAGAAAAGCAGGTCGGAATTATGGTGGTGTTCCGCTTATCAGCACAACAACCGTGTTCTCCGTGTTGACAGGACCGTAGACGATCGGGTCAGCCAAGCAAGCTCGCCGAACCGAAACGACCCATAGCAGGAACGATAACTCGTTTCGTGTATTTCGCGTTTTGCGCAATGCTCCTAGAAATACGGTTCAGCATCTTATACGATAAACATTGTTACTGTTGGGATGCTGTGTGTGAGCTTTTTTATTCTTATTTTTTATAACTGGTAGATTTATATGGTTTGTACCTTATATATATATATATATATATATAAACCTCAACTTTATGTGGCCAATATGAAAAGAAAGCCCACACGTGAGAACTATACGATAATTTGGAAACAATACTGGAACTCTAATGCGCAGTTTTAGTTATAACAACTCTAAGGACGAGGTTGCATAAGTTCGCATAGCCATGGCCACATTCCTATAATATGTACGAAATTTTATAAGGGGATCAAAAGCGACACCTAGATCTTTAAATTGGGCTACCTCATTGATTATCATGTGTTGCACGAGGTGTTGCGTGGATTGTCTTCAGATTGGCACACTGAAGTATACATTGTATCATTCTGTTTTTATCAAACTATGAAGCTACTGTGTCGATTGCCTTTTGAAAATTCGCTAGACTGGAAGCGTCGTCGACAGCGAAGTAAATTTTGAGGTTTTTCGCATCTGTTTTGCAGCATACACGGAGTTATTTAAATTTTGGTCGGAGGTCGTTGATTAATATTGTGAAGGAGAGAGGATTAAGGCGCGAACCTTGAGGGACTCTACGAATTGGGGAGAGCGACTCCACGAGGCGTTAACAAAAATGTGTATAATTAAACCGGTTGAAGGTTGAATATGCCGCTTTGGACTAACTTAGTGAGATATCTAGGGACGCGAGTGGAGCGTACAAGCTATCTGATCGTAGGAGATGATAGTGACGACGGAGAGAAGCAGAGCGCTGTCTAAATAGCGGTAATGCGCGTAAAGACATCATGGCATTTCCATTGCAAAATCCATTGCGACGACTGAGGAGCAGCAGAGAGGTGTTATCAGATCAACTAGTAATGCAACACCTGTCCCGGTATAATGGAGATTCCGCGTTTTTGGAGCGGATCGTCACCGATGATGAGAGCTGGTACCATCGCTTCGAGTCAGAGACAAAGCAAGGCAATGAGACAATATGCTTCGTTATACCCCCTTTTCCCAAAAAAATCAAAGGCGCTTCAACTCGGACGACGAACTGGCGATCATAGTGAAGTACTGGCTCCTGTCACAGCCGCACAAGTTTTGGAAACAGGAAACAGAGGGCAACCATCAGCCCTTTGCCGATACTTTTGTCACTCAGCAGAAACAAGTCCTACAATCAGCTACTTCTCTGCAACGTATCGTAACATGCACACTTTTCAGTTCGTATAACGCCTCGTATCGAAGATAGGGGCTCGTTTGTCATTCTGCCTAAATGAGTCTCTAATTGACAGCAAGACTCTCTGCTGCAGTGGCTGTGAGCTGGTCGAGGCACTGGTCAATTAGGAATACTGAACGCACCACTTTTACGCTGTTCGTTCCAGCCCGTTAGTGGAAACATGTCGATTGTCGGCGTCGTTGTGCCCGTCTGACGATTAGCGTTGACTCGAGTATTCAACCGGCAAGTTCCTGTCAAACCAAACACGTTTCTATTTCTCTCTCTCTCTCTCTTGTTAACCGACAGGGGACACCGAAGCCACTGTGCCGAACTGCTCGCGACCTGTACGACCATTGTATGCGTTCCACAGTATTTATCAGGTCCTCAACCCGTTAGCAGTCGATTTTCACAATTTCCTTATTTAAAACTGCAAATTTATTTTACTATCCAGCGTGTTATGCAATGCAAATCATTTCGACGTTTAAAATATGCTACTACGTGATGTAGATATTACGCATGCATGTATGTATATATATATATATATATATATATATATATATATATGATACAACATAGCAACGCATTTTAAAATGAGGGTTATTTATATGTTATACATAGGTACAGCAATGCCACTTGCAAGCCCGTAACATGCGGTGCAATTGGTACATTTAATATGCATAACTCAATTCTGTATATACGTTACATATACACGTTATTATATTGTTTGTGTTTGGAGAAATAGACTGTCGATAGACTTGCTGTTTATAGAAGAGTGTTTGCTTGCGCTATTGGGCGATCAAGTTGCGGTCACCGACGTTTCACTGCGCTTATCAATTTTGTCCCCGCTGGCTCGTTACTTTGGAAAATTTATGGCCGCGATGAGGCTTGCGGGTTCACCGGTTGACGCGCCGCTGACCTCGTCTTCATAAAAACGGTGTCTGATGTTCTTATGTATTTCGATATAAAAAAGGTTCAGCTCTGGGTACGTTTAAAGACGCGTATTTTACATTATTGAAAAGACAAGGTGAATACAGAATATTCATTTCTGTTATTCGATATGCCATGCTATCATACGAGAGAAGCCATTTTTAAGGTGGACAGTAATGCACCATTTCGTTTTATTGAGGCATCTGTGCTCCCCGATTTTTTTCTGTATGATACATTCCTCGAAAACAGCGTTGCATGGAACGTGTCATAATTCCACTGGTGGTATGTTGCTACTGTATTAGTACCATAGAAATGTAAGGTAATCGTATATGTAACACAATGTATATACATTGAGAGGAACAAAAGTAAGGCATATAAAGAAATCATTGGCATTTACCATGCTCTAGGGCATACCGACACTTTTTCTGCCTTTGCAGTAGACTATTTTGTTTAAGTATCATTAGGCCTTTCTAGTCACAACGCTCTCAGTGTTGTTTTTCTTTGCAATCTTTACAAGCGTGATTTTAAGGTTTAATTATAGCATAAGTTTTAATAATAATAATAATAATAATAATAATAATAATAATAATAATAATAATAATAATAATAATAATAATAATACCAATCATCATCATCGCCGGAGTATTTTCAAATAAAGTATGAAAAATCATCCTCGGCAGAACTAACGTCAATCGTTTCTACTACTGTTCTACAATAGCCTTGCAACAATGGAGCTCCAGTGTTGCCCATAAAGTGTAAGGGATGCTTCTATAAGACAGTCTGGCACAATAAAGTTAACAGATGAGCGATTTTGTGACTAGCGGTGAGTTATATTGTGTATAAATTAATCTAGTTATTATTATTATTATTATTATTATGATGATGATTATTATTATTATTATTATTATTATTATTATTATTATTATTATTATTATTATTATTATTATTATTATTATTATTATTATTATATTTATACTTAGCTAGTTATATATATTTCATTTATATTTGAAATGTAAGTTTATTAAACGATTGCACGAGAAAGTAAATGAGGCGCATCATCTTTTCGTGTTCTTTGAGGGGTCACTCTTCCACAATGTACTTTTTAACTTCCTTGGATAGCATGTAGACCTCTTGCTATGAGGGAGCATGGAAGATTATTTAAGTTTAAAATATTTGTATAGTATATTCAAGATGCGGAAGTTTTAGAAGAGTATTGTATATATATATATATATATATATATATATATATATATATATATATATATATATATATATGCGTTTTTTTCTTATGTGCAGGAGTTTTTGCCTTGAATCTTGATGTATGGAGCTGTTTAAGGAACGCTGCTGTATTCGACAGGCTGATAAAGCTGACAAACGTGGTCTGCCAGAAAGAGCTCTGGGGGAATGGTCTCTGCCTGTATTTAGGAAGGTAAACGCCGGCGGCGATAGCTGCGGCAACCCATGTGGCTTCAGACTACGGTGGCTCATTTGGGGACCTCTTCGGAACGCGCACATTTATCATATTGCGATTTAAAACATAGGAAACTTCTGGCGGTACTATAGCATGCGAGTTTATTATTTACTCGCCGCGACGGGCGGCGTTGTTATTATCGGGTTTTGCACGAGAACGTATGATTTGCAACACCGCGACAACATAGCCACTCGGTATGGCTGTAAAACTGTATGGCTATGATGTAGCTGATATACTCGCACGTTGAATATTCGTAAAAACTGAATGGATATAATCTATAAGAAAAATGAAATTATTGCTGACGATACCACGTATAATAGGATACAGAGTTATAGCAAGTAAAACAAGTGTAGCCAAAATGTTTCAAGTTTGTCAATAGGTTTTCATGCGTGAAGTCGGGATGCTACAAGGTTGCTACAGAAAACGCTTTTACTCCAATTTAGCTTTTGTTCAAAAGAAAATCGATTTAAAACCTGAAAAACGGTTAAATACTTTATTTAAGAGCCAATTGTTTGAAATACGCAATTCGGTCTCTTTATATGTTCTATCGACCCTTCAGTCTGTAACGTTGGATTTCTAGATAAAACAGTTTGATTCAGAAGATAAACAATATATATATAAATTTATTTTCCGTATAATACATGTTGTGTCGTAACAGTTTGTGTCGTACTCTGAAGAAACTTAGTTCTACAGCTGTTTTTAGACATAACCTCTATATATATATATATATATATAAATATATAGCAAACGTTCTTAACTGTTTTAATATTGCATAATGTGTTCATTGTTTTCGTAGAGAGTATGATATTAGATGCTACTATACTTGTATGTGCGGTACTTTGCAGAAGGCCCCTATCATCCAAAGTTAAATACATTTTGTGCGACCGTACTGTCGCATTGTGACAAATCGTGAAACATGGATAGACTGACATTAGCTGACAACCAAATATATATAAATCTAAAATATATATATATATATAGTTTCCACTGTGCGGCGTTGTTTGCAAACTTACTTAAGCCTTAAGCAACTAATGGAAAAACAGAATCGTGATGATGAATCGATTGTTGTTGCTGTCGTTGTCATGGGCGTGCAGTGGTTATTTCTGGTATTAGGTGAGAGTACTGGGTGATAAATCAAGACTGCACAGCATGCTGGTTACTACTGGTGAGGTACTGTTGACGGGATCTTTGAGCTTGACGATTCGAGGCTAACACCGAAGGCGATTGACGGAAAGAACGGATAACTAACACTTTTTGGGAAAATTATATGTGCATAACTCTTCCGCAGACGGCCATATTTACGGCAAGGCAAGGCGAGTAGAGCAGACGAGTGGTTTGGGGTGCGTGACTGTGCAGGAGTTGGTCCAGGGGCGAGGAAATGCGCGTTCCCCTTAGGAAGGGAGTAGAGAGAGAGAGAGGGAGAGCTAGGGGATGACAGTGAGGGAAGCAAGGATGTCTCATGACAGCGCCGACACCCAATCTCTGCTTGCTCTCTGCCAAGCTCTTACTATGCTGATGGTAGCGGCAACACGAGTGCATTCCACCCAAACCAGTCACTTCGCTCAATCACTCATACAGGTAGGCATATTCCTGTGCAAGAAGAAAACTACTGCTTCTGGCGTTGTTTTTTGGACAAATGTGCTCAGTTGTCTCTGTTAGAAGCTACAGCACAAAGGCCGCGAAGAAAGTATAGATTGTATATATATATATATATATATATATATATATATATATAAATATATATATATATATATATATATATATATATATATATATAAATATATATAATCATCATTTATTTAAGTGTAGCAAAATATACATTTGTGATGTAAGAACGTGTGCACAGCCCGCTGGGGCATAACTCAAGGCACTAGGTCCAGGCCTGGGCTGGTAGCCTAGGTCCAGGCACTAGGTCCAGACCTAGCCATGGTACCTCTCACCGAAGCGGCATTCCCCCTCTGAACATCTAATGACAGACGTTGTAGTAAATACTCGCCCGCCCACTTGTCTCCTGTAGCGAGTGCCAATCTTTTCCCGACATTCTTGAGCAGTTTCGTCGTGAGCGACCTAGGCCCCCCCAATGTCTCGAATGAAAGCGGTGAGAACAAGTGTGGATAACTGATGCTTGAATATTTTCTGCACTTGGCTGCTTCCGCTAGGGCTACCGCGTGTCCAGGGCGGCTGCGCCCGTACCGGCCATTGAGGGGGCTAAAGAGTCGGTTACGGTCGCGTCCCACACCAGCATTTGGCCCCGCTCGAAGGGAGTCAGGGTCATTCCATCAGGTCTCCTTCCATCGTCTCTGACTAAGCCAGACGGCTCCAAAATGCATGGGTAGCCTGCCGATCGAAGCCCTCTGCTAAATGTCTCGTTCAACGCCGAGTGGCGTGCGATATATATAAATATTTATATATATATATATATATATATATATATATATATATATATATATATATATAAATATATATATATATATATATATATATATATATATATATATATATATAGGGAAACTCTGTAGGGGCATCCTGGAAAGCCATTCGAGGTTTACGGTTGACAAAACCGGCCATTCATGAACTTGTGCAAAGGTTTCAAGAAAAAGGGCTAAACTTCGCCGATTGGGCCTCCCAGAATATGCAGTGTGACGCCGTTTCCTTCGAACGATTCCTTTATATATATATATATATATATATATATATATATATCTAGTTTTAACCCACACACAGGAGGTTTACCATTGTCGTGGTCGACGTTATCGTGGCGACACAGTGGTGACAAAACTAGAAGGCGCGGTAAACAGCATTTCGAGTGCGGAAGAAGGCTACGTTGGGCTTTCGAAAGGGCATTTGTTTGCCGTACAAGCATATTGTGTGCGAGCTAACACGTCAGACAAGCGAGCACGGGATATGCTGTCTGCTGTACTGATGTCAATAGGATCTTTCTAAAATTTAGTAGATTTATCGGGTTGTGCATAATATTCTCTGTGTGCATGAGAATGGTGTAGATAGGAAGAAAGAGGAGCTAGGGAGAACTTTTGACTAGAAAGTAAATGTCCGCACCGAGAAAGAGGTCCGCACCGATCGGCTGACTGAGTGAAGGAGAAACGTATAGAGTACGTGTGGGGGTATTTGAATCTATACGGACTATGCTGCTCAATGCCCTTTGATTAGAACTCTACCACGAGCGGCCCTGGGCTCGTGCTTACCTCGATCTGGCTCCATTCATTTAGTTAAGAAAATTCTTGGAATTGTATTGGGTTGGGGGCCAGAGTGTCATAATGTAGGGGATACTGAGAGTACACTTCCGTCGTCGGGTCGTTGACATTTCAAATGAGAGGCAAACCGTCATTAAATTAAGGGGCTGCAAGTTAGGAAGGCAATTTATAAATAAGACGATATATATATATATATATATATATATCCTGCGTTTTGTCCTGCGTGCTAACAACATCTACTCGGTTTTATATGCAAGCGAAGCTGGGCGTTTTTATGATATGCTTGTTACTATAGGTTTCTTAGAATCTGCATATATATGCGAGTAGCACAAATTAACTATTTACTACTAAATTGTCTAGGAGCGAGTAGAAAATCATGTCTTTTCTTTTGCGGTACGTTTTAATAATGTCTGTCTGTTTCCATATGCAGGTGAATAGGAACGCGTATGCGATATACTTTTTTTCCTTCACGGTACCTGGCACGTACACAGCAAGTTATACAGATTGAAATAATATTCGCTTTGTTTCTTTTGTTTATGTGCCATTTCTCGTTGTCGATCCGCCGCGATAATATTTTACCTTCTAATCTAGTTCACGGTTTACTTTCCAAATGATATGAGAGGCCCAAATGTACTGTATAGCAACACCTTTCCTAAATAATAAATCGGCCCACCTCCGTGTCAGCTGAACCGATGCGAATTTTGTGCTGATTCGTGCCCCACTCATATATATATCTATGGTTCCGTATAGTTTCCTTTGGAATGTAGTTGCCGGTTCTTGCTGCTGGACCTGACGCCTGTGTGCAAGGTGCGTCGTCTCGTCGTATAGTTCTCGAACGCCCTCGTTCGTCCGTTCGTTCAGTCAGTCAGTCAGTGGAGTATAATCAGTTACGAACTAGTTGCAGCACGCGTAGAAGAAACGGAAGCATAAAAACTGTATTATTTTCAGTTAATTAGCATTTTCAAAGTCATCGCCGCGGCGCGATTTTTTTCTGTCTCCGTTCAACCGTCGCAGCTAACTACGCCGCTGTTTACTTACCGAGCGGAAGCGGCGCCGAACATCGCTCCGGGTTCGCCTCTCGAGCGAGGAAGACCTCGTAGCTCTGTGGTGGGCTGGAGATGGGAGGGAGGGTGGTTGGGTGGGTGGTTGGGTGGTTGTATTGCCCGAGGAGGCTAGACGACGCTCGTGAGAGGACAGAGCCCCAGGACGGCCTGAAAACCGCCTGGTTGCGGCCAGCAGCACGGGGAGACGAGGCGAGGCGAGGTGGAGGGCGCTAGCAGAGCAGGGCCGAACGTCTGACCATTTTTATAGTGGCGGGACTGCACTGCCCCGCACTGCACTGCAGTACATAGTGCATAGTGCAGCTGCGCATGCACCGAACTAATTCAGCAGCCGATAAGCCGGAGCCGGCGCAGGATACGATGTAGTCAGTCGAAAAGTCTTGCCCAATTGTTGGTTGGTCGTATGTGCGTCGCAGGTGTGGCCGCTGCGTTTCTGTGTTTGTATGCGTGGTTGTGTTTGTGTGTGTGTGTGCTGTTCTGCAATTGCTCGTTTGCTGGTACGCTGCGAGATCTGATAGGCCAACAAGACTGTTGGCTCCTTCTCTCGGCTGTTGAGTAAAAGCAGTCGTAAGTGAAACGCAATCACCACGAT
This sequence comes from Dermanyssus gallinae, assembly GCA_003439945.1. Taxonomy (NCBI): domain Eukaryota; kingdom Metazoa; phylum Arthropoda; class Arachnida; order Mesostigmata; family Dermanyssidae; genus Dermanyssus; species Dermanyssus gallinae. The sequence continues at coordinate 509,444 of QVRM01000729.1, forward strand.
TTCTACTTATCGCGGGATTATCATCTGGGCGTGTAGTGTGTTAGCCAATGCTACTCTGAGCTCTCGGTGAGGTAGGTGCTGCTTGAGAGAGCCTCGATCGAAGGCAGAAAACGCACACGTTGTTGCTTTTGTTGTTGTTATCGCCGTCATTGTTGTTTCGATGTTCCAATCGTTCTGAGGTTGCTCTGTGTACAGCGCTAGTCGCCATAGCCAAAGCGAGCCTAACATTGCGTCTGGGAACATTGCGTGTAGGCTGTTAGTGATTGCTACAGTACCATTAGTTACGCTTCAACTAGTTTGAGCTTCTCAGTTAGGGAGAAATTTCCTGCCGCCAAATTGTATGTTCGATTGTCGAAATGTTCGAACTCTGATAAACAAGCATAAGACTTACAAACCTACCAGTTCTGTCCACGGTATTCTGAAATTATAGTCAACAGACTAAACTGCAGGCGTTTATTCAAGGCTATGCTAGAGGCTTCTTTTTATCATGTACAGCGCTTCTTGGTAGCGACTAGCGAATAGAAGGCATAACCTGCAATGAAGTTATGTGGGGACCACATTGGAGTATACAATCCGCGGCTTGCGCACTGAACATAAACTAGCCAATTTGGCCAACAGAACGGTCTCAGTCACCGTTATTACGCAAGTCTTTACCAAGTATTTTTTTCATATATATATATATATATATATATATATATATATATATATATATATATATATATATATATGCAACTTATAGTTTTATTTGCTTATATATTAGAGGTAAAAACTGTCTCCTTACCAAGCAAATGATTACTTTATATATTTGCTTTCTCTCTCTGTGTCTCTCCTGCTTGTCACCCTCACTTGCACGTATACGCAGATACGTACGCTCCTTCCTGCATAGAAGCGCCCAGCGCAAATATTATGACTATGCCATGTGGCCTTTGCTTTCGTCTGATCCGAGAGCATCGAATCGTCTGATCCTCCTGCTCAGGAGTGATGGCTCTATTTGTTCGAACTGATTCTATGCTGGCGGCTGTATTTGTTGCATTGTCGTAGTACTGTTAGTACTGTTACCAATCACATCTGCCGTGACTCCCAACGGTCCCGCTAAACATTACCCCTGCTCCACCCACTTACATCTGCCCGAGCACCAACGACCAGATAGATACATGGAAAAGTTTTCAAAACAGCTACCGCTCTACAAAAGAAATAAAGGCGACCTTGTACGCCGCAGTCAACAGCGCGACAAGCACGATGATTCAATTTGGCCGGAGGCCATCTTACAGAGGCAGCCACCACGGTGGGCGGTGAGCGTGCCAAGAAGGCTTGGCGGGCCGAACGGTCTCGGCGATACCCTTTCAGTGGTGTATCAACGGTCTTTGGCGACAGTCGCCCCCCCCTCCCCCCCCCGTTGACTGCGGCTCCGCATGGGAAGGCACAGAGGCGCGCGCCTCCTAGAGTGGAACAATACGGCCAAGACTTACGGCCGACCGTCTCATAGATTATTCACGATTTCCAAGCGATTCGACTAGATCAAGGTCTTTGTCTCTCTCGATACTCCCTCGCTTCGACTCTTTGTCTATTTTGTCCCTTTACTTTCCCCCTCTCGATGTGCACCCACACTATATAAATATATAATACACACACACACACATATATATATATATATGCATGCATGTTCATGCAGGATACTGTTATTACTATAAATTTTTTTGGGGAGAGCGACAACATTTCCCCCCTCTTCATTCTTGTTCTGAGTATCGATGCAAACAAGCCGATTTCGTTAGTGTTCAGGAGTCGTGCTGAGCGTTCGTTAGTGGCCATCTTTTGTGCTCAGTGGGGCGTCGTTTTAACGTTCTTGGCCGCAACGCTTGCTCGATTTCGATGAATGCGCATATACTGTACATAGATGGCCAAAAACCCCAACCCTTCTAACAACACAGAGCCTGAGGATATATATCCCCACAGGTGTCACTACGATTTGATGTGAAATGTCACACGTCGGCCTCACAGGTAGCTTGCCTTCTTACGTAGATATTGAATCATATATATATATATATATATATATATATATATATATATATATATATATATATATAGTTTTGAGAGAGCAAATAATACAAATATAACTTGAAAAAATATACTTTGACGCGTTTGCACTATCGCACTAAAGGCTTCGTCAAGCTCGAATAGTCTCAACTCTGGGCACTACCTGTTCCTAGTCTACTGGATTTTGAACTATCTCTGGAGATGTGTCAATCTATCTATTTCGCTATTAGCAGACATGCTTTCGATATCGCATTGAGTACGATAGCACGGCAGCCCATCTAATTGAGTTTACTGTCGCGTCGACCTTTAGGAGCATGTTCAGGAAACTCCCCAGATTGCTCAGGAAGCTCTTGGTCCCACTGGTGCATGTTTCGCTTGACAGTAGTCTCCACCATCTTCAGCAGTGCCAGGAGAGTTAGCGCACAATTGAAGCTATGCTTATGAGAATGATTTTTCTATTACAACACCCTCATTAGTCTGGCAGCTTTTAAGATCGTCAGGACTTAGCTTGCCGTGTCCTTATACTCCGCTTCCCTTGGTGGCTTCTTCTGGCGATATCTTCAAACAAGTTTACGATTGTTTCATCAATATCATGATCACATTTATTTAATTCGTACAGAGTATGTACATAACATTGACACTTGTACCGTTGTTAGCTGTTATCGGCATGTTATTCGCGAGAGGCAGGGCTGTGATCTCTTCAATATGACACTTCGTACACGCCTGAGAGCACCCCAGCACACCAGACGCACCCCGTGTACTCCTCGGCGAAGTGTTAGGAATAGGCGCTTGTCAGATGCAAGACCAGACCAGAGGGGAACTGAAAATATCTAAATTTTCAACCTCACGTAGGACTTCTTCGTCCTTAATTTTCCATTTCGAAATTAAGCCCTATTTTGAATGGTACTGTACGCAGCTTCTTCAACCTCAATTGAGTTATCTCAACAACCGATGCACATACAGCCTGGTTACCTGGAACAATAAATACACAAAGCGGCACAAAGCCTGCATTTACCGGCAAAGTAGTAGCTTCACGTAAATTGCGAAACACTTTTTAAGCAAGGCAAAATTTGCCCGAGTTATGTGCCCCCCTACACTGTCAAGATCAAACATTAGCCTTGGGACAATCTTGATGTAGAAAAATGCCTGGGCAAGGGCAGTCGCCGACCGGGTGAAGGCTGCGCAGTGAAGGTCGTCTCAGTATAGTGGAATTGAAGCCCCAGATACAGGAAAGAGTTGACAAATTCTAAGAATTGGCCGCCGCAACGTATAACGTCTTTGGCAGTCAATCGACCTCCTCTTATGAATTTCGCAGCCTTGGTGTTCATGGCGTTTAAGTCCAGTCACCTTGAGAAAAGGAACACCTCTGCCAGGGAAGTCATGCACTTAATGGAACCCAGGTGTAATGAGCGGCCACTACGCCATATGCGTATATTACAACCTAAGCCTTCTGGAATTCCTGTCGAATATAGCCGGCTAAATCGGCAAGCAGAAGAGTGAAGGAAACGCAGCTCAGTAGGTCTCCTTGCGAATGATATGTACTATTTACGCGTCTCTTGCATATCCATGCGTCATGCCCGATGATAAAACTAAGATACAGTGGTTCATGATCATAGTTGTTTCTCTAAAAACTAGATTAAACCAAAATTAGGTCTACTTGCCAATTTCCGGCAAGCTTCTGGGCATGCTTATACACTTGTAGTTGCTCCCCTAGTCTGAATGCAGACAATCTTCGTCTTGTTACACCTACGGCGCAAATCTGATACCTCTGAGATTTTCCCGAATTTTCTCTCTGGGTCAACGGATGCACTGAAGTTCAACCCGTTTAAATTGCGTGCAAATAAGACAATTGTTGTGTCTTTTAGTGAGATCGCGCATAATAGTTTTTTTCAAGGCACCCTACATTCATATCCTGGTTATTCCCATGGTGTGATCATACTTTCTAAGTGTCTCCTGCTCTGCATACCCTACCCTCTTAGGTGATCTGTCGTCATTTGGCACATGAGGTGGGTTTTGGTATCCTGACCTCATATTCCTGTTCAACCGGGTGACGTTGTACGGGCGAGATAGCGATTTCTAGGGTGCATAGAAGAATATACTACAGCTCTTAAATTCGCCTTCGTCATTCTTACACGTCATCTATTACTGGGAAAGTGTAACTACCATTCGGCACGATGCGTTTTCGCTACGAACTTATCTTTCTTATTTCTTATCTTATTTCCCATTCGAACTCACGGCATGTAAATACGACAAAAACAGCTTTTTGCCGCGCTCGCACAGCTACAAACCTTCATGCAGCGGACTCAGAGGGTGCGACTTCAGAGGTCAGAAACCTCAAAAATGGCTCAAAACGGGTAAGTGAATGAGTATGGTGAATAGTGTGTACATGTCAACAGCAAATAGCAGATAAAAGAGTGGTTTGTTCAGGATTAGAGCTTAGCCCAGTGTCTTGAGGGGGAGGTCTTGACATATGAGAATGTGACCCGTCTGGAGGGTGTTAGAAAAAACAGACCTGTCAAGCAGAATATCTTGTGTGAATATCGGATGCATCGAATCAACGATTCTCAGCAAGAGGGTTCGACGGAAAGGACCAGGAACTTCGGTTTCGCCATAACGCCAGGCTCCACACCGCAAACGTTGTCAACGCCGACGTCCAGGAGCACAGCTGGAAGGTTTCCCAGCGCCTATCGAATCTACTAGACTACTCCTGTCCCAACGAAAGATCGCGAGCTTGGTTCCGTGTCGAACTGCATGCTTAGAGCAAGTATATGCTAATGAGTAGTGAGGGGGACCTCAAAAGCTCATTTGACCGGATCTTCGAGACTAGACTCGCTGGCCGTCTTTCATGATAATGCAAATTACACAATAAGTTGTTAAAATGGTGCTTCATTTTCCAATAAAGTACGCTCTAATGTTTTAATGAAAAACACGCTATATATATATATATATTATTTTTTTTAGCGTGTTTTTTTATTTCAGCAGAACTCGATATATATATATATATATATATATATATATATATATCGAGTTCTGCAGCCATTCTCCTTGGTGCCGTACAGAATAAAAGGCTAAATGCGTGCGCCTCCAACGTACTGTAATTGATACGCGTGCTACAACCCTTAGTTCAGAGCCATGAAAGTGTAGGGAAAGACTGAGAGAAAAAGACGAAAAAAAAACACACAAGAACAAGCGAGAGAGGGGAGTGGAGAACTGCCGCTGATAAGAACCACAAAAAACGTAACGATTCGTAAAAATAGACAGCATGACAATTTGATTGACAACTAGTTTCTATTTGGGTCGCCTGCTTAATGGCAGGCGAATATAAACTAGTAAATTGCTAATTCGAATTCGAGCACAACTGCAAGTAATCTAGTTACATGAACACAGCACGCTTTTTGTGTTCTTGTTTAGCCTTATGCTCCAAGTGCATTCATTCCGTCAAAGCAACGAGTCGCTTGTCAACAAGAGTACGCGTCCTAGTAAAGGACATGTAAAGGCACGCCTATGTATGAGCCGGTGAACGCAATGCGCGTCAAACGGTTGTTATGCTATCCACAGTACAACAGTAACAAGGTAGGCACACTCAAAGAGGAGTGTTGCCGAGCTTCACCATGTGAATGCTAGTGAGTGCTGCGGGCAGCAAATGGCTACAATACAGCAAATGGTTGTACATGATGCTAGCTATCTTCTCCACTCGCTCTACTAATGACGAGCTTTACAGTATATGAGCAGAACTTTGCTTTTTGACCCAAAGGGTGTTCTCCTTTCTATTTCCTTTCCGTAATCTCCCTTACTGTGGATGCGACGGACGTTCGAGATGTGGGACTAATCTTTGCAGCCCGTTTTTCGGTGTAGTCCGTACCTAGTCTGTAAACTCTGACGCCGAGGAATTTTCCTTAGTTATACCGATTGATTAAGGCGCTTGCAAACATGTTTGACCGATAGGCGTGAGTGGAAAGGGCGGAAGAGAGGATATTACCAAATCAGCTAAGCTTTCTTCAGAGATGGGGGGGAGGGGGGAGCAGGTGTTGCTTTCAAACGCGGAAGATTATGTCGCATTCCAATGCCGCGATCGGTTATTTTCCGTTTGCCGTCAGTGCCACCTAACTAAACGGTGATCGCCTGGATACGTTCCGCTGTTTAGACGGCACATTCTGTACGTTCGTGCGTCAAGATTCGAACACGCATACACGTCGGCAATGTGCGTTCTGTTCTGATGCTATGCACGCGTATATTGCACTCAGTATGCCATTTCCCACACAGACAGACAGACAGAACAGGTGGTGGAGGCGCTGATATGGCAACGCCGTGACCGCTGCGTAGCGACTGGAGGTGCAATCGAGACAGACGTGTGCTTTGCGACATTCCACGATCGCAGTGTTCTCGTAGCTGTGATCATTATCATCAACAACAACAACTTTGTCATTATTATCATCATCAGCAGCAGCAACCGCAACGACAACAGCAGCAGCAGCAACATGTTGCCAGCATACAATAACGAGATGGAAAGAAGGTAGATGATCCCTCAGCATTGGCTCGGCTCGCGCCTTTGCATTCCCCGGCCGATTTTCCTTTTTCCTATAGTTATCCGTTTCCGGTAAACGGCTTACCTCGTCGTCGTCGTCGCAGCAGCAGGTTACAATACGACCACTGCAATCGGCTGCCGCCCCGTCTTCTTTTTCCTTTTCTTTGGGGTTGTCCGCGCTTCTAAACACCACTTCACCGCCAATAGCCACAGCAACAGCACTCGAGCAACAAACCTAATAGCCACCGTTTCGTCGCTTTGGCCGCGACCATCATCAACAGCGTCAGAGCAAGAACAACAACAATAACAACGACAATAGCATCGGCGATTTCCTTTCTTGTAAGTGCGAGGAACGACGCTGTTGTTGCTGCCGCAACAACAACAACAACAACAACAGCATAAGCAGCAGCAACAACTGCAGCTACAACAGCAACAACAGCAACAGCTAAAACTACACTACTACAAATACTACTGCTAATATTACGGATGTATGCTGCTGCAGACCTTGATCCGTCCTGAGCGTTCCGCCTCCTTACCGCCACGATCGTCCAACATAATTACATTAGCACGCGCATTAGATACGTGCGCGCTGTATCTGTCTCTGCCTCCGTGTCTCCCCCGACCACACACTGTTCCGCATTCTCTCCCTGTACCTCCCCCCTCTCTCTCTCTCTCTCTCTCTCTATATATATATATATATATATATATACATACATATAGATCTAGATGCCTTACTTTGCCCCTTTCTTTCTATCTCTCTAAGACATCTGCGACTCAGGGAGATGTTGGTGCCGACGACAAGGTCATCCGCAGACAAGACTGTCGGCGGTCTCGGCGATGTCAGCGAGCGACCGTGTTGCTGTTACCGACAACAATAACGGAATCATCATCATTGGCAGCAGCAGCCGCAACAGTAAAATACGTCGTAGTAATTCATTATAGTTGTTATTGTAAGTAGCGCCCCTGCAGGCCGCCCACCACCATGATTGCTGGCTGCGGTTTGAAATCCGTCTGTGGATCACCAACTTTATCGCGGTCGTTCTCGTTGTTATTGTTGTTGTCGTAGCCGCCACCACCACCACCGGTCCCGTCAAAACTCAACATGGCGCCACCGCAAAGGCTGGCATTGAGCCAAATCTTAAGCCTGAACCTCGCAAACGCCACGCAACATGCAGATCCGAGACTTAAAAGACGTATGGTGTATATATATATATATAGAACATGGAATGCATGCTGATGTGCGACGCAACTATAACTAACTCATTAGCCTTGTCGATGGAAAAACGCCCGCGGCCATGCTGCGTGCAGGTTAGTTGAGGCTAGCAAATGTAGACGCGTGTACCTTTTCCTCACGATCTTTGCCCGCTGGTATTTGAGACACGCGCTCAACCGTTCCTCAGGGGACACTAGAACGAGTGGGGACCCACGATTCACCAACGGTATTTAGAACTATCATTTGACATTCCGCGGTGGGCATGGCCGCTTCTGTAAGTGGAACACTGCTAAAATGGGCAAGGCCATACGTACGCAATACGTGCATTTTTTGGATATTTTTGTTATTATAAATAAGTTTGAATTTTTATTATTACTGAATTATTATATCTAAGTTTGAACTTTTCTGACCTGGCGCACACGTTCATGTCGAATTACAATTACTAAAACCAATGTGATAGGTGTATATAAACTGCCCGTGTGATAGTGGACTCCGCCAAGATGACTGACTGACTGGCGTTGTGAGGTCGGCGAGCGAATCTTTTCCTTTGTCGGCGTGACGTTCCCATAATTGCTTCCTGTGCCACCTTATCCTGTGTGGAGCACGGTGGTGCTCCACGGTGGGGTCTTCTTCTCTTCTCGGCGTTGGGCCGTTCGTATCAGCTGCCAGGCAATAAAACGGTTTTTAGTGCTTCCTCACTGTACGCTGTACGACGGGGGAAAGCTGTGGTAGATGATGAGGCCAGGACGAAGCGTGCCAGTTACAAGACATGTCTTAACCGTTAAGCGTATGGGTTGGCCGTATCTCACCGCGCTAGGCCAACCTACGAACATCGTTTGGTTATACAGATAGAACATCGTACAGTTTGCTATATATATATATATATATATAGAAAAAAAGATAGATAGAGGAAGGGCAAAAGGTGCGGGGTACTGCTTCCCGGCCTCTTGACCCATGTTGATTTTAAAGGTCTGCGACAGAAATGTGATGTACCTGCGATACTCGGTCTCGGTAGCCTGAACCCGAGGCTTGTCGTTGTCGTTGCTGCTGTTCATTAGTCGCGCGACAGGAAGGCAAGTGGGTGCAGAAGGTCCTAAACGTCATTTTTCTACGTACACGGTGACAACACGCCTGATTGTCAGATGGCAGTATCCACGTACTGACAGAAAGTTGATGGGTAGGCTTCGATTGATCGCAGCATCTACAGGTGACAAATGGCATGCACGTAACACGAGACAACATGCTCGTATACCATGCTGATGTATGTCATAATTATGATGTATGTTACCTCTAAATATGTTTTAGTTAGTTCGATTAGAAGGTTTAATATCACCTATAAACTTAGCAATTAAGGCCGCAAAAACTGACATCCATAGTTGCGTTTGGTAAATGTGTACTTTTATCGGACCGCTCGCATGCCGAGTTATAAATGCGAGTTCCTTAGAGGCAGCTAATTTACTATACGCCACTGGACCTGAAAGTGCCTCGGCTGCTGGCGCCACACTTGCCCCTAAAGAGTTCTTTTTATATTACCTCTTAGAGATCTTTGAAACGTACACATTTCCGTCGGATATTTTAGGTGGCTGTTGCTTCTATTAAGTGTGGTTGTTGTTTCCACCAAAATACAGCTTTCTTTCATAAGTCAGGTTCTTCTTCCGAACTATAGCTTTACTGGAAGCTAGACTGATCGGCAAAGTTATTTAAAGTCGCCACCCATCGTGTGCGGACATGGTTTGTTTGCTCGATAACTAGTTAGTGCACTTTATTTTGCTGATGTTATATGCTGATCCGTGCGGCTGTTTTAGTCGATGGTTTTAATAATGACCAATTAGAATCATAGTAAGCCAGCTATGTCGTACTTGATTTCGACACATCACAGCGTCGCCTGTCACATACACAGCGTCGCATTGGAATGTTAACTTTTGAGTATTGAGTATTTATCGGACCGTTTTGTGAATTTCTCTAATCTCACTGAGAGGATGTTTGATGCAAACGTGTGCATATAGAAGTCACCGCCGGCGGCTACACGGTGACCCCGACGAAAGAGGAAGCCGCTGATTACGCCTTTGTAGTTGTCGCGACGACAGCCTGTGGTTAGGCTCAACAACAATAGCGCTTGGAAACAAATGCGACAACTGTTCTATGCATTGGGTTCCTCAATCGTTGCCCAATTGCTTTAAATCAACGATGAATTCATCAACAACAGCGACACTAAGTAGAGCGACAAAAACGGACAACAGTAAACCAAAAACAGGCATCAAATACACAGCTAAACTGTATTGTCGTATCTTTGAACATCGTTGCAGGCGCTCGACTGTTATTTAAGCGCGTTTGTTTTGTCGGCAGGAAAATGCTAGTCTACAGCCCACAGCTGCCGTAGGAGATATGTGCGAGAGCCCAATTCGTACTCCATTGGGCATGTTCATAAAAGAAAAGTCCACCAAGGGCTACAGGATAGAAAAGAAAGAATAAGACCAAGAGAGAACGGGATGAGAAAAATTCCAGCGCAAACAAAAATGACTGGTATTTGCGGCAGGTGCCCCGAGCGTCGACGGTTCGTATAGTCACACCGCTACTTATGGTACCTAAAAATGCACAAACAAACAACTCACAAGATGTAGTTATAGCGAGCAAGAAAAATATACATTTGTGTCTTGCCACTACGCCGTACTTACCTATATTATATGTCGTATTTTTATATGCACTACACACACACACACATTCGGTAAATAACACGCTGGTCCCGTATCTAGCTAAATATGTAAGCGGGATAGGCGGGACTACCAGCTAAACGAAAACCACGATTGATCCACGGAGAGATAGGCAAATGTGCTTGAAGTAACGCTGGCATAGTGGTTAATTGTGGTAGCCCCGTCGGATTGTAAAATATTTACGCAAAAGAAACAACCTTTCGTGATAGAGCACCGGACGTAAACTCGCTTGGATGTGATGTACAAATACAGATATAAATATACATACATGTGTACATTCCTTTGCTCTAATGACCTTGAGCCAGCGTCGTATTGCTTTCGGGCGTACAAGCAGTTTGCTCTAGAGCTGTGCAGGAGGTCGCTGTTTACAGAAGGCCGGGGGTTGCCGGCACAAGGGCCTACCACTACGATCAGAAACCGTACCGCTCGTACCAATTTGTTTTGCTATTGCAAGAAAACGCGCCCGAGTTCAGGGAAGCAGGCGACCTACTTGAAGTAGGCTTTGCGAAAGACTTATTATGCGATTGCAAAGGTTGTGTGGTCGAGCACCTATATCCACACAGATGCAGACACATGGATACACACGCGGACGTGGGTGGGTGAGCATAGATACGCATACACACGTGTCTATGCTCACACACCCATGCCCACACCACATGCAGGACGCACACGTGATATGTACGGAGAAGACACAACGATTCAAAGAGAGAGCGTTCGCATCGTTTGCATCTTTCGTGTGGAACTGTCTGTGATCTGTGACCGACCCCGTGGCTCACAACAGGAACATCAGCAGCAACAGCAGAAACAACACCAGCGACTAAGTCCTGGTTACCCCTGTGAGTTATGTTTTCTTTCCCCTTCTTCTTCTTCTTCTTCTTCCCCACTGCTCCTCCTATTCGTCCACGTATCTCGTGATGGCGTGATGCTGTTGACGTTGGTGGCCCTCCGTGGGCCTATCGCGGTAGCAGGAATAGTCTACTTGCAAGGGTCGAGCCGGGCCGTGCCGGGCCTGGAAAAAGGAACAACGCCGCCCGGTACTACTGTTGCTGCTGTCTGCTGCGGAACTTTTGTGAGAAGGCAGAAGTCATGGTTCACTAGTTGACCGTCGTGTCGTTTTTGACTGAAGAGGACTTTCGTTTATTCGCAGCCGCCTTCACTGTTGCGTGCGGCCTCTGCTCTGTAGCAGCCGGATGGTTCGTACTGGTGGATCACGTGTTCTTCCTTGCACGTCTCAAAAGTGTCCACGGCTAGCCTATCTCTTTTGTCGCGGTTCGCGCCGTTACGGCTTCGACAGGCGCACGCAGATGATCTGTCTGGCCGTGGTCCGATGGGCCCCAATTGGCAGCTGCGAAGGAGCATAGAGCCTGCAGCAGTTGCACTCGATTCAACAGCGGCGATAGTTGTAGTGAGGTGTGGTTGTCTTCGTCGTCGTCGCTGTCGTCGTTGTCGTTGGTGGGTTGATGGGGAGGCGAGAACAAGGCAAACGAAGCCGTGGGTTCGTGACGGCAACACGACGGCCGTCGTGTGTTGACGAATGACACTGGCGGTGGGGGTGGTGCCGGCAAGAGCGATTCGACCGTTCGACGTTCTACGTTTGAAAAGCCCCCGCGTTCTCCGCGTCCCCACGCGCTCTGGACCGGAAGCGGAAGCCGTTCTCCGAATAGTTGTGGTGATTGTTGTCGTCGTAGTGGGATCGCCATTCCCCTCTCCTCCTATTCAGGTCCCAAAGTTGGTCTACGGTCGCTGCTGCTGCTGTCATCATCATCGTTGCTGGTACTGTTGTCATCAGCGAACGGAAGTGGCTAATTGGACCTTTTGTAGGCCACTCTGACGTATGTGGACCGAAGGGCCTCCGGCGAGACCTCCTCCGCCGCCGCCCGCCCTTCATTGAAGACCTTCATTGTGACGGCTCGTTCAGCTCTTGTCTAACCGTCGCCGCGCCGTGTACTCTTCCGCCACGGCGTGAGGGTCTCGTGCTTCTTTGGATCCTTAAAATTTGCAAACCACGAAGTGTTTTAGAACAAGCCAGCCAGTCAGACGGAAATGCCACACGGCAAACAAAACCTGTAGATCGTTCGCTAGGGTTTCGACATGTTCGATATACGTCCCTATCATCCTTTTCATATACGAAGCATATCCCTTGCGTACGATAACATGTTAGGGCATACTACATTTACGACATGCGTGTGTATTTGCATGAAATCCAAAACGTATTTTATTGGTACAGCAGTAGGTATCGACTACGTTCGTTTCTACTATACACATATATATATATTCCAGGCGAGAGCTTTGTGGCATTTGCGGCCAGGTTTCCAGCTAGTGAATTTTCGCCTCGTTAGATAAGAGCGTATTTGAATTAGTAGCGCGCCTTTCACTGGTCGAGGAGCGGGGTGCGGTTTGTCGTCGTTTCTGCTGAGCTGGCCGTTTTCCCGCTCTTTCCCTCCCGTCATCGGCGAATGGCGCGTCGTACCGTCGGAACATCGCAGCGTTCCATCGGAAATGTAATCAGGGGCGATCTCTGGCTCTCAATCGGCCTCAGCTCACAGCACTTTCGCAGCAGCACTCTCGTCCCTCACAGGCAGCTTCACCTGAACAGCCAGACCTCGTCGTTCTCGGCTCGCCACCAGCCGGCCTAGATGTAGCCGATTTTTGCGAATGAGTTCCATTTGCCTTTTTGCCTCCCCTCCTTGCGTGCGTTGAGAACAGTCGAGCGATAATGAATAAATGAATAATACTTCAATTTGAATGGCGAAGCTGAGCCGGATCGATGAGTAACTGCCATATTCCAACCAATGGCTTTTGAAGAAATAGTAATGTATATATAAGCGGTAGAGAGCAAAATACTGGTAAAAAATGACAGTGGGCCTACCAACATGGACTTACCAAAGAACGCTGAAGTTTCCCGAGCCCGCAACGGAGCTCCTGTTTTTACAGAAACATCCTCCTTTACTCGTTTACTTTGACTCTTCACGCACTTGGTCGTGAAGAACGGATTTTTGTTCGAAAAAAAAGATGAAATTAGGTGTCGGTGTCAATCAACAATGTCTAGACTCGTGCTTTTCTTGCCTTACCCACAGATCCCCTGTGGTCAGAATCGGGAACGCTTAGTCCAAACGGACGCGCATCCTTTCGGGAATACCACAAGGCTCCTACTTGAAATCGCTCTTGTACTTAACATTTGACATGGATTTAAGTTTCAAGCCTCAAACCGTCGCTCCATATACAAAATATATGCTGACGAACTTAAAATAAACATGACGACACACAATACCGATGACAAGTGGCGGAACCAAATCGGGCCATTGATTTAATATCTGAGCAGTGTGTCACGAACAAAACCGAAACCTCTGTCCCATAATGTGCGGTCTTGAAATCTAGAACGGACGACACACAGTATTAACTTAGCGACCAATATATTCTTCAGGTGGGGATAACCGTTGATCACGACATGAAGCTCCGCAGTCATATTTCAGAGACTGGCGCTATCTGCATCGCACTCATGCAACCTCACCTAAGTTTCATACTGGGCTCTACAGGGGCCGTATTACAGCGAAATGGGCGTACTGTACCCACGTTTGGATGTCTTCGGTGTAGCGATTCGATTCTTCCTGTAGAAGTTGCGATACCTAATGTTGTGAATCATGCCTTCGCTTGGCGGACAGCCCACCGCTTTAAAATAATATGACGTCTACAATAACCTTACGCTTTTCTTAAATATATATATATATATATATTTATATATATGCTTACACTTGTATACATAAACATAGAAATGACTTATATTGAAATACTTGATAGCTACTTGGAAAACTTGATTATTTATTTACTTGAAACTTGTATGAGTGCATTGACATCGTTTAAGTACACGGGGGGGGGGGTAGGCTTCATTCTTGTGGACCTTTTAGATTGCCTATGGCGAATGATATGAACCACGATATGCTTAATTTAGATCAATCATTGCCTTCACTCTACCTAGCTAACTACAGCATATGCGTATATGTAGGCGCAATTTGATAGCCTCAGATGGCCCGCAAGATGGCTGCTTGGCCTCAGAGGCCTTACATGGTAGGTATGCCCCTCAGAGCCGAGGACGAGTAAAAGAGAAAGGGTAAGAGTTTTCGTTGGCAGTGCATATCAGAGAGTGCGTCCGAACGCGGTTTCCTGTGGGACCATGGACCCTGAGCCCATGGTCGCCCGACTCTCGACGGAGCCAGTGTCGACTATCCGAAATTTTCACGGCTAATTCGTTTCCCGCACCCGATATGCCACAACGAGTAAGCTGTGACGAAATAGACTGTCGGCATCGAGAGAGGAACCCGAAGCGCGAAGGTAGCCGGGGTAGCAGATAGGAAGAGACGGAGAGAGAAAGGTTGATATAGCCGATTGTTGGATCTCCCTAGGGGATCTCTCTACGTGTTTACCGGCTCTCAGGTCCATCGGCAGGGCTGGTGCAGTATATGTTTGCATCGCTAACCATCGTTATCGATGAATGCCGCATTGACTTCATTGTCGAGTTGTGTGCACTCAGTAACTGTGACCTTGTTGCGCTTATTATTTTGTTCACTTGGTATTATCGGTAGGACCGTAGATTTTGATTGACGACGAAAAAAGATGACTGAAACTGGTTATCCTAGACTCCAGTTGGTGAGGTGTGGGCTCGTTCGAAGGGATCGTGTAATCGCGGGTTTACAACTGAATGTACATTTGCCTAGTAGACATTTCGAAATAATTGCGTATATATATATATATATATATATATATATAGCAGCGCGGAGACAATTGTCCACTCCAAAGTGCTAACATAGTGAAATTATATGAATAAATAATAACATCTATATATATATATATATATATATATATATATATATATATATATATATATATATATATATATAATAATATATATATCGCATAGAATGAGAAGAGAGAGTCTTTACGTGTGACCCAACTGTGTCGGTACCTAGTGGACCGATAGCCACGAGATGCGTCCGGGGAGATAATCGTCGCGGGTTGGGAAACTTCGCCAATCGTGCATGGATCGGCGTCACCACAACCGACGCACATGCCGCCATGACCACGGCTGGCCGAAATATGCACGCAACTGCACGCGAGCGTGTTCGCAATACAGTGGAGCGCCGTAGCTGCAGAAGCAGCAGCAACAACAGTAGAAGCACCAGCAGATGGTGCATGGCGGACGGTCGAACGTGGTAAGGGGAGAGGGCGGAGCGAGGAGGTAACCGGGTGTCGGTTGAAAACGTTCTCTCCGAAATAATGAGGAGCTCGTATGCAACTCAGTCGTTGTGGGCGCCGTCATCGTCTGCGAGTTGTACTATTATTGTACTACCACTACTACTCCCCGGGGCACCTGACTCTTCTAACTAGCATCGTGTCCAGTCTAGGTTTAGCGTGGGGCACTATGGGCCACAGCGAGTAGTTCGACCGTGCGGGCGTCTTTTCTAACGTAATGGCAGATGATGCACTCACGTTTCGTCAGTGACCTAGGACAACGATTGAGGGGGTAGACCGAACGACCGATAGACCGCCGAAGCACCGACTTTATAGTCGCCCGATGAACGGGCGAGGAAAAGTTCGCATCGCACCTGGTTCGTCGTTGTCGAAATGCGTTAGCGAAGCTATTCGTTACTCGCGTTGCAGATGGTGCGCTCTTCAACACTTTTCGCCGCTATACGTCCACAATTCCCCTCCGATCCCCATTGAGTCAATTTAACATTTTAGAGGCGATTAGACGCCCGCTGCTCATGCTTTCATCCATCGATAACTGGAGCACTCTCGAAAAATGCTCTGTCGAAAGACAGAATGAAGCTTCGCGTCGGGATCAGTTTCTGTCGAGCAATAAGCTTGCACCGTCTTTCTGTCTCGAGAAATAAGTGCTCGTTTCAACGGCTCGATTCGTCGTCGCGCTCGTTCTTTGCGGCGTTTTCGGCGTCCTTAGTTATCGCAGTTGTTGCGTCGAACGGTCGCAGAATTTGCGTTTCCACGTAGTGATTCGTATCGATCGTGAATGCTGCTTCACTTATTGCTTATTTACCTTAACACGTCAATTCTTAGTTAAAACACCATGCGAGATGCTGTCTGTGCGCAGCGGCACATGCATATGTACCCGTCTGCGAATCCTGAAGGAAGCTAGTGATTGTAGTAGTAGTAGTAGTAGTTTTGTTGACTAAGGACTAGTCTACACGTATACATCACACGCATCACATTTCCAGAGTTAAGATAACGAAATTGCTTTTTCGCAATGCTTGAGGTGACATAAATCACACGGACGGTTAGAACGCCCAACAAACGTTGCATATGCACTTTGGCGAGATCATGAACCTTCTCGCGCACACAGATCTTCAGGTGGAAGCCATGGACGGCAAATCTGGTGACTAGATGTCGATTCTCATAGCTGCAGCCTTTCCACAGATTCGACGTCATCGCATTTGTTTTATGAAAAAGCGGTTCGATGCCGGCCATTTTGTATTCCCAATCGGAGACGCGTTCTCTAAAGGCTGTCGTCTTCAGTAGGTTGTACATCCTCTGCAAGTTCTCAACGAATAACACACTAACCTTTTCAGGCTAGTGCGGTGAACGTCCAATGCTCTCTTTAGGGAACTGGCCTTAAGTTGATCAAACGCCCTCAGGTCCGGCCTTGAGAGATGAGGTCAAATCATCTAAACACCGTAGAATGCGGCGGGTGCAATCTTCAGGTTAAACAAGCTAACAGCAAGAAGTTCTTTTTTTAGAAGTTCTAGCATGCTCAGTGGAAGTCCACAGAGTGCCAACTTGTCGAGGTGATCGTTTGCGCGGACGTATCGAAGGCCGCCTTAAAGCCCACGGACACAGCGAATAGATATTCCCTGATCCGAAGTGTACGATGCACATAGTTTAGGAGCACGGCGCACGCAGTCATTGTTGATCTGCCTTTACTATTCCGTGTTGTTGGTCAAGGAGTGCTCCGATGGCCTCTAAAAATACTTCCAGCCGATGGGACAAGATGGCCGACGAAAGCTTATATTTTACGCTCTTCTTCGTTAAAACAAATTAGTAATTGAGGCCAACGGAGAAGGGTTTGCGTAAAAAGAGAAACAAAAAAGATATAGGTCATCCCAATGTACGACGGTATATGTCTAGGCAACATCATTGGTCATCTCTAAGCTATCATGATAAATTAATAATGTTGCTCCAATGCTGAAATGCTTTTTGTTCTCTCTTGTCCAAACGAGGCGACACGTTTACATAACTGCAACGGCACGGCTCGTATTTTAGATATCATAAAAGAACAGATCACGTTTACTGTTGAATGTGCAAGCTTGCCTTACCAAATGCCAACTGCAAGAAGTTTTGTATACCACATGCTCAACTATTGTTACGCAACGCAGACACCGTGCATCTCCGCATCGCTGTAGCGCGATTTCCAGTATAGGATTCTCCCCCGGACCTTGCCTTATCGGAGTCTCGACGTAACACCGTTCGACCTAACGGAGCAAGCCGTCTGACCGCTTTCATACTATCTCCTGTCTCAACCTCTTGGGAGAACTCTTTCATTTTGCCGGACGAGCAGATGGATAGAGTGGATGGTTCTCTGTGAAATTCAATTCACGGCTGACGCCCGGTGATACCGGCCCGTGGTGCAATCGCGCACCACGCATTTTGCCATTTCTGTTTTATGATGCGCCTTATACACTGAGCAGTACAGGAGCAGTGTTTAAGTCTCGCTTGTGGTCTGGTAGCTGATGTTCGGTCTAAACCATAATGCGTAGTAAGCTGTTGCTCACAGCGCTGTAATTTGTGTGTATATGTTTATATATATATATATATATATATATATATATATATATATATATATATATATATAGAGAGAGAGAGAGAGAGAGAGAGAGAGAAAGAGAGAAGGGGGGGAGTGCGAGAGAGCAGCACTTTACAACGTATTATGGTCTAGATCGAAAAGCTGCTATCAGACCAGAAGCGAGACGTAAACACTGTATTGCTAAATATATATATATATATATATATATATATAGAGCTAAACGGAAAACACTCTACGTCATATTTAATATTTTAGAAATAGGTGCACAGCTTTCTTCCTACGCCACTGGTAAAAAGTCACAGAGTGTACTTGGGACCACTTTACAGTTGTGTGAGCAGCGTCATACATGGCACCCTAAGAAGACCGGCGGAGAACGCGATCATTGTTGACGTTTGGGTAGAAAAACTAGTTGATTTCTTCACAGACAACCGTGTGAGAAAACGGCGAGTATGAGCATGTCGGTTGCACAACAGCCGTACCTAAACATTTGGCTGCATACAGTACTTTTGTGCATTTTCCAGAGATGATTGAGTGCATTAAAGGGTTTCGAACAGTTTCGATCGACCATTGAGGATGAAGTTCTGTCTCTGTAGAGGCATATGGCAAGAAACATTTTGAAGTAGACATTTCAGTCTGTACAGATTTCATGACGGACGTCAAGAGGCACCAGCGGGTGAGGACATGTAGCCCGCGTAAAGGCTGCGATTGACAAAAACTCAAACGTAGTATAGACTACGCTAGAGGAGGCTTTGGCCCAAAATGCCTCGTCTCCCTATAAAATCCTTCACGACCGCCTAGGACTGACAAGAAAATCTACTTCGATGGGAACCTCGTAACTTTTCACAGGGAGACAACGAGACGCACGTCTCACTGGAATGAGAATTTCTGATAAAATCCGACGGAAGACGGTCTTCTTTGTTCTCGAGATTCGTCACAGGTGATGCTACTTGAGGTAACTTTTATGACTCTCAACTCAGGTCCCAAAGCCCCCAGTAGTCAGGCATTAGAGCGTGTCCATCCACAAAACTGAGTTTCTAACGGTCAACTCACAAGGCGGTAGTCGATATTCTCTTCCCCGGGATTGAAAGTAGGGTGATGGCCGCACCGTAAGAGGTTGGTACACTGACGAGCGATTGGTATACTTCAAGACGCCTACCAAAAATGTTTACTTTTAATTCATCAGAAAAAGCCTCAACGCTTAGGTGATAATTCACCATACATCATGACGCTGTGCATTTTCTTTCTCGTTCCGAAAATTTAAACACAATTCCAATCGCGCGAAGAAATGCTTGAAGCCGTCGAGACTGAGCTAAAAATGAAAAACGCGACATTAATGTATGCTTCGATATCTAACGAAATATATATGGAAATTGCGTTGAAATCTATCAATCATTATACTGTCAGAAAAATAAACACATTTCGGTACTACATCATTAAAGTAAAACAGCCGAATCAGGTTCACACACACATTTATATATATATATATATATATATATATATATATATATATATAGATATATATGTTCGTGTCGTTTCCGCTACAGTTTATCAAGGGCGTATTGGGCAACAGAGCAGAAAACATTGGCACACTTGAGGTTGTCATCCTCGTTTAGGAAGTGTATCTCTACGAGACATATTTACAACCGTACCGAGTGCCGTCAAAATGACAGTTTTATGACAGCGAACCCCATTTGAGCTGGCGTCGGTCGTACAGAAGATACGACGTTATGTGCGGGAGGTAAGGGGTAAACACCGACGACAACCCCCCGGGGAGGGGGGGGGGGGCAGCAGCAGCGGCTCCAACTTGAACGGCACTACTTTGTGCGCCGTCGTCGTCGTGGTCATCGTCATAGACGCAGTAGACCTCGTTTGGTACGAGGACTACGTAAGCGACGAGTTTGCAGCAAGTAGTCATTTGCATACGAAGAGCTTCCAGGAAGGACGAAGGACCTCCATCGTCCTCCTGCAGGAAGGCCACGGCTTCCATCATCATCATCATCATCACTACCGTCGTGCGTGCGGCGTCCATTCGTCCGTCGTCAGCTGTATGTACAAAACATCGCCCGACAAGCCAGCGAATGCGAATGGACGAATCCCCCCCACCGCAACGCTCGTGTGCACAAACGCGCGCACCTTCCAGACTGCTGACTATGTCCGGGGCAGGCAAAAGGAACAGGCCATGGACATTGTCGACGGGGCCCTTTAGTCATTTGGCCACCGCGCGGCGGACAGACATGCAGGCAGACGGGTACTTGCTTGGTTGGCATGGTCGGTGGCCGCCGCCATAGTTTTCATCGTAATCATCGTCGTCGTCGTCGTCGTCGGCCACGTCATTTAGTCTCTAGTTGAGCGGGCTAGAGAACCAGTGAGCGGTGACCAGCTTACTCTATAGTACCATCTTGAAATACTCGGGCGTGCGTGCGAAGCCAGACAGAGGCAGAGTGAGGGAAATAGTGAGGGATTAAGGTGAGTGGGCCCGAAAAAGGGCCAACGCGACGACAACACCACGATGTATGCACTCTAAAGAAGCAGTGTATACATGCTGGTGGTGTCGTATGTACCTGTAAACATGTGCACGTATACACGTCTGTATGTACCTGTAAACATGTGCACGTATACACGTCTGTATGTACCTGTATACATGTGTACATAAGCTGTGTGTCGATGGTTAGCGGCAATGCACGCGCCGAGCGCGCTTACGACGCGTTTGACGCGAGAAGAGTCTCTAAACCCAGTTAACATATGTACTACTTGCACTTTCGTCGGACGTCACTTACCGACGAAAGCACATATTGGCGGGCGAGCACACTTCAATGGCAACTGGCAGCCCATCATATGGTGATGATGATGTGATGAGGATGATGATGATCAATTTCCATCCAACACTGAAAGCGCATGCAGTTTATGTTGCATATAGATACGAGAGCGAGAGTGGAGATTGGTGGGCGTGTATATCATTAGCATAGCAAACACCACCACCACAGCAGAGGGCATGGCTCGTAAGCGAGCTGCAATCGTGTGCGATTATTAGCGCCATTCGAGTATGGGTAATACTATGCCGGTAACGAGAAACGCATTGGTATACGGTCATTTGAGCCTGAACAAAGCGTACGCCCCCCTATGTTATCTATACACCGATGAATCACCGTGCATTGTATGACAGCTCATCTAGTGAGCTGTGTATGAAGCACAGAGTCTGCTTAAAATATTCGCTTACTATGGTTAGACCGACCTATCGGACAGTGCTCGCTTGTTGTATGAGGCGCCAGACCCTGTCGGAGAGAGAGGGGGGCGAAGCCTGTAGAAGCTGTCTCTTCTCAGAAGAGTCACTTGGTCGGTAACGTCGAGCGACTGACGCGCACTAATTATCGGGCTGGGCGCCCGGGCAAGGTCCGCCATTTTGAAAGATCTAAGCTCGCGCTTTCAAAATGGCGGACCGCCGCAACGCGCCAACCACCGCCGTGGAAGCGGCCATTGAAGCTCACACAATCACGGTTCGTTGGCACGACGGCTGCTTGCTAAAAGGTAGGTTCGTCGTACGCTAGGCTGGTACAGCACGACGAGAGTCGACGTGCTGCATGCGCGCCGCCGACTCTCAGGCAAGAAGATACGATTCATTAAGCGGCTATTGATCAGGTCCCTTGCAGCTTCCCTGAGCGAACGCGTCGTTGTTCGGTGCTCCGTGGGTTCCTCGCAAGCTGTGGCGGCGTGATTTAGTGGACTAGTGCCCTAGTCATGGTTGCTATCTACCAGGGCATCACCGGTTCGATCCCCGATGTTGATCGACTTTGCGTTTCGCGGTGCATTGAAGAAAATATGCCGCACGGCGATCCCAAGCCCGTAGCGCACGATTCCTCTAGAATAAAGGCCTCTCCCTCGCGAACGACAAGAGGGACTTGGAGTACTTTCGCGCGTGTTATCGTCGCTGATTTTTGAAGCGCATGAGAAGCAGTTGTCGAGCGGTAGTTGTCGATGTAGCAACGTGCGGTTGCGATGGTGATTATTATAGCGACCCAGTCGTCGATCTTCCAAGTCGTTGTTCTCGTTCTCTTAGAAGCGTTGACGTTTTACGCCGGGCAACGGGCTTGCAAGCATCTTTCATCTTTGTTCGTTTCTCGCCGTAGTCCGCGTCGCGAGCCGCAGGCTGTGCCGGACCTCGCAGCCCGAAGTTCTTGAAAGTTAGACAGAGGGTGTGGAAACGGGTACAGATTTTCGATTTTCTTCTATAAAATCGGTCGTCTACGAACCCTAGCGAGACGCAAATGAATTAAGCCTTTATCAACGATGATAAATCGGCCGTAAGATGTTCATGTGCACGGCGGTATGCAGCAATCTGCTGGGCAGCGGGTAACATACATGAATTCCAACACAAATGAGGGCATCATCAACTTTGCGGCCTTGACTCTATCATTTGCGTAATTTTTTACACTTAATTACGTGTTTCCAGCGCATACCGTCATGGCGTTTTAAGGGGCGTTATATCAGTATCTGCGTATATAGGAGAAAGTGCCGAGATGTTATGTGTCAGTTTATTCAATAGATAAAGATTACCCGCAGCGGACATAGCTTTAACAAAGCTGCGTGTTGGCACCGAACTGGTTAAGTCTTTACAAAAGCATCCAAATGTTCTACGTTAGCAGATTTGTGGTATTACTGGAACTAAGAATTAGCGCCTGAAAATGAGATTTACGCGTTAATCAAGCGTGATTCAATCAGGAATTCGCTACATTTTGGTTTCAATATATTGTGTCATATTGTAACGATGTTGTTGTTACGCCAAGTCACTGGCGATGGTAGCTCAGCCGGGCGGCGACTACAGCACGAGAGACTCAGGTCAATGAGTGACAACACACAGCGTAAGATCTGACTCGTAAGGTTACCGGACGGAGAATGCGTTGTTAGCATCCTTCTCCCGGGCTATTTATTGGCTCCAGTGACGCCGTAGCGTTCGTATAGTAATAATGTTAAAAGGTTGACTCGAATCTATGACGTTGTTAATCGGTCGGGTTACACACTTCCCTCGGCGGTGCACGTTGTCCTTGGTGATGATGATGATGATGATGCCGATACTCTGGATGTGGCGCGGTCCGTGGACGATGGTGCACGTGCCCTATTGTCATCAGCACGCAGCCTAGTGGTCTCCTTGGTCGTTACGTTGCACGTTGAATTGGATCCTTGCTTGGCTTACTGACGTCGTCAGTTGTCGCTGTACGTCGGTGGTGTAGGTTGTTGACGTTTGAGTTGGTTTGGGTGGTTGGTCGGCCTGCTGACGTCATACTTGGCTGTTGGCGTCTCAGTGACTGGCAATTCAGTGACTACGCTGTGGTTGGCTTCTGTTACTACGCTCTCGTAGGCCTCGTTACAATATTAAAATCTACAGTATGATACATGGAAAGATATGTACTCAACGCAGTTGCTAAATCCCGTAACCTCTTACAACTTTTTAGAATTAGGTTCTGTATTCATTCTGTATTCATTAGGTGCCGTCAGTAGTCAAGCGCTTATGTCATGGCTGCAATAGGCAAGTTGTAAGAAGGCATAAATGAACTTGCCTAATAACGGGCTAGCGGGACAAAGTCGAGCATGATTCCGAGCTGAGACTATTTGCAAACTTTGACGTGTACTGTGATCATAGCAGTACACCTTTGGCGACGTTGGGTATGAAATGCAAATGGGGGTGTTCAAAAGTTAGTCGGTATGCCAATTCCCGTCAGCATTTGGATTTCTCCAACGGAAGTAGCATCATACTTCGAATTGGTGCCTATAGTCCTTGGTTCTTTTAGTTAGGCTTCCCATAATTCACCGTCTGCCTGCTGAACACAGTGCTCGCGCGAAGGTATCTTATGCTGCTGACATGTGATACATATATTTGCATATGTGAACTTAGTTGAGCAAACTAACGTATGCGTCGAACGGGGATGAGTTCCAGTGTACGCGAGCAACGAGAAGCTTTTAATTCTATACAATTAATAAGCGTAGTAGTAGCCGCGGCGAACGTTCTCGGAGAAGGATTTTGCAGTATATACCCTTGAGGAATGATGATTTATATGCTTTATAGCTTCTAGGAATACTTTATTGGCCCAGGTTATCCAGTTGGGCGATAAGAATAATTTAGGATTTTTAGTGAGCGAACGTCGTTTAAAATAACGTCTACCAGGCCTCCTTAAGCACCGAGCGAAGGCCCTAAAACCTTAGGCTACTGCCTTCGTACAATCTACAATTATTGAAACGACACATTAGATCGTACGAGGGGACCTCTGTCTGTTAACTCCGCAGCATCTTTGACATGCCAATGTGGAAATATTTAGAATGACCTTGTGAGATTTGAGAAACCTGGAGGTTAGCACTTCGTGTCAAAAAAAAAACTGTATACTATAGTGTATTTAAATATGAATCCCCGTTGAGAGCTGGTTTCTAGGTAACATGACATTGTTTCTGCCAGTACTTTGTTATTGTATTCTAATTTGGGATACGATGTGATACTTCTTACAGCCCGGAGAATCTAGAAAGCTTTGTCCTCCACAAGACGCAGAAGCTCGGTTAGTGATTTGTAAATTACTTCTCGCCTCGTCCCTGTTTCTGAACTGTGTACGATGCGTGTTGATAGCATAGCTTTTAGGATCTCCAGTGGACTTTTACCTTTGGAAATCTGTTTCTCTTGTTCCAGCGTCTAGACGCTATACGCGTATATATACGTGCCACTACTTTTATCTTAAAGAATTCTAAGAGTCACACTCTAGCCTGCCGTCTTCCTTTTACGTGGGATATTCGTTACCAAGTAGATTCGTTGCTCTACTTTCCAGCAATATTTGTGCGAACTGTAAATTAACGGGTAGCATAAGCAATGATGTATGATATGGGTGTGATAGGTTAATAGATGATTCAAAATTGTGTGGCTTGTGGCAGACTGTAACCTGAACTATTATTATTGATCTAGTACTGCAAGTTATTTGATCTAATGGAACGCGTTTGGTGGTATGCTTTAAAGTAACAATGTGCCTTGCAATTTAGTACTATCCATTGTTAAAACACCGACTTTGAGATACCAGTCGTCATCATTTTAGAGCTTATGTTGGGCTAGTTCCATAAAATACCCTGTATACTGCCTTTGTGGCGCCTGTATGTTGTAAGTAGTGTGTGTGTGTGTCTATCTGCGTTCGTGTTTCCACGTTGCTTACTTATTTTATTTTCGTGAACTTTCGCTTTGTGTCTCAAAATGTGCTCTGTGAATAAACCACGTTTACGGAAACTCAAAAACTTGAGTTATTTATATCTCCATCCGCACACGAGTTAAAGTTGCCTGTGTCTTATAGGTTTAGACAGTATCGCAGACGAGCATGTGAATATAATTCAGTTATCCTTACTTATCGCCGCCGCCGCCACATAACGCAGGGCATTTTTTCAAGGACGCGTGGCGTGGTTCTCTTGTACGTTTTTTTTATACGAGCATATGATATGATCATGAGTGCGTGGGTTCGCGCATTGATTCGCGCGTGATTTCCGGTTGCTGCTGTGGTTGCATGCTCGACATTGTTGTGGGGGTGGTTAGCGTCTGGCTAACTTCTCTAGCGAGCAGGCAGGCACCGACAGAAACGGTGTGTCCTTGTGTCTGTCTCTCTTTCTGGTTGTCCATCCTTCATTGTTCCGCACTCATGTCGAAGTGTCATCCTGGAACATAGCTGGCTTGGCTATCACCGACTACCGGAAGGGGTGTCTTTGCCCCTCCAGGAAGAAGGGGGGGAAGGGTGGGGTGTTGGTGCTGAATTTGTAAGTTGTATGCGACGTCCATCAACGTCGATGATGCCCGTTTGCGCCTGCAGGCGGGCGCCAGGAAAGCTCCCGAACCCATCACGACGGAGGCGCACCACTACCCCCCCCCCCCCCCCCGACCCGAACAGTGTCTCTCATTTCCCGCCCTTTTCTCTCTCTCTCTCTTGCTTTCCAAAGCTCGTAAGCTGCTACATTTAACGCGGCGCGGCGAGCCATACATAAAAATGCCGCGACAGGCGATTTCGCCAATCTCTAGGCGAACGTTTTTGCCGCAAGGATACATCCATCTAAACAGCTAGCCATGCGCTTCGTAGCTACTACGACATCCGTAGTCTACCGTTATGTCTGTTCTCCTCCGCACACTCTTCCCTGCTCTCCTGTGACCAAGCTGGGCTTTAGCCGTGAGGGAGATTGAAAAATAGCTTTCTTGAGTGGTCTCCGTGTGTCTACGACGGCGACTATTACTATTATTACTCAGAGTTCTACAGCAACGAGTACTACTGGCACCGGTGCAACTGTTTGTACTTTTATTGAATCACAGCAGAACTTTTACAGTTCTGTTGCGAATTATTTTCTTTATTCAGCTATTTTGGTGTGATGCACTATCATATTTACGTATATATATGTATATATATATATATATATATACAAACATGCGTACGTATAGGCATGGCGATGGCCTAAGAGGCAAAGTGGGCTGCCATTGAAGAGTGCCCGCTTTCCTCACAGCAAGAAGCCTACTTTTGTTTTAGCAACCTTGTTTCTGCGCGCGGACGTGTAACGAATGTTGTCGGTGAGTCTCACACCATGACCGTCATGGCAGCGCTGCTACTCGACAAAGCTAAAATCTCGACTGAATCGGATCGTTCTGAGTCGATGCGACAGAACGAAACACGGAAGGACCATTGTTTGTTTTTCTCGTTTCTTCAGTCTTCGTGTGTTTAGCACTTCCGCGGCCCTTTGTGTTTTGCGCGTTGCTAGAATCCAGACCGTCGTTGCCGTTGCTGCTGCTGCTGCAGCGGTGGTGGTTGTTGTTGTTGTTATTCTTGTTGTTGGTTGTTGTTGTTGTTGGAGGTGCTGGTATTGTTAATACGTAGATGCTGAACTTCTGCAAGATGCGGATCGCGGAGTTTGCAACTGTGGTGTTCTGTGTCGTTGAGAGGTAGGTATACAATCGTATGAGCGACCCACAGACACTAAAAGGGATCTCTCTCTCTCTCTCTCTTGTCCCAAAAGGACACTCTAAGAGGGTACGCTATCCGGCGCTGTCGATTCCGCTCCTTTCTCGTGCGCACATGGGCGGGCGCGGCGACATGAGGCGTCCGCAGACGCTTCTTCTACCTTGCGCTTCTTTGTCAGCGCTAGCATTGCAGTAGTTTAGCTGATACTACATGTACGTACTGCATCGCATAGCATTATCTCGGAAGATTAGTTCAAGTACCGCCACAGCTCTCTCTCTCTCTCGCTCTCGCTCTTGCTCTCTAACCCGCTCTCTCCGGATCCTCTTTGCTCTCTCGCTGGCTCGCGGCCGTTGAAGAACGAACGTTTCTAAGTAACACGTCGAACCAAAACCTGCGAAGTGTATCCGTGCGCGAAGAGAAGGACGCGACGGGGACATGCTAAGACGTGGCAAGAAAGAATAATGAACACTGGTCTGTCCATGTTGCGATGATGCTGCTGCTGCTGCAGTTGCTTGGATGTGGCCGCGCGCTGTTGCTTGAAGTGTTGAAAAACACACAGATTATGCTGTTCGCACCGTGTAAGCAGATATATATTATGCCGCTAGCGACAGCTGGGGTGTTGCTTCTGCCGTTGGTGGTGTTGGTGATGCTTCTGCTGTTGCTGCTGCTGCCTGTAGTAATGCTGCTGTTGTTGCGGCATCCACTGCATGGACAAGACAATCTTTAAGAACGATTCATATTGGCTCGGTAAAAAAATGCGCTCGGAGGACACGAAGACGTCCGACGTCCGAGGTGAACAAAGTTAGCGATGTGCAATCTCGTCGTGTTATTGGCGCATTTGCAGTAGTCGTTGTAGTAGCAGTAGTAGAACTCGTAGTTCTATTTGCTGTAATTGTTGCTCTTATTGCTAATGGTGTTGTTGTGGTGATGGTGGCTTCGGTTGATGTTATCAATCGAAAAACTCGTAATGAATCGGTCACCAGCTGGTTTTTAACGCAGTTGGTCAGCAGACCGAATGGAGATAGACAGGACGGGGAAGAGCCAGACCGCGGCGTAAATTTTTGCCGTTGTTGTTGTTGTTGTTGTTGTTGTCGTCGTCGTCGCTGTTGTTGTTGTTATTGGTGTTTTTAATATTGTTATGAGCGCTCAACGTTTTAGTTCACTGTTGATATCGATGACCCGTCTAATGGATGGCTGAGTCGGTGAATGGATTGTCACTGCCTAACGATGAGCCACTTTCTTTTTGGCTCTTCTTCCTATTCTGCTGTTGCTTGCCCCCCACCATCTCCCTCTTTCTTTGTATCTCTCTCTCTATTTCTCTCCCCATTTGGTATGCATTCGCATAAGCTCATTCAAATCTGCTAAGTACATTGAGTACGTGACGTCAGACGTCGAGACTGGCTAGTAATATTCTGAACACGATTATACGATCCTTTTGTTTTAGATATTTCAGGAACACACTCGAGTGCGTGAGTCAGTTTCAAGTCCGTGCTAGTCGTAAGAATCTGGCAGCAAATATAAATATATATATATATATATATATATATAATAAATATATATATATATATATATAAATAAATAAATATATATATATATATATATATATATATATATATATATATATATATATATATATATTATTTGCATGCAATTTCAGCTATAGATCAGCTTCTCTGTTGGCTTGACAATGAATGAAGGCAATTGAGTAGTGGGGCTGGAGGCGAACACTAAACGGAAACGACTAACAATTATGCGTTATACGTATATGAATGTTGATGCGTTTGTATTGTGGCAACTTTTCCCGTTACTGGCCGCTAGTGGCATTGCCGTGTCTGCTGTCGAACAAAAAACGAGTCAGCCGTAACTGGGCTGTGTGTCAAGAGGAAGTTGTTCCGACGTATACCGGCTGCGTACCGTTATGCTGCAAATGCCCTACCAACTTATACAATGAGAACAGCAACAACAGCAGCAGCAATGACGAACGCCTTTCTCTTTATTGGCGAAGGCGTTAGTCGTAGTCGTCTTTTACGTCGCTCTGAAAGCGTTTCGTTCGAGCAGGAAGTTGCAGAAGCGGAGCATGACATTGCTTCGTCATAAGAGAAGGGAGACATTTCATTCGCTCCGTCACCAG
The DNA here is from genome assembly GCA_003439945.1 of Dermanyssus gallinae. Taxonomy (NCBI): domain Eukaryota; kingdom Metazoa; phylum Arthropoda; class Arachnida; order Mesostigmata; family Dermanyssidae; genus Dermanyssus; species Dermanyssus gallinae. Next base: position 538,819 of record QVRM01000729.1, read on the forward strand.
CAACCTGTTTATGGCAGGTGTTAGGCTCAGGGTAACTAGTGCAGAGTTTGTGGCACGTCGTCTGTTGCTCTAAACAGATTCTCCATCGTGTAAATAGGCTATATGGTGCGTACTTTGTCTCGTAGTTCCGTAACGATTGACACGCGAGCCATACGAATGTGCGAAAATGACGTTTTCCGCTTGGGATGGTGCTGATCGCAACCGGAACGCGTCTGATTTCAATCGTCCGTGCCCAAGGTCAGGTGCGCCAGCGGGGAAATTGCTCCCGCAAACGCTAGCCTGCCACTTGGCACACCTCAATCGCCTCATTAGCAGCGAGTTTTGTTCTAATTAGTTCATCTGGCTAAATCGGTTGGTGGTGGTTTGTAGGTTTTTGGTTATTAAAAAACAGCAATTGGACCGCACACAAGCATGCGCCGTCAAGATATTTCGATACGTGTTTAGTATAGAAAATGTCTGGGGATTTTCTGTTGTGGTGATACCTGTATAGCAATCCAGCCGACCCCTCGTCAACAGTTCCTAGCAGTGATCTTGTTTGTGTGGTATGTGCGGGAAATTATATTATTTGCAGCGTTAAAGAGTGCCTTGCAGATGATTAGTAGTGTCGAGCCCGGTGGCGTGGTGCATTCGGGTGCCCTCATCTCGCGACCGGAGAGGACACATAGGTGCACGGGTTCGAACCCCACCGTTGCACATTTGTATCTACGGGGTCCGCCTTACAAAGCAATGCGAAAGCAGTCCCGTGTACGTTAAATGTTGCCTGAGGGTCAGCCCGAGAAAAAAGTTTATTTTTAAGTGATAAGCTGTAGCAAAGAGCTCAATCGTCTGCGTGAGAGTATGCATGGACGTTTACGAACGTTCTTCAAATAGGGCGGCAGTGAAACGACGAGAAAATCTAGGCAATCACAGCTAGAAACGAGTTTATTTATGGTTGCCCCGCTAGACTCCTAGCAAAGTATGCAACTTTATACTTTGAGGCAAATGAACCTAGCAGCACCCAGCCATCATCAGAGTGTCATCAAAGAGCCGACGGGTGATCGAAGCGAGGCACGCAAACCACTTGAGGGGCGCACTGCTCTTGCTATTCAGCCTGCAACAGTATTTGGCGCGCCTGGCCTAGAGTCTCTTGTCGTCGCAGACGTAGGCAGACATCGAGGAGATCATACTCCAGATCATGTAAGGCTCGACGGCCGACGTCCGGCTGCGACAGCTTGATGAATTGCACACAACTGAAACACCTTCGAGTCCTCATTAGGCAGCTACTCGTAGCATCGGTGGCTGACAATTGAGACAGCTGCGGGGCCGCGAAGCTTCGTAGCCAATGTACGTGAAAATAATGCCCTGAAGGAGTTTGCTGACATTTGCTGACACTTTTTTTTGTAACACCAATGCAAAGCTGGAAGAGAGGATGGAGGAGACATCTCCTAATTCGATAAGGACGGCGTTACTCTTGCCAGCCTTCCGTACTAATGAAGGATGTATGCACGAGACCCGCCGCGTAATTCATTGGTTGTCATATTGCTGCGTACGGTCAAAATCCCCTACAATTGAGTCTATCCCAATCCACTCGTAACTAACTATGGCTCTCATGCTGTTTAAGTAAAATCCATGTTTATATGCGCATGTTTTTTGCTATTTTGCCAAATCGCTCGTGATGCGACCAGCTGGCAAATAGCCGCCAACCATCCACACGTATATGTATATGTATCCCTATACATATATATATATATATATATATATATATATATATATATATATATATATAACGAGCATAAGCCTAACAAGCGCGTTTTAGCTAAGCGTTCATATCAAGCGAACACCACAATAACGTATATATATATATATATATATATATATTTCTATATATATATATATATATATATATATATATAACGGAGCATAAGCTTAACAAGCGCGTTTTAACCAAGCGTTCAAACATATTAAGCGAACACCACCATAACGTGGCAAGATTTCGGCCATCAGGAACGCTTGTTAAATCTAGATGGTGGACTGAGCAATTTGCTTGCTCTGTCGTTACGTTGTTAGTTACATCCGGATCATAGGGAACCTTGGCTATTCGAATGTGTGCTGAATTGCATGCTTGGACGGAATATGCATAGAGGGAATAGAAACGGATGCTCAGATGTTTCGCTCTGCTGCTCAAGGGCTATCTTCTTTGAAAAGAAAATCGCTTGATAAGTACCCCCCGGACACGGGTGATTTTAGTGGAGCATCTATTGTAGATGCGTAGGATCCACCTGAAAAGAGCATTTTAAGGAAAGCAGTTAGAGGAACTGTTTTTTTGGAAATCTATGGCCGAAGCCAGGCGAACCGTAACAACTATGGAGGCCTCGGTGGGCACGTAGTTAAACTTGTACTAAGTGTACCTCACTTAATGCTCGTATAGTTTTCCAATACGGTAGTGTTATATCCGTTGTATATACATGATCTCATCTATATATATATATATATATATACTTTGACATTTTTAGAGAGGTGGGCAACTTGCAATCCGGTGCAGCGGCTCGCACCAACTCGTCAGAGTTGTCGGTAGGTTGTAAAAGGGCTAACTAAAACCTCAATTTAAAGGACAATAACGGAAATAATAGGGCAGTGTGTCCGCTTCTGTTCTTGTCACGTCGAAGTCCTTACCTCGTAGACGTCGCGCGTACGAGGTTACTATTAATGCGCTTTTCCAAGGCTTCGTGCCTGTTTGACGTGAGGACAAGTACTTGTAATTTATCTCGATTACGGCACACATATCGATTGATACGCACACATATTAAAATGCATATTCACAACATTATACATGTGTACAAATACATACGTACGTACGTACGCAAAAAAACGTGTACGTAAGCATATCCTCTAGCACGTGTACGGCTGTGAATCACTAAGCATATACCCATGCATACCGAAGAGCTTCGTCGTGCTCGGCGAGACACCCGCTAGGTTGCGTTACGTCCGTCTTATGGCACAGCGATATGAGCGCGAACAAAGCGCCCAGCGTTCCATCAAGAACATCATCGAGGGCGAGATAGCAGAGACAGAACCGACCAAGCCCCGTACGAACTTTTCGAGGCCATAGGTATAAGGGCCATAAGGACGGACAGCTGTGGATAAGCAGCTGCAGCAGCAGCAGCATCGGCAGGTCGGAGCCGCGAGCTGTGCCCCTCGGATTGCGCAAATGATGGTCGCTCCTCATTAGGTCGACTCGCTATGTCGCCGTCGACAAAGAACGCCCGCCACCGCGAGGGGCGATTGCGACGACGCGGTGTCGTCGATGACAATGAATTGCACAGCTCACCGTTGTGGCTGGGCATGGGTCGGGGCGGTGAAAGAAGAAAGAATTCCGAAGCGAGGAAACGAGAAGCGCAGGAGAGGTGGGATAAGAGCAGGGATTGGTGAAGAATATGGCCATTTTGAATGGAATGGCGTTTACCATCCACCCGTTTCCTTTTCTTGCGATGCAGCTCGTCGACATACAGACAGGCAGGCCAGAGACCAGAGACAAGCTCAAGGCTGTCCGGGTCGCTGCTTCGGCTACTGCGATCACCCACTCACAATACAGAGCTGGAACGCGTCTGCCAAAAAAAGAGAGATTGGAAACAATTACAATTGAAAGAAAAAGCACTCGCACAAGAAAGCCGAACGTGCGTAAGCCCCAATACGCCTCGTATTGGGGCAAAATCGCCGTAAAAACGCTTAGCAAGCGAGCGAAGCAAAGGACAGTGGTGGAGTGGACTCATCGTACTGCCGGCCGGCTCGATAGACAGATTCCATACGACCGAGAGGAAAAGGTGTTTTTCGGCCATAAATAAACATAGGTTTTTAGCAAAGCACCACGGGTGGCAAGTACGGAACGATGGTGTTGGAGAAAGGTCCTATCTGATAAATGATTATATCTAATCGATACAGCGATTTGTTGTCAAAATATTACAGGTCCGAGCTGGTTTTTATGTTAACTTTTACATAGACGTATAATAACAAAGAGAGGTAGTAGTATCAAAGAGTGCCTTGCAAATGTAAGGTCGGAATGTTGCAAAGAGTGTTGTAGCTGTAGCGCTGCACGTAAAAATGTTGTAAGTAAGATAATAGTAAGTTTGGGTCGTTTGCGTCCTTTTAGTCCCTAGTATTCGTCTTAATGTTCATTTACCACGGCTTGTCACGGGTTTTTATTTCACGTGCCACCAAACATTTTTAAAGAGGTTTTTTAATTTCTAGTCGTCTGATGTTCACAAGCTTGGAACTAACCGTGGGGTATACCTTCAATGCACCAAGGGCCGGATATGTTGAGACATCTAAGGTTTCCTCAGCAGTTTTAGTGGCAGCACGGCCGCTGACTCTCAGCGGGATATGGTTTACCATCTATTCTCAATAGGCAACTCTCGAAGAAAATTCAATCAACAGCAGGGATCGAACCTGTGACATCCCGGTAGATGACAACCATGACTAGCGCACTAGTCTCTCGTACTAGTCTTATCCACGGTTCACCTATGAAGGCTGACCTTAAACCTAAAGGCTTTCAAACCCGCAGTTGAAACATTTTAGCCTCAACACCTACGCGACCCCGTCCGCGCGGAATAACAGCGGTGACCTTTACTTCATGATCGTAGAGTGAGGGTCTAGGTACAATAGACCGCACTTTTCCTTAGTGCTGACTGGTGAGAGACTTGGCTATACCTTCCCCAACAGATGAAAGTAGCAGCAGAAGCATGCAGATAATTGAAAGTAGTCCGCACGCTATTAACCGGTAAATGTCTAGCATGTCTGTCCTAGTAACATGCATTCACAATATATTTATTGGCCGAACTAACCGGGAGTTGTATTTGTACTATGTTTACAGGTAGGTCTGTGGCGCTCCCTGCGTTTGTAGTAAGGATGAGTTAGCACAAATAGGCGCGAGGTGAGTAATGAAACGAAGGCGGCGTCACTCATATCCTAGCAGATGCCGCAAAACATGTAGATGCTTATAAACTATTCATTTACGTTTTAAGTAAATATTCCAATTCAAGCACTCACGTTGTTGTATGCCGACCAAACCAAGAACGCAGCCGCTTAATGCATAGTGCTGTTAAATTACAACTCCGCATATATATTCCACGGCGGCAAGGTTTGTAGTGAATATTGCAGTTCTTGCATATATGGGCTTAATGCAAGCAAAAAGTTGACCTCGTATTAGTTAAGTTAATATTCCTTCAAGCATTAACGTTGTTGGATGCCGACCAAACAGAATACAGCCGCTTAATGTCTGGTGCTGTTCAATTACAGCTCCGCATATATTCTACGGCAGCAGTAGTGTTTGTAGTGACTATCGCAGTTTTTGTGTATATATAGGCTTAATACGGGCAAAAAGTTGACCTCGTGTTAGTTAAGCCTTCGGGAAGGCTTAATTAAAAAAAAAATTAAAACAAAAGCCTTCGGGACTGACAGTCACGTTGCCCAAGAGTTTTGGCCCAAGAACTGTTGTGTCCGATTAGTTGAACAGACTTGTCGGCAACGGCCCGTCGTCTGGCCACGCAACTAGGCAACTGGCCAGTGGCGGATGCAGGAGACCGGAATCACGTTGGCCATTGAAGCTTCTTCTTGAAGAGGAAATGGGCAGATGACACAGAGGTGGTTTGTGCGGGGCAATAAGGCAGCGTCAGCTGCCGTGGGCAGGCATTATCGGGTTGAACGGGTAAGCTGTACTGGGCCGAACGGTGGACGACACCATACCGTACATTGGCGACGGGTATCGCTAGTGTGGTCGGTAACGCGTCACCATTTTTCGGGTATGATTGCTAGCTGGCTTGGATTCTGAGGCTGCTACTCTACTGAGGGCACGAGTGTGCTAGTTGTCCACTAGCAGCGCTAGCAGAATTAGTTATAGCGGTAGCAGAATTAGTTGAGCGGTAGCAGAAGTAGTTGTAGCGGCGTCAGAAACGGTAATTTGGTAATTCGGTGTCGCGGTGATGACCTGAAACCAGAACAGTGAGCAAAAAAGCAGTGGGCGCCGCCCCCGCTAGCGTAGCCGCCCCCGCTGCCGTCGCCGAGGACTGCCACAACGATAAAGATGACGACAGTCGTAGGGATCTGTTTTGTAGCGCGGTCAGCTACAAACGGGAAGGGCTCAAAGGCGAAGTACCAATGCCAGAAGCAGCAGCAACACCAGCAGTAGCAGCGTCAGCATCAGCCCGACTACGACAGAAGTTGGCTAACGGGGCAGGAGCCTATACGGCCGCTGGCTACTGGCGACCGTTTGTTATGTTGCGTCCAGAGGAGGCAGCAGCGGCGACGACGACGGCGGTGGAGGTCCTCGAGTTGCAGCGGCAGTAAGTCTAGCCTAGTTTAGTCGAGAGGAAGCGGTCATTGTGCTTTGCACTACGAGATAGGACGACGCCTTCCTCGGAGGCTCGGGCTGCGAGGGCCAGGGCCCCTCGCGAGTGCAGACCAGACGAGGACGGGTCAGGGAGCTAGCAACAACTAAGCCAACTGCGATTGGGTGTCGATCCTAGCACGACCAGGAGCCCGGGTCACACAGGACACAAAGATCAAGAGAGAGAGCCGAAGAGGGAGAGAGAGAACGCGAGGTAGTGAGAGATGAAACAGAGGAAGGAGTGCCATACAAAAGAGACACAGAAAAGGAGATTCGCGCTCTAAAGACGGGGCCGAACGAATACGTGGAGAGTTAGGGCTTGATGAACAGGGACTACTGCATGATAGGGAAAGAGAGGGATAGATAGAGGGGAGAGGAGAGAGGGGAAAGGGGAGAGGCAGAAGAAGGGTAGGGGTAGAAACAGGATCGCCTGCTACCAACAACCACGTATGGCCAAGCCCTCTCCATGGTCATTGAAGCCGCTACCAAGCCGTTTGGATGGGTTCGCAAGCCGAGCAGAGCCGGGAGGCCGACCAGCCGAGACCAGCGAAGAAAGTCGCGTAAGCCCTTCTCTTCGCAAGTAGCTGCTGAAGAGGCTACGACGAGGACGAGACTTCGAACATTTGCTCTGCTTTCCGACTCGATTGCTTCGTTTTACTAACACTGCTTGTCTCCAGGGTACAATTCGGCTTGTGCGGAAAATTACCCTCTCATGTGTTCATGTATATATATATATATATATATATATATATATATATGTAGATTGAGATGTCTGTGGACGTATGTGGGATGTCTAGTAGGTACTCGGCTATTGTCGGATGCGGTGTGTTTTAAGGAAACTGAGTTATATATATATATATATATATATATATATATATATATTTGGTAGTATAAATTGCCTGTTTCGTGTCACTTGCTAGAGATTCGATGCGAAACAATGTTTTTTCTTATTACGTTACAGCCATGAGAACATTAGTTAGCACCCCCTTTCCCGTACTTCTTCCAGGTCGAAGGGGAACAATTCAGTCAATTATCCTAAGATGGAGCCAAATGAGTTAGCTGGCCAAATCAGTTAATGACTTTCTATATTTATACATGTTATCTATCGGTTTGATTCAGCTTAGATCTTCTTTAAATGTACGTAATGATGAGTTATTGTATATGAACATATCTGAGTCTTACCAGATATTCAATAAGCTATTCTAGGGATAGTAAGACAGCATTTGTATGCGTGGCTTTTTGGGGGTACACATAGCATCTTCACCTACATCTTAAAGATTTCAGATTAACAATAGTCCCCAGTCGATTTTCTTTGCTTGTATGTTGTACGGACAGCTATTCCCTTCCATTAATTGGTTTCCACCTTCGACCAGCCTAATTACCCGTTTCGCAAAAGCTCGATGCCACCGCTTGCTGGGTTGACTTCACTTCTAAGAAAGAATGGAGAGTACGTATACATGTGAACGTATATATATATTTTTTTTTTGCCGGTGTTGTAGAGACAACGGATTTTCAACACGCCGTCAAGAGGTCAACCTTATAAGGGGTTGAGCTGTGTCTAACGGTCAAATGTGAATAAGAAATATGCTAAGAGGAATGCCTTATATGTCCCTGTTAATTACCTAAAAATGTTGTTACTGATTCTAAAACAAAGAATATATCTCTGGGAATGAACCTTAAACATATAAGTATACAGAAATATATACATATATATATTCATTACATATACTGTAAGAATGTAGCTAGTAAATTATTGGTAGCGCTTTTGGCGTTCAAAGCACTGTTATCGTCTAATCTCGAGGGGGGAAGCAGTCGGCCGAACAAAACTGAGAAATGTTGGATGCTAAAAATTTAATTCTAGATGGTATATAGGGTATTATAGAATTATACTTTCGTCCAAACCTACCTTAGCGGAAACACACACATAAGGACTCCGGAAGCAGCTCTGGGTGGATGTGGCAGTCCTTGGTCTTCGGTGTTTCCAGTGTTTCTGATCGCCAAATTTACGAACTAATGTGACTATATTTTGAGACACGATAGCAACAGTTGTCCAAAAAGAAGAACATATAATAAAGTACGGACGTGAAAGCACTGATTTGGTTAAAAATTGACGAGACGGCACGGCGGATATAGTCGAGCATTTCAAAACTATTCGTTGCAGGTTCGGTCTTCATAGTATGCCTAATACCTTCCGTTTTACAACCTATATTAAATACATTTATATTTTTTCATCAATGAGAAAGGTGCAAAAGGTATGTGTCCTGTGCCAAAGTCGCCGGCTACCTCCGCGAGTCCCATCCCATTGCCATATATATGTATTATATATATATATATATATATATATATGTTACGATTAGAAGTTATAATCAATGGCGACACGCCTGTAGTGGTACTATCCTATTCCAAAAAAGCAAGAACGCGTTCTTAGACTTGATCATATTTTAGGTCCGGACCGTGGCCTAATTTAGTCGTCGACGATACCTAAATGGGAAAAAGAGTTTAGTTATAGAACCAGAACTTTAATAAACTACTTTGGGGTAGTGCCTATCAAATTACCTGTCTCCTATATCACATGCTATTCCGGCAGAGACGTTTTAAGAGTAGTTATACGGAAGGCTTATTCTATGCTTCCTAAGATTGTTGTCGAGTAACGTCTTATACGCAAAGTAGGTAAAAAAAAAACAGTAAAATCTGAAATTTGACATACCGTGACAGGCTCGCTCACGCTGTTTACTTTCAGCGCTGGAGCACTTGCAATACTTTCGCTTACGTAATACACTGGTTTTTGTTTGCGCTACTGAATAATGCTAAAGACGCCAGGCTTTGGAGTAGATACTTGGATAAATGAGACTACTACCTACTCCCTAGTTTTATAGTGATGTTTTGGCGCGCCACAGTAAGTGCCGCGTAATTCGTCTATCTCATATTCGGAAGACGGCCCCAGGTCGTCTTCAACCCGCAATCGAGTGCTCCAGGTCTGATTGCCCGACGTGAAATCAGCGCTTCATTAGTCTATGCCTATTTCTCTCATCTGAGCAATGCTATGGCAGCAAGTTGGCAGGCCACGTGTCTCATCGCAGCACCGAAACCAGAATAATAGCTACGTAAAGGCAGCCGTTTTTCTCGCCCATAAAAGGCTGGATGGAAATAGCAGAACGATGTAGCCCAATTCTGTACCAACGGATGACTAAACGCCCTACAAAAATAAGAATAATAATAATAATAATGCTGAAGGGTATCATATTGTAGAAGAGGCAAATTGACAAACGGTCGTCAAATGAGCGCCGAAAGGGAGAGAGGGAGAGAGAAAGGGGGGGGGGGGCAATAGAGGGAAGAGAAATCAGAATAGAGGCGTATGTCGTGAAGGACTTTACAAAGGGACATTGAGCGATTGCGGAGCTTTGGTGAGAATGGCGTTGCCTGACGATGAGAGCCACTTAGGTTCCGTGGTTGTACGTGGCAAGCTGTCCTTACCGTCATGCGATTCCACGCGGAGCCTTGGCAAAACCTCTGCGTTTAGTCATGTGGCGCCAAACGTGGTAGGTGCATTGTTGTTGTTGCAGTCTTTGCAGTTATTTTTGTTGTTGTTGCTGCTACTGCTGCCACTACCCCAGTCTACGTAGTCTGCACCGCAGAGACCCTAATTTTTGCAAACTGTTCCCAATGCGATTCTATTTGCCTTCACGCGATTGCCAGCATGAGGTAAATCTTCCAGCCGAAGAGACAAGACTTGTCTTTTAGAAAACCTCAAAAGAGATTTGGTCAACGTGCTGGGTACGCACACGACGCCGCCGAAGTGCGAGCGGCCCGTCCCGACCCTCGCGGCGGCTGACCTGCGACTCATTTGAGTAAGTTTGGCAAGTGCGCGTTCCTCGCGACGATGTGACACGGTGGACGTATCGTGACGTGCGCTGTAGCTGGAGCCATGTCATTTTGGTGTGTCGAAGTGTGATGCTTTGACTGAGCCTCAAACGCACCGACTAATTTGGGTCGTAACGAGTCGTCATCTCTTTGGAAGCGCTCCCTGGCCACGAACACACGATGCGACTGACCCACGACTGCATTACCACCACATGCAGTGCTTAATGCGTCACCGCCGGCGGCCCACGTCTACAGTCAAACTGTCAGGGGGCAGGAATGGCCGGACGGAGGGTTGCTAGGTTTGGCAAGTCGAGGAATTTCTAGCTAGACCTTGCCACGTGAGAGTGGGCGGCACGTGCAGTTCTAGTTGCCCACGTTGGCTAAACAGAGGTGTCGGAATATTAGCAGTACATTCAGTGAGTTCCCCCCGTATGGTTTCGTAGAAGACGGGTAGGTGGCGCAAGACACGAGCAAGACCATTTGGAAACGAGAAGTACAGAAGAGACAGCTTGGTTTTCACTTCGTCTCGTCGTCGTCATTATTATTATTATTATGCTCTTTGTTTTCTTCCATCTTTTTTTTTCTCTTTTGTTTACACCAGCTCTTGTAGTATTCGTAGAAATCTAGGCCGTCTTCTGATCTACCACGTGATGGGTGGTGGCGGTAATGGTGCTGCGTGGCGGTGGTAAGATCAGGACCGCGCAGGACCACCTACCACCAGCCACAGCAGCAGCAGCAAAATAAGAATCGTCATTCATCGTAGAGAAAGCTGACGCAGAAGCAGTAGTCGGTTCGGCTAACAGACGTCCGGCGGTGGTAGAGCTGTGCAAAAACGTAAGCACCGAGCGTGCACGCGATCCTTGAAAGTTCCGCTGGGTTCTCGTTGGTGTACTAGTGTGGAGCCCGCCGACAGTATAGGGAGCCGTTTCTCTTGACGCGACGATGGATGAACGACCCGAGTAGAGCAGATGAAACAACTGCACAAAGTAGAGAGGACGACGGCGACGACGACGATGAAGCCGTCGGCGAACTTTGAAGAATATGATCAAGGCGTAAGTGAAGATGCGTCGACCGAATAGAATAGCGAGCGGGCAATAAATAGCTGGCAAACGAAAAGTGCTGCTGCTGGTGATACAGGTAGCGTTGATATATATGTACATATGGCTATATATATATATATATATATATATATATACGAAGTATGTATACATACTATATGCGTAGGAATGTTGGTAAGAAAGACCAAAGAAGGGTACAGGAGGAAGAGCTTCCTCGGTGGGCGCAGAAGGTGCGCGAATGCGAGAGAGAGAGAGAGAGAGAGAGATGACAGGCGCACGAGCAGTAGTTGTAGCGATAGAAAGTATATAGTACGGGAACGCAGCAGCAGCAGAGGGAAGCAAACGAAACCCCGCGTGTAGTTTAGCACCGGCTCGGCCTGGATACTCTGCAGGGTGGTAGAGGCTGCTCGTGGCGCATGCTGGTAGAGCCTGCACTAGTGGTAACGGTAATGCTTGTAATGGTGGATGGAGCCTATGGAGATGAAGGTGATGCCCACGATGATGCCAATAGACGCTTGTTGTTGTTGTTGTTGTTGTCGTCGTCGTCGTCGTCGTCGTCGTCGTCGTCGTCGTCGTCGTCGTTGTTGTTGTTGTTGTTGTTGTTGTTGTTGTTGTTGTTAGCAGTGGCACCGCATAATAACCGGACACAGACCGGCCAAAATAGGGAAGCGCAAGGAACACATACAAGAGACAAAGAAAGTGGGCTGGAAAAGGGAACGGACGGACCGACGACAACACAGCCATGAACGCGAAAAAGCACGCGCCAGATGACACCAATGAATGCCACAGCAGTCAGCTAACTAACGAACTGCCGCCAGTTGCCAGTTAACCAAACCACAGCAACAGCACTGCCGCGGCGACTGGCTGGTTATGCTGCAAAGCAATAAGCTTCTAAAAAGTTAGAAGCTGTAAACGAACTTCGTTTAGCCCTGTACCTCGTACCAGGCGTCATCGAGGCTACTGTGTGTGTGCGTTGTTGCTGTCGTTTGTGTTTGTTGTGGTTTTTGTTGCTATTGACACTGTAGTTGATGTTGCTGTTGTTGTCGTTGATATGCTGTCATTTGTTGTTTTTGCAGCTTGTTGTTGCGTATATTGCTGTCATTTGTTGTTTTTGCAGCTTGTTGTTGTTGCTTATATTGTTGTCATTTGTTGTTAAGGTTGTTGCTGGTCAATTTGTGGTTTTCGATGTTGCTGCTACATATTGTTGTACTTAATGCGCGCTTTGGTGGTTCTTGTTGTTGTTGTTGTTGTTAGCCTTTCTTCTGGTGATCATGTACGCTCTTACCATAAAATAGCGATATTTATAATAATAGTATTAATGGTGGCTGTGGGGTGAATCGTCGTTATGCGTGGCACCGCCAAGACAACGTGCATAGAATACTATAATACAAAAAGAGTAGTCAGGGCAGAATGCAGCGACCAAAAGTCACAGAAAAAGAAAAAGTAGGAAACATTGCTGACCAAGAGCTCGCCAAAAGCTCACTCATCACTTGCAAGCAAATACAAACAATCGTTTTGGCAAATTCAACTACATAATCCTGTAAAGCCGCACGACTAAGAAAGAATTGTCTGGCATCAGGGACATATACTATGGACATGGATAATGGATATTTATTTTAGATTATTGTTATGGGCAATGAATATACGTTCCAGATAAATGTTATAGCCTCTTGAAGGGATTCTGATTTAGAACGGTTTAATCATAATCCATTAGATGGTATTTTAGTGCCTCCGATTTCCAAGCCGAACCAATTGTCCAAATCTACGTTGTAACGTAATTGTTTCTCTTGTACTAAGCAGGATTACTACTATCATCATAACAAACACGAACGGTACCCATCAGTGGGTGAACAATCAACAACAAGCAAACATAAAGTAATTACTTAACTTAGATAGCCCTCGGCGATGGACCATGGCAGTTTGGCATTATTAATTATTGCCATATAATATATACCTTATGCCTTGCATTCTATGATTTATATTAAACTCAGGAAATGCTACTATAGAAAGTTTACACACCTAACCAACTTTCTATTTGCGATGCCCGCAGCACGTATAATTAGCACACGTCACGGGGAGATAGGCCGGAAACGGAGTCATAAATACTCCTGGTTCTTACCGATTTTGCATGGATTGTACGGCAGCAGTTTAGTACATTTAAATATGAGAAACTCGCAATGTCCAGTTAAGCTCAAGCCCGCTCAGCAATAGTCTGCAACGACAATCAAGTACAACTACGACATAGCATAAGAACGACAGTAAGTAAAAATAGCTTAACAAATATACCTGCTGCGAAACCATTTGGCAAAATAGGTGTGGAGGGGCATATATTAGAGCAATAAGGCTGCGTGATATAATTCCTAAGTTAAGTCTAGTGTATTTTCACATCGCTGTGGTGATGGCATCCCGTTCACACACACCACTTCAAGTGCACTATTTAGCCGTGCCAGCTGGAAGTAAAATTATTAGATATCGTTCGATAGCTATCGATACGTTCTACCTGATGTTCCCTCGTAGGACTAAAACGCAGCCTTATCGTAGTCGAGAGGATGCGCCCCGAAACGACTGTGCCACGCAGGATTATGATGATTGGACGGTTTCTTTGATGGGTTTAAGGTGATTATATGGCTGCGTGGATCTTTTGAAGTTCAGCGCAACCGCCAATAGGCTTTCAATTATTACGAGGTGTTACTGGCCGAAAATGAAACAAGAGAGAGGGTTGGGCGAGAGAGAGATAGAGAAAGCGCAAAATAGAATTTCGCTCAACTCATTCTGGCCATAGACACCTTTTCGTTCAAGCTTGCTGTATACGTATTGCGCTATCTTTTCGTGGGAATTCTTCAAGTCGAGCAAGGGCTGGAATTCACGGTTGGGCGTGGGTTATTCATTGCAAGAGTGGTGAGCAGGAATACGGTGTACGTTTGTGACGCTAGTCTGCGCTATCTATTTACTACCTAGCTGCCATTCCATCGAAATCGAGCAGTTATCAAGCAATAGGATAGGGAGCGTAGAGGGTGCGTGAAGCCTCGTGGCTTCGAGCTTCGGTTTCTGTAGCCGAAATACGGAATGACGAAGTAACCCGGTATATTTGGTCTTGAATCTGGGCTTTATTTAGAAGTAAATAGAAGCAATGGTTGTATAAGTCAAAATCTACGCATTCTAATAAGATAAAATATATCGTTCAGTGACGTAAAAACTATTGCTAGCTTTGTATGCCACTAAGTTTGTAGACGCGCTTTTAGCGCTTTTAGGGAACGAAAAGGAACGAGAGTTCTACATCGCGTATATCTTTTTCTTTGTTTATGCGATGTTATGTGATGGGGTGCACAGTCGTGTTGATTGCTAAATGCAAGTGCTTATATCGCGCGATGCTTCATTCGCTGAAGGGCGCCTTTTTGCGAGCCTGCACCAGCTCAGCAATTGCAGGGACAGTAACAGTAATGCGGTATGAGGGGAACTGGCATACATAGGCCCGTTGTAGAATGGCACGAATGCTTGCGTGGGTTTCGATAGCTCCATAGCTCCATTGCTCGTTGTGTCGAACCAGGACGAGTATCGCTGGGAGAAATAGTGACATTCTGTTCTGAACGATGAGCTATTGACCACTGGTCATTGTTAGCCGGTAGAGGTGATAGAATAGACATTGGTATGCGAGAAGTTGTTATGCTTGAGGCTGCCAGTCGATGCGAGTACACGCTAGCCGATTTAGACCGATGAACGCGAGTCGGGTTGCCGTGTACGCCTAATGCGAGGAGGAGGGATTTACGGTAATTTCGTACTTAGTAGTAGTAGCTTTGCTGCTGGCGACGCCGAATACATGCCATTCACATCAGCTTCATCAGGGCCATTGTGTTGGTTTGTTCGGCCGTCACATCTGTACGCTTGAGTCTAGCTAGAGTGAAGGTATTCGTAGCGGCCGGCTACTGGACCCGGCGCCGGTCGTCGCGGTGGGTTGAGTGAGAGTGAATGCTGTAGGCCCAGCCGTTTGCTTGTCATTGTTATACTCGTTTTATTCAAGGCGTAGTTGTTTTTCCATGAAACTGGCGGGTGCCTCTCTACAGCAGAACATACTACTTATGAATTGCTCTTTCACAATAAACTTTGAGACTATGTTTTTCTTCTCAGTCTCCGTAGACGAACTGATAACAATTAACGTTCTGCACATAGTGTCTTCCGTTCCTGTAACTTTATTGTGCTTAATGCATCACAGTCACGCTTAATTAACATACGAATTATTGAAATATTAATCACATATATATATATATATATATATATATATATATATATATATATATATATATATATATATATATAGGCCTTGTTTTAGGCTCGGCGGTGTCTTGTTCCTTTTTCGGCGACCATGCCGACGAACCATATTGTAAAGTACCGGTGTGCTCGTGACTCGGTTCTTTTTCTTCTTCTCAGTGTCATCCATACGTTGTTTTGAATTCGTTGTCCTTCTTTCACTTAATGTCTTCGTTGCGTATTAGTGATTTGCGCTCCTGAGCGCTCCCCGAATCGATGAGGTACCTACTTGGGGTTCGTTGGGTTCTGTCGAACGCAGGAGGTGCTGAATCCAACGCATTGCCGTACTGCTCTAGTTCCCGGCTCAGTTGTATTAAACTATATATTGGCCTGTGTCCGAACGATTGCAAAACAACTCAGTGGATTCGCAGTTAACGCATTCATCGTGTGCGTAGGTCGGCGAGGATCATCGGAAGCGTTTGTGGAGTTTGTGGAGTCTGTAGCTTAACAGTCGACGCTGGCTACCCGTGTCGTGTTCCGCGTTGGAACACACCGGCATACCCTCGAAGTCGCTTTCTTGGCTAACTAAGTGTGCGGAGTTAAGGCGGCGAATGCCCGAATCTCGACCAGGCAACGAAGCGATGCGGGGCCTTGTCCGGAAACACGCTGAGCGATGTCTAGGTAAGGGACCCCGCGAAACGCCTACGAACAGCGGTGGTGAGAACGCGACGTATATAGCTCACAGGGGTGCAGAAGAGATGTAAGTGTACCGGCCCTGTTGACTTCCCGGTAGTTTTATTAGTTTCTCGTGCACCGCAAGCTGCGGTCACTCAGGAGCACCGAGACGGTGTACGCGTTCTGTTCTAAAATCGCCTGAACTGGCAGTCAGACTATGCGTGTGGTTCCATAGACCTATTCTGGTTGATTGCGGGGCCCGCATGACGTAAGCCTTCTCACGCTGTATACCTTTTCTCTGGCTGATGGCTTTTCGAGTTTCTGGCAGCTCCGCCTCAACGTTATATATATATATATATATATATACATTACACATTCAAGGTAATACACGTAGACGCGTTAATAAATCAGTTTTTTTTAACAGGGGGTGGCCGATGTTGCTTTAGCATGAATTTAAAAGGTGTACAGAAATAAAACCCTTGTGCACTGTACACTTAATTGCCATTGAAGCGACGTCTTACGTGGACATGTACGAGGTAATGAGACTTTTTAGTGTCTAATGAAATTAAAAGGGCAAATGGCCCAAGTTGTTGTATCTTCTTTTTAGCTTAAAAATCTTATGGAGTGAACATGCACTATAGCGCCACCCCAAGAGGCTCATTTTAAACGGCCTGTTTTAATTTAAAAAGAAGTTGAAAAAAAAATATATATATATATATAATTGGGCAAACAACGAGTTTAACATAAAGCAGCGATTATGCAATACAGGGTTATAACTCGATGGCTTTGTCCGAAACAACTTTTACCAATCCAATTTGCTCAATTTTCTCATCTGTTATGTTGATTGATTTATTTGTTATTCGCTTGACATATATACCGCTTTTAAATATCAGGGAAAAATGGTACCGGCGACACACAGATAGATGCCGTCATGTTTATCTCGGCAATGTACTCTACAACACTATTTCAGCCCCGATTAATTAGGCTCGCAATGTCGGCAACTCTTACTGGAATTACTTCCAATTACATAGGTTGTCAAAAGCCGCCCTTACGGTTCAGTGGTGCGAGGAATACGCGCATGCGAAAAAAGCACTGCCAACACGGTGTGATAAACTGGGCGTTCGGATGGAAACGACCCCCAACAAAAAATAGAAATTTGATAAAAGATATGCCTTGTATTTGCAAGGTGATACGCCATTAATTATAAATACTAACTGGCGGGATCAAAATTAGTACATACTAGTAATGTAACCACATGTTACTAATCGTTCAAGCAGAACCATTCATCTGAAATTCAGGAGAAACGTACTTTATTCCCGGGCAGTGAGACGTAAATTACAAACATTCTTCCACAGGCATCACACATAATATATCCCAGTCCAGACTAACCTTATTCGAAACAGTTTGTGTAGCAGTTTGGGAGATCCGCCCGGCCCAAGTCTAGTTGGGCAATCGATTCGAAAGTAATATTATCTCGAAAATGTTATAGTTTTCTCGAGGTGCTACTAGGGAAATTCAAGCTTCAATTGTTTTCAAGATAGTTAGTGTTTAGAAATTTTTACCGGTTGAAAACGAAGCGTTTCTAGGTGCGAGGGCCGCGGCCGCGTTTTAGTTAGTTCTGCTAACGCACGGTTCTTAGAGCCTTTCTGCCCTTCTTTGTGGATCCGTCCCCGAGGCAAAAACAGCATCAGCATAGCCAAGAGCCACAATCATGCCTAACTCCCCAAAGCCCGCCTCAAAACCAGCTAAGGTGAAGATTACCGTCCTATCGACGAAAGATACTACTCGAATTACTGATCAAGTTCCAGTAGTCACCGACAATTCGGCCGTTGAGGTAAACCATCCGAGCATTTTACCGGGTTTGTTGGCTATTTTTGCTTCATACTATATTGTGTAGCTAAAATTGTCTGCCGAGAACGTGCGCACTGGCGATATTACTCTATCTCGTATAGTTATAGTACTGTACTGTTTTAGTTAGCTGTCCGATTTGAGCCGGCAAGTTTCTTTGAAACTGGGTGTTGGCACACATGTCGACGTAGTTAAACGTGTATGTGGGAGTAGTACGCTGACTTGAAACTTGGGCTCATCGGTGGCGTCCCGCTAACACAAGGCCCATGTTTTTCCGAAGCAGATTCTTATATTCATACCAGCTGCATTGAATTCTGGTCACTTGGTGGTTTATTGACGATCGATAAAACAAAGTTATCTATATTGTTATTAAACCTACTGCAACCGAATGTATATTTTTGCATAAATAATCACTACTTTGAAATAATTTGCTCGATTGCAACGTCGTACTGCTTGATCTGCAGCGGATGATTGCATTACTTTTCCTTCGACTGCCTGATTGAGCTAGATTTTCGCTTGTTCTGTGTCTCTAGGGACATTATCCGCAAATTTGGTGTACTCGAGCTTACGTAAAAAGATAACTGTCGTTAGTTTATCCATAACGTAACTTAATTCAAATTCTCAAGCTATTGCGCCGCTGCTGCCAACCTCATTGTTGATGGATTGCAAACATTGTGATATTTTCTGTTGATCTAACAGGTCCTCTCTTATAAAACTGGATCGCAACGCAAAAGCAAGCGGTCCACATCGAAACGACCTAAATCGAAATCAAAAAGCAGGGGTCGGAAGTAATCTTGGCCATGGATGGGCCAAGATAGAATATCGAAAGTGACTATTCGATCGGGCGGGAAAGCGACTGGCTCCGGAGATTGAATTGGGACTAAAAATGGTCATGAAAGAGCTTGGAGAGTTAGTTCTGATCTGTGGCTACGAAACGTTGGTAAAGCTTGACACCGGCATCGAGCTTGGTCGTTCCTGGCGTCGTAGTTGGTGACAGGAGCGAGGTTGGACCCATATCGGAACGCGAAATTCGACTAAAGATTGAGAGGTACAGAAAGATGTCCATAAAATTAGATCCTGTGCATGTGCAGCAGTTTTATCCAACGATATCCACCGTAGGTGGGTAGATGTTTGCTGATCGATGAGTCAGTGCCACGAATAAATTGGTAGGCAGTATATGAGAAGATGCAAACAATAAATGGGGTTATACATGCATTTTGCATCAAGTTGCTTTCTTTCTCCGTAGCTCCGGTCTCGGATAGTTTGCCTACGTTGCCAGGAAGGCAACCCGGCGCAACGTTTAGCTTGGGCAGAATACTGTTCCAAATTGTCGGGCGGATGCTAGGCCGTCCTCTAATAGTGACAAAAAGAGGCAATCACTGAATGCGCTTACTGCTATTATAGGACGGCATAGCACATACGTCTTTATGTCAAGAAGATCTATACTACACACAAAATGTCTACGTATGCGTTTTGTGTCATGGCTTTTCACTTGTTGTCTTCTTGTCAATAAAATAACTCTTTGTAAAGGTTAATGTTTCTGTTCACCATACCCATGTAAACCCGTTGTGTGCCATGTACTATATATGATAAAACGAAGCCAAATCCTAAATAATTAAGAGAGCATACGGTAAACTGTATGTAGTACTAATTTATGATGAGTACAAGCAGTGGTATTATTTTTGTTATGCTATCTTGAGGCAGAGCGTATACAATTGTCCAAAGCATTCAGCTGGCAAACTAAAGATTGAAAGATATTAGGAGTAAACGGAGACCGGTATATAATTATAATATTAATCATCATCATCATCATCATTATATTTTATAGTGTTTAATTTTTACAATTGTGAGGTATGAACGTTAAAGGCAGGTAATAAAACTAATAAGGAACAATACTTCCTAATTTAATTAAAAGAAAGACGCGTGTACGCATACGAGAAATTATCCAATAGAATAAAGCAATCATAAATGGTGGGTTATAGAGCGGTTATGAGTGCAGCAAATCGCGTGAGTGATATTGCTAAGTATAAATTACACTTTTTCGTATTGTAGTTTTTTTGTTGCTTTTTCCATTTCTATACGCAACTTGCGTATATATATATATATATATATATATATATATATATATATATATATATATATATATATATATATATATATACATATATATATATATATATATATATACCCAAGACACGGGCGATAGCTTTTTCTGCAAAATGCCCTAAATACTTACAATTGTTTGAATATATGTAAGTATGGAAATTTCAAGCTCAATAAAGAATTATTGAACTTAAACAAATTTGCCGTCCGAAGAAGACAGTCTCATAAAAAATATATATACATACATGCACACATACATATATGTTAGTAGAAATGTAGTCCCATACGGTGTTCTCTCGAGTTGCAGCCACCGGCTTAGTGGGCGTCGGAAGTACTTATTCTGGCGGCTGTGCCTCATTATCCCGACGGCCACCGGCCACCGGCACTGGAGCGATCCTTCGCCGCTGTGGTCCCGCTGTGCTTACACTTCGAACGAAGTAAAGGGACGAATGAACAAACAACGAGAGAGAGAGAGGAATAACGAGAGCGAAAGAGAGAAAAAGATAGGGAAATTGAGGTAGAGGGGGAGAGAGAGAGGGAAAAGAACGAGAGCTAACGAGAGAGAGAAACATAGGGAAATTGAGGTAAAGGGGGGCAGGGAGAGAGAGAGAGGAATAGGTAGAAAAGGAGCAAACTAATGGCCAAGCGATCAAGTCCAGCCAACCAGCCAGTTCCAGGATCAGTAAAACCAGCAGCAGCTGACGGAGAAGCCGAATAGATAGACAGTCGGCCGCCGACTTCACTATATGACGACCTGAGGCAGCAGCAGCGGCAGCAGGCTCCCAGGGGGAAGGCGGCGTGCTTTTCGTCATGTTTCTCCTGCCCCGTCTCGCCGGTCGTTTTTTCTCCGAGGACTCGTCGTGCTTGGATTCGTCGTTCTCTTTCGTCGATCCAGAGGCCCAGACGGGAGACGTGGTTGGTCCACGCCGTTGTCACTGCTTCTGTTCGTAGTGGTCGTGTTACTGGTGGTGGTGGTGCCGCCGCCGCTCCGATCGCCTGTCTACCAGCAAACTGCTGCTATTACAGCTGGCGGCCACACACACACAGACATCAACCATCTACCTATCGACCTTCCTACTACCCCTATTTGTTGTCGGTGTCCCGGTCTTCAGGAAAGCCCACCTATACAGGACCGCGATGGTCTGATCAGGATGCACGACCCAAACAAGCCAACCGCGCATCATTCCCAGGAAACGAAGTGCTGCTTGGACAGTGACGTCAGCCAGTACTCGTAGTAATAGCTGCAGTAGTAAGTGAAGAGCGCAGAACACTTCCTCCACTACATTGCAGCAGCAGCAGCATCACCCCTCTACTGTCACACAAGACAGGAAAGATAGGGTTGAGGGCGGGGATACGGGTGGGGAGAACGCGGATGGGGCCGGGATACGGATGGGGGCGGGGATACGGATGGGGGCGGGGATACGGGTGGGGGCGGGGGGTACGGATGGAGGCGGGGATACGGATGGGGGCGGGGATACGGGTGGGGGCGGGGGGTACGGATGGAGGCGGGGATACGGATGGGGGCGGGGGTACGGGTGGGGGCGGGGATACGGATGGGGGCGGGGGGTACGGATGGAGGCGGGGGTACGGGTGGGGGCGGGGATACGGATGGGGGCGGGGATACGGATGGGGGCGGGGATACGGATGGGGGCGGGGATACGGGTGGGGGCGGGGGGTACGGATGGAGGCGGGGATACGGGTGGGGGCGGGGATACGGATGGGGGCGGGGATACGGATGGGGGCGGGTATACGGATGGGGGCGGGGATACGG
This sequence comes from Dermanyssus gallinae, assembly GCA_003439945.1. Taxonomy (NCBI): domain Eukaryota; kingdom Metazoa; phylum Arthropoda; class Arachnida; order Mesostigmata; family Dermanyssidae; genus Dermanyssus; species Dermanyssus gallinae. The sequence goes on from QVRM01000729.1 coordinate 560,738, forward strand.
GTGGGGGCGGGGGGTACGGATGGAGGCGGGGGTACGGGTGGGGGCGGGGATACGGATGGGGGCGGGGGGTACGGGTGGGGAGGGCGTGCAGAGAGGTAAAGGGGATCGAGGACTTGGCCAAGCGTTTGTCCAATCGAATCCGCGGCCACTCTCAGCGCTGGAGGCCAGCGCCAAGGACCTTAGGCCCGATATCGACGTCTATCCGTTCGTGTCTGTCGTTGTCGTCATCATCATCATCATCATCATTGCCGTTTCTGAGGGAGGGGGGGGGGGTCTGAACGACTAGGCCATCCACCGCCCGCAATTTCTAGGTTTGACATCGTGCAGCCGTCGCTGCTTCTTTGCGCCAACGTTGCACTAGTACTACTAGGTCTTGATAGACGTTGCTCTATAGTACTGCTCTATAGCGGCATCATTTTGATGACTAACGTTGTTACTACTGCTGATTCTACCAGTTCTAGTCAACGCCGACCTAGACGGATATTGGTACTCCATCTACATGAGGCTGTCGTGTCGTCAGATAACGCACCGTCGTCATATCGGCCGATGTTCGCCGATTGATTTCGACACTAGCACGCAGATCTTCCTCTCTCTCTCTCTCTCTCTCTCTCTCTCTGCCTTTACCTATCTTCACCCTGCACTTTGACCACCCTCAGCACCACCTTGACCACTATCAGAACTACCAATATCAGCGCTAACTAACTACATTACCATCAGTTATGCCATCAGCATTTGCTCACCATCAGTCCCCATAGACCATGGGGTGTATGGATTGTGTGCTTTATAAACGGATATATATATATATATATATATATATATATATATAAGCATACCCGGCGTACGTTGTACTCTATTCAAGTGAATGTATATATATATATATATATATATATACATATATGATAGCATAAATGGTGTCATGAAGCAAAGGTAGAGAGACGCTTCATTGATTAGCCCAAACAATTCGTCTGGCCAGCCACAACGCTTGATGTTTCCAGGCTTGCGTAATGAATGCGCCATTTGCTCACTATACGTTTACGAAGGCGGCGCAGAATAAGAACGTCTTCCACCACTCGACCTCCGGAGATTACTTTGAAATGCTCACATGCTGCTCGCTTAAGTGGGTCCGACATTAAAGAGGACGGCCATTCCGGTGCATTAGGCACGAAAAAATGTGGTATATATATATAAGAGAGATCCGCAATTTATTTAATGTTGCCTAGTTCAGGTTATGCAAATATTTTTGGGCAGTGGTAAGACGGTTAGTGGGCTGCGTATGTGATTAAAGGTACCCACAACGGTAAACCGCCGTGGTCCTATGCAGCCTCTGTGTGCCCTCGTCGTTTTGAGTAGAGCGACACCTAAGTAGCTTGTTGCCTTGTAAGGCTTTACTCACTTACACACTCACTTAAATAGAGGCTTTGAACGGTGAGGAACCTGTGCCATTGGACCTACCAATGTTTTGATATTTGCACTAGCATGCATTGTGGGAGATTAAATTAGTGGGCGCAGCCTCCGGCGGATATTATGCATATAATAATTTTGGGAAACGTCATTATATGCATAATACACGAATCATAATTGTAAGATAACATTCGACGTTAAATTAAGATAGAGACAGGCTCGCAAAGTCAGAAATTATATCCCCCCCCCACAGATAAAGCCAGTAGCGCCAACTGCAAACAACGAAAATCAAATGCAAAACCAGTTGCAGACGATAGAATTAACATTAACAGGCATACGATATGCGAGATGTGTCTAACAAATAGAAGCGATGCGGACGACGTCGGATGGTGTGTCCACGCACTGATTGTGTAAACACCTGTAGTAATAGTTGTGTTTGATAATAAATTAAACTACCTTATTTTATCTGCTTACTGGCTACGTTTAGTTCACTGGAGGCGACGTTTCTAAACAGATGGAAAAACAAAATCGTGTAGAGTACCTTACATTATTAGAAAATAAAGTCTTCCCGGTAAATAATAATAATAATAAGCATGATAAACCTGGCTTAAACGTGCATATCTTACAATTGTCATAATTATAATGATTGTTGACACGTACCAGGTACGAAAGCAGAGCCTGTATATAAGCATATATATATATATAGGTCGAGATTTTTAGGCCAAGGCCACGTCACACATTATCGGCACGGGCACTTGGTGAATAGCGTTTTACAAGAATGAGACATCTACCTGCTAGCACAATCAGTTATATGTGCTGTCATAATCGTAATGTTGTACGTCATAATAATTGCCATTGCTGCTGTTATTTTTCCTTCTGCTCTGTGTTGTTATTGCTTTACGGAGCTCGTATGTGCTTTTGTAGGTTTTTAATGCTTTTGTAGGATTTTTAGTGCTTTTGCAACTGTATATTTTCTGCGACCATTGCAACGGAATGCGATGCTGGGAGAGCAATTATTCGGGTCAAGTTTGGCAAGTTGTTAAAGTTGAAACGTCTTCTGTGACTTTAAGGACTTGTAAGTTTATAAAGCAAAATTAGCACTCGAAACAAACGCGTTTCTGCTGACACATAGACGCACATTTTGATTGTCGTGGTTGTTGAACATTATTGTTGTTTTTGTCGTCAGTGATGTTGCTATTGTTGTCGTTGTTGAAATGGTCGCCATTTTGTCGTCGTCGTTGTTGTTGCTGCTGCTGCTGTTGTTTCGGTTTCCCTGTGATCTCTTGTTATTGGAACTCGGTTGATTTGATTTGTGTTATCGGTCTTATCGTTGTCGTCTCCGTGACGAGCGGCGCGTATTGGTCGTCGTAATGACATGTGTCGCGACATCGCCAATAATGATGAGACGATCACACAAAAGCTAAATTCTCGTTGGTGGCTCGTTGTTACTGGTGGCCCGGTGGCCGGCGTAGCATTACATTGTTGATGGTCGCAACGATGTCGCCACACTATTGTTGCGAGTGTTGTTGGTAGCGCCGGCGCGATGTCCGGGGCGTATATCTGTGCAGTGATGTTTAGCATTCGCCGATTGCCGACGGATCGCCTAACCAATCAGCCGGTCGCGGAAAGCTGGCCGCCGTCCCGTTGTCCTGGATTGGATCCGGGATCCTGGCGGGCGCTGAACGGACGGGATAAGCGGAGGGCGCTATTGGGCGGCGGGCGGGCTGCTGCTGTTGCTGTGGCGGCTGCTGCTGCTGCAAATACGATACGAGCGCCCATTATTTCAGACCGATACATATTGTCGTCACTGCAGTTTCTGCTACAGGCACTGCCATTTACCGCCAGAGGCCTATTGTTGTCACCTTATCGGTGTCTCTGTTGTTGTTGTTGTCGTTGATGTTGTTGTTGTTGTTGCTGCTGCTGTTGTTTCTGTTGACGTTGCTCCTGCTTGTGGAAACAAATCCTCATTATTAGGCGATAAACCACAGCATGGCATTGAACGTAGTAGCGTGTCTTGTTGCTAAGTTCTATTCAATATATATAAATATATACTGGCGCAACCAACAACACATATAAACATATGCTTAGTAAGGAGACGCACTTAGCTGTTTAATCTAGCTTTCTCGCAGTTCTTTTGGCCAAGAGTCTAAGAACTGGGCCGAATATAGGAGCATGGCTTGATGGTTGGCTTGATGCATTTGTCTAGATGATTTGTAGAATCCAATGGTAGTTGCAAAGATTATATATACATTTGTAACGTTCTGTATCTAGGTCTTTTAAGATTTTAGTGCCCACGCTGACTAGCATAAGCATATTTCAAATCTTAATAGAGATCGCTTTGCATCTCGTAAATTGAAGCCGCCGACGACCCTCCCCCCCTAACAACATCGTTCCATTGAAGCAGGGTCTCCACGTCGCACTAGAGCAGGCTCATGAGGTCGTTTTCTGGCTAAAGACAATAGCTGTTTTAGAATTGCCTCGCTTTCATTTATTTCGTGCTCTTTACTATGCGTTTTCCATTGCATTACCAGGGGTTCTTAGTCCTGGATTTGCAAGCATTCTAAGCGTACGTTGGTAAAAAAAAGTGGGGGGCAAGGATAAATCTTGTTAGGCTCTGTTACCCGCCTTTCCTGGTTGTAAGGCAGTGTACGACTTGTGAGGAGGGGGGAGGAATGGGGTACGTGTCGCGGGTATGCATTGTATAAACCAGGCGGTTCTTTTGTGTAAAGGATATGAGCCGATTGCAAGCATTTGGCAAGTGCCGTTAATTCTGTCGTCGTGCCGATCGTGTCGACCAGAGCTTACAGCGCATAAGAGGCCATGAGGCCCTCTACGCTCGACTCGTCCTAGGCAAACGCTGTACTAATGCTCTTCTGCGAGAAGCGGGCAGCCCTTGCTTGGCGAACTATGCCCTTGAATCACAGCAACTTGCTGTCAGGCTTGTTAGAAAGTCAGATGCGTTGTTACATCATATCATTTAAAGCACGCTCGTTGCTGAATTGAACTTGTAGGTGAAAACAAGTGAGGATTCAAACATTCGCACAGTGCGTCACATTGAGTACAATAAGAACATAGTAGTAGTAGTAGTAGTATAAAATTGCATATGTGCGACGTAGATAGTCTGTTTCAGCTACTTACATATGAAATTGTAAGCCGCAATATTTATAATGGAAAATTTGGGGAATGGCTCACTTATTAAGGTAATATTTCACACCGCCGTGCTTTGGTTTCGACATGGCACATTGAGGAATATAAATGACCATATTACTCTATAATTAGTCTGGGTCGATGAGTCCGGCTCTGTCCTGTCGTTCTAATTGTGAATTTCCATATATAGCATGAAATCGTCTGAAGACTTTAGGACATGATCACTAAACGAACTTCTCTAAACTGATGATAACGGCCTACATAGGCCATGAAACCCAGATACATTTTCATGACTTGCTTAATGTTGTTGAAAATGTACTGAAAAACGTTAAACAAACACAATTTCAGAAGGCTCGCTTCGATGCTCGAATATCACGATTTAAGGACATACTGGTGTCGTAAATTAGGGTAACGTTTAGCGAGTGGTTGTTACTTGCGTGCGCTACATGTGGTTTCTTTAGAAGTAATAAATTGGAGCTTCTTAGACTTGCAGGGTCATATATATATATATATATATATATATATATATATATATATATATATATATTCAGTTGTTTGCAAGTTGTGTGCGCACAAACGAGGTTTTTTCCATATGTAGTAAGTTTCCTGCATTACTAGTAGTACTCTGATTATTGCACTTTTTAGGAATTCCTGTATCAGTGTTTAAAGCCGATATAATGTAAATAACCACGCAGTCACTGTAACGGGGGTGGCCCAGTGAATCTGCTTATGCGCGGGCAACGCTGAAGCGAGTGCTCAGCCTTCTAGCAGTAACTCTCCAGAAGGGTAGAGAGTCACTATGTCTAGTAGAGTGACAGACTCTTCTTGCAAACTACGGGGCCAACACACAGCAGGCTTTCCTAACTTGGTGCTAGGGACCGGTTCTATGATAAATAGAACAAGCTTTGTTAGACTCACTGCGGCCGTCGCAGAACTGAAATCGTACTAACGATAAATAAAAAAAAGGCTAGGCCCATAAAGTTAAGACGTGGCTAAATAGACGAGGTCGCGGACGATAGAATATACGACATAGCGCGGGCCCGTCTCACACATGTCAACATATCTTTGTACCTAAGCCTGATAATCTAGTTCAACGACTAACAGAGCAACGTAGACTGCCAATGATGGTGGCATCGTTCATCAAACGCCCACCGTCTCTCGCCTGCGACCCCCTCGACTTGCCTATTTGAACTGAAAGTACCATTAGTTAACTCCTGTAGAATGGTTGTGATATAAAGCAATCTGACCATGGAACATTTCAAGCACGAGGATGGCCGTCTTTTAATTAACGAAATATCACGCGACATTGGATGGTGTACCTCTTTGCGGCAGCCACGCACTTGGCCCGTGGAAGCGCATTTTCCAGTCCACGGATTTCACCACACGTTAGGTCGTCAACCTGGATTCTTTAAACCGAATTGCCGCTGCACGTATACCAAATATGAAGCGCACTATATATATATATATATATATATATATATATATATTACACCACAGAGAACCCGCGGCCCGTGTATCGTAATAAATTCTTCTCTACCTGTCAAAGGCAAATAAATATGATATTATTAGCGCAGCTGGTAACGGCACGGAGGGCACCGAAGCCACCGAGCAGTGCTTAATAACAATTAAATAGGCCATAGACCAAGCTGAGTCTGCTGCTGCTGCTGCTGGTTGATGGCCGGCTGCGGAACTCGCGCAGGTTGCGAAATTTCAGACTAGCCTGCTGCCTGGAGGTTGGGGGTTGGTTCGCCTTCTACCCGAGCCTAAACGGTAGCAAACGCTGAAGTGTAATTTGAGAAGAAACTCTGTTTGTGGGCGCGCGGATATGGGAGGAGGCAAGAGGGGGCGTGCGCTGCGCCTCGTTTATGCTTTATTTAAGGCCATTCATCTTTCAGCGACGGATCCCCCGCCGCCGCCGCTGCTGCCGCCTCCGCCACCATTACCACCGCGCCAACAACTCTCACCCCTTCGGCCTGTCCGGCACGCGGACGTAACGCGCACAGTTTTCCTCCTCACAGATTTGCAATTTGTTAAAGTTCCCTTTCCTCGGACGGAAGCGGGGGCTACTACTGCGACTACGAGCCCCTCGGCCTGCTCGTGCTGAACCAGCTCCAATGGTCCTGCTCGCAGCGGCCGCCGCCGCCGCCGTTGCCGCCAGCGTTGCCCCGTACAAGGACGAAGCAGAGCAGTGCAGGTGGGCACATCATAGGACGACCCGCGTCGCTGTATGTGATGTATGGTTCGGACGAGTGTGTGTGTGTGTCTGCCTGCGTGTGTGTCCGTCTGTATGTCTCTTTTGGTATGAGTGCGTTGGTCTACCTGTGCCGTATCGCCTGAGCTTAGAGGGAAGTTAATGATGATTTTTCCTGTATAACATTCTCCGCCATTAGGAGTCGAGGAGCCGAGGAGATAGCACGCTTATGTAGAGTAGCGAGCGCATAGCTGCCTTATAACGGCTGCATGCATCGATTACGGTATGACAGATAGTCAGGCAGTTTAGCCTGAATCAAAAATTGTGGCTATATAAATCGGGTCGGCGCATGACAGACCGAAGACACCCATAACTCGTCGCTGAGGCTGCTGCTGCTGCTGCAGTTGCCTAGAGTGGAAAACCGAGTTTTAAGGCTCAACAGACGAGAGTTATTTTTAGTAGTTGCATTTTAACCAAATAGTGTTTCTTCATAACAACACACACCTGGCCACACCAGAAGGCTTGATATCATTTGGTTTCGTGCAGTGCAGGAGGAGATAACACGAACGGAGATAAATAAAGTTACGACGTTTCTCCACCAAATGTAAGAAGGACGTGATGCTGAGGTAACGAGTTAAGAGGAAGATTTAGAACTCAGAACGACGGCAACTGCATTGCGAGGAGGCAAAAGTTTGGACGAACAAGAATACTTACGTATGTCTGTTGCGTAGCCCGGCCGGAATGGTGGTTTGCCAATTCTTTTACGGTGTACTTATTGGTTTGCGAGGCACCGCGGCGTGCTGGCACCCCAACAGATACCAGAGTCGGCTTTGAAATCGCTCTGAACTATAGGTTACACCAGTCTGTGTTTGTTTTGTATACAAATACCGGCTTGTTTGGGTTTGGCTTGGATTGTGCGTCTTGACTCGGTCCTCTTTCTTTAAATGGTAGGTTGAAGCGTGTCGTCATTGGCCGGGGAACGTTACGACGGCTAAGGACATTGCAATTCTGGCACAAAAGGCTGTGGCCGTTGAAGAGCGGCCGCTGGACGTGGCCCGTTAGGAACGTTTATTCGAACGTTATTCACGTAGAAAGTGTCGTAGGCACATGGCACCATTATTGTGGAAGGTGGAGCGCGTCATTACAATCTAAGTTGTGTGTAACTAGCCGTTAGTAACTAGCGATCGTTTCTAACATAAGTAGGATTGTATAGACTAGCCTAGCAAAACATACTATTTGGACTTAGTACTAGGCACTTGTTGCTTTTTCGGCCTTTCGGTAATCTTTTCCACTGCGACGGCGGGGCTCATTTCCTGTTTTGTCGCTGGTGTCTTAGAGTAGACCTGAGTGAGGAACGACGGGATAGACGCTAGCACAGTTTAGCGTGGGGTAGCAATGTAGTCGAGATGTGCGTGCTAGAACTAGAACTGCTCTGCGTCTTGCAGCTAGAGCGCGGAATTAATCGCTCAGCACCGAGTTCCTACTTATCTACGTGTCGTCCAATAGTTTACTACTACTGCTAGTTCCCTGCAGGAGACGACGACAGACCGACCGGTGGATGGATGGTCGCGAACGAGACACGGCCGCTGGAGGTGGTCGTTCGTCTCGTTACGATCAAGTTCCCGCTGTTGGGGGCGGACCCTTGTATGGGGAGCCCTGGGCTGCCCTGGGCCTCATCCGTGTGATGGGGTTTGTGCCCAGGATATCCGATCCGTCCTTAGTTAGAACGTTGCCTCAATACCCGCATGGGTACGATGTTGACCGATAACGATGACAAACTTGTGTGCTCGTGCTGCTACCGATGTGCTCGTGTGCTACGCTAGGCAAATGAAATATTAGAAACAGTGTCGTTCATGTAAGAAAATCTAAGAACAACAACAACAGGTACACATACAACGAGAGGTCCTGCGACTGCAATAAAGGCTGAGATGTTCAATATGATTTATGTTTCCATTGTGAATAGAAAGTAAGTGTCTTAAAATCATTGATAGGGAGTGCCGAACAGTCATCATTAGTAGTTTTAATGTGTGTGTGTATAGAATATGTATATTCTGCAAGTCACGCAATAATATCCTGAAATATATATACTCCTAACCCTCCAGATATGGTAGCTCTAACACTAGATGCACAGTCTCGGTACCGGCATGATGCATTATTCACTCGCGATCTTTCTCAATGTTTGCAGATTTAAGCAACTTTAAAGTTATACGCCTCGAATTCATTTAGGTTTAACTCGCATGCGTCTCTTGTTAAAACAAAATGTATTCTGTGTGGATGTTGCGATGAATCATACCAACTTTTGACAAATGTTCACTTAAATTTTATATCAGTAGGGCGGATTTTACACGTGTAGTGTGTCTAAGTTTGCGGGAAATCCCGGAAGTTCTGCCACTGGTTAATTTCCCATATAGTGTCTATATTGACCAGTGTGGAGTTGTCATATGGGGTAGAGGGCATATTTTAAAATGTATTATTTAATGTTATGGTTACAGGGAAATGATTGGGTAGATGTAGCTAATGTCAATAAGACCGGTGAGGCCAGGTGGCGTCGTATTCACCGGATAGGGATTTCCAGCGGCGCGAAGGTGGGGACCAACTCATATTTTACCATATTAATATAATATAGTTTATATATAATAAGAAATTTCTAAGGATTGCCTATATTACCGAGGCAACCGCGGTGAGTGCTACGCTTCGTGCGTCGGTGTTTGCTCGACGAGCAGATATGCACTTAGCCAATCTAATAACAAACTGATTCGGTATATGTGTGGCTCCTATGGCTGAAATGAATATCTACGGCAGTTGTTATAAGTAACCGTAGCTAGGCTGAATCGCAAATGACATTCTTATTTATTGAAGATGTGCGTAGAACATTCGACTTTGGTCAGACAGAAGCCTGCAAGTTCTTTCTTACAGAACTGACGAGCAGAATGGCTGACATCGGCCTTCGGTTCTATCGAACCCCGGGAACGAACGCACACGACAGGAAGAAATACAACTGTAGGAGAAAGTACGCTGTAAGAAAGTTCTCAATTCATAGTTATCAACCGTTCTTTAATTGGGCTGATTCTAGCAACCAATTCGAAGTTTGTATGTTAATTCTGCTGGATGGAGTGGCCGAATATCAGGCAGAACAGTAACTTCCGTGCACAACAGCAGTTTTCAAGGCCTGTCTAAATGTGCTTCCCTTGAGATGCTTGTCTGGCCGAAAACTATTAAAACAAATTATATTTATTTCACTCAACTCGAAGTGAAATAAGTGAAATTAATATGTCCTAATATGTCCCATTATGATAAATCCTATAATAATAAATATCCTATAATAATATGTCCTGTAATAAATAGGTGAAATTAATATGTCCTAATCTGTTCTAATCTAGCACTAGACATATGCCACACAAAGCTTGCCCAAATGTACTCCCGTCGAGGTGTTGTTCCGGCCAAACCATTCATTATGTAAGAAAATTTGTGTGCGTAACTTAGTCAATCCAGGATAAAAAGAAATAAAACGAATATGCCATAATCGGATGCGCAGTCGTTAGCTTAATGATACACATTCTGGTTAAGTATGCACACAACAGAGCTAAGGCGGATGAGGAGCGTTTAAATCTGCTTCCACTTCCTGTTAGAACCTATTCAAAGCAGTGCATTGCAGCATTTAGAATATTGGATGCCGACATTGATCTTAGCTTATTGCAAGCGGTCATATATATATATATATATACAATATACATATATATATATATATATATATACAATATACATATATATATATATATATATATATATATATATATACAATATACATATATATATATATATATATATATATATATATATACAATATACATATATATATATATATATATATATATATATGTAGTTCTTAAGCAGGGTAAGCCGCAACATTGCTTAACGAACGGTTGGCAAAGGGCGCGTCGGACCTTAAAACGGAACAACGATAAGAACATGTAGACTACGTCATTAGGCCACGGCAAACTAGGCTGGTTACTATGACTACTACTACTACTACGAGTGCAATTATCCGAATAGGTGAGTTAGGTCCTGCAAAAACGGCACCCCACTCGACTCGTGGGAAGAGAGTTGGAGCATAGACCACATTTGCAGCGACAATAAGTGGTACATGCCCATACTCACACACCCATACGCAGGACTGAGCTATGTGGTGGCACTTTTGTTGAGTCGTGGTTTTTGTAGGTGTTATTGTCCTGGTTGTCCTGGTGGCCCTTAACTATCGGGTTATTGCTGCTTTCGGAACTTTTGGCTGTGTCGCGAATCGCGTTGAGTGCACGAAGCGCGGCTTGGGTGGGTGTGGTCTCATTACGAGACGTTACACATGATAATGATGGTGATCTACGATCTGCGACGATGAAAACACAGGTGTAGCTCGCGAGAAACACTGCTGCTCCCAGAGCAACCGATTGCAGAAAGCTAAGCATTTTTTGGGCAACGTAGCTTGTTGTTGAGTATACGCGGGCGCCGCCGTCACCTTCGACATGTCCTTACAATTATATATATATATATATTAAATTTTCAAACGTGGTTTATTCAACGGAATTGCATTTTATAGCGCTTAAATTCTCGGCCAATAAACATGGTTAAAAAAATTAGTGCAACAACGAGGCAGAAGATCACACTAGACAAAATCCAAGGAATCTGCATTGTATAAACATCTTTCACAAAGGGTAATCACAGTGAATATAATCATGAGAACTCCTAAGCAGCAGTTGGTGCGTTTGTCGCAACGCCAATTTATAAATTAGACGCAAAAACTGATGTGAATGAAAATATACACGCTTTCGAAATAGTCCACTCGTACAGCATTGTCATAATAAACAATAACTATAGGTGAAATACGTGAATTAATACCCACCCAGTCTGAGAGGGAATATATATATATACGTTTGCAAACCACAAATGTAACTTTTGTGGTGTGCAAACGTGTGCGTAGCTAGGGCAAGGTTGCGTATATATATATATATATATATATATATATATATATATATATATATATATATATATATATATATATATATATAATATATATATTTATATATATATATATATATGCGACTGTTTGTCGACTGATGCGTTGTTTAATGGCAGTGGGCGGTAATCCAATCGCAATTATAACCCATCGTCTATTACTGAAATTATTCGCCTTCTGGGTATATGTATGTGCGCGTGCTCAAACGTTACTGATCTAAAGAGTAAGTAATACAAAACAAAAACGACGAGCAATATGAATAAACTTAAATGGATCGAAAAGGAATGATTAAACTTAACCCAAGGCATGTGGCTGCAGCAAACTCGAGCCTGTTAGAATTTACGTTCTTTATAAAAATATATATTTATAACCCCACAAAAACTATTATACCATTAATGCCTTGATCGTCAAATAAAACGGGTATATTCCGAGTAATATGAAGAGTTACGTTTGATCTGGTTTTTAGAGGAGTTTCGCACAAATCTAATGAGTTTCTATATCTTGCTCTCGAGGTATAGAAAGCCCACTACTTGTAGCAATTTAGCGGCCGTTTATTATTGATTATATCTTATTTTCTGTTCAAAATATTAACTAAACTAATATCGACTGAATTTTGAGGCTTGGTAACCGAACGTGGATTTAACAAGCTTACAAGCAGGTGAGCCTGTAAGCCTATGTACGTATAGCAAGCCTATAGTTTTCTTCAAACTACTTCCGTCGCCTCTGAGAAATGGGAGTCATGATACTGTTTTTATGAAACAGAGAAGCGCGATAGTCTTTTCTGTAAATGCCCTTAATTGTAAAATGTGTATGTATATGGAAATTTTAAGCTAATGAGGAATTACTGAAGATAAATTTGCCGTCTGGAGAAGACGGTCCCATAAAAAAAAACGTCTGTGACTACCTCTCTACCTCTCCGCCTGTGAGAACGTTTAACTAAAACGCTTAGGATTCTTTCTAAAAATTAAGTGCTACGCAGCAGATAGAGATGACTCTTTAAGGATGGCTCTCCGGACTCCAGAGCAGCGTTCGCCCAACTGTAACGGCAAACCGGTCAAACAGCGTTGCAGTGCAATCATCATTCTTGATGTTACTGAGAGGTCTTGAAATCTCTGGAGTTCAGCTCCACCATTGCATTTAACGACAAACGCGGACAGGTCGTTATGACGGGCCGGTTTGCGGCTAGTTAGAGGTGTCGATGTTGATGTGTTATAGCGTTCGTAAGAAGGGGGGGGGGGGTGACTGGCCGGAGGGAAAGTCAACCGAGCTCTGCAGGTGAAACATGACACAGCTGGCCTTCACGCTCCCTTCACAGTTGACACTACCGCCTCTGCCGCTGCTGCTGCTGTGGGGAACGTTTTTGTGGTGAGGATTCTACTAGAGACACGGCTAACGGCCGCAGGGGCGCACACGAACGAAACGCCTGCAAGGTGAATTAGAGAGACAATATTTTTAGCAGTACTAATAGACGTGCCAAAAATTAATAATGATGACGTCTTTTTAGTAGTTTTTGCTGTTGTTGTTGTTGCGTCTGTTTTTGGTGGTGGTGGTGGCGGTGTTGGTTGTACTGTAGTACTGGTACCTTGGTACGCCAAATGGCACGCCCAATGGTCGAATCCACTCCAACGAATGCGTTTGTCACGTTAGGCGTGTGTCGTCGACGGATTCTGACCGACGCCTCGAGGCTCCCGGTTGTTCGCTCTTTTCAACTCTACCACTACCAGCACGGCCACTGGCCATCGGCGTCATCAACATCATTGTCACCAACAACATTCTTCACCACTGTCTTCTTCGTCTTCTTCTTCTTCGTGTCTTTGTATTTTCTCTTCCTCGTTTGCTTATCTTTAGCTAGCGGCCGTTTTTAACCCGAGCATTGGCATGCCATCGTAGCATCACGCGACGGCGACATGACTGATTGACGACACAGCGTTGGGCGGCGCGCAGGCAAGCAGACAGGCGTCTATGTCTAGAACGCCGATAGAAACGCAGAGCCAGACTGTAGAGAAGAGGAAAAACAATGACATATTTCAGAGCCAGTTTGACAGGCGGACGACAGATATTACAGCGTACGGACATGTTGTCGTCGCGTCGTCGTCGTCGTCGTTGGCCGTCGAACGTCCGAAAACAGCAATCGCGGACATCAGCGCGGACATCAACAGAGGACGTTCGCTGTACGTCATCACCTCGGGCGCCGTCTAGCGAACCGAAAGACAGAAAGTGTTCCACGGTTTCGAATCTAGAAAGCGAATATCAACTTGAATGAAGCCTGCTCCCCCACGCCTTCGCAAGCTGAAAACGTTAACGCACCGCTATATGCTCTATGTTTCGTTACTGTACCGCTCCCATTTGACTATGCTTTCTCCTCATATGCAACCTCCTCATCGTCACTGACTGAATTCCGTCCCGGACGGATAATCTCGCATAAATAAAACATCCACTAGCAACTCTAACGCCTTCAGAATGTTTGCGCTAATAATCCCTCGACGATGTCAGCAAACAAAAGACAAGCATTGAGGATTAATGTGATTGAATATGGGAACTTTAAGCTTAATGATAAATAATTGCATTTACGTAAATTTACCATCCGGAAAAGTCCCACTAAACAATATATATATATATATATATATATATATATATATATATATATATATATATATATATATATATATATATATATATATTGTTTTTTTTATACGTAAATGTTTAAAGCACTTAACAGGCCTATAGACTTGGGTCGGTCATCAGCCCTAATATGGCAAAACATAGTTTGAAGGGGAATAAGTGTTGCCACTTTTTTTTTGTAAGATTATAATTCTAGGCAAATATGCGAATACGTCCAGCATAATAACAGCATGTATACGTTATCGGGCTTTAAATAACGTATATATATATATATATATATATATATATATATATATATATATATATATATATATATATATATATATGACGGTTATTTTATTATTCATTTAAAAGTGCAAGACAAGCAAAGTAGTTCTCTGAAGGACATCATTCAAAAAGCTTCCGAGGCTCGATCCACTCCTGCAATGTTTCGTATACCACTGCGGCGTTGCCACTTTTGGACGTGAAGAGGGAGAGCTTTTGACGTCGTAGAAACACCTCAATCTTCTTCTTCTTCTTCTCCTCCTCCCGCTTCTCAGAAGCGATCACCTGCTCTAAAGTTGAAGTTAAACAGAAGCCGGAGGAATGCTGTGTGGCGCCAGGCGAGACACCCGGGACGCCTGCTTTCTGCTCCCTGGCTGCGAATGCTTGCTGCAACCATGAATACTTGCTCGAAGCAGTCTCGTGCTGCTCCTAGTATGACGACGACCACTGTTACCCATGTTGCTGTTGTCGTTATTGCAACAGCGGCTATAGTAGACTCGGCAGGTTCCCTTCAGCCAACGCGACGCGACACACATTATGTACTGTGTGTGAGCAAAGCAGGACTCAACACAAAGTTTTGTTCTATTCTATTCCATTCCATTCCCGGCTCAAAGACAAAGTTCCCGGCGGCCTGGATAAATGTATACTGTCATCACCATCCATCTCCACGGTGATCCTGAATGTCCTCGAGTTTGAGCTGTGCACTCAGCTAGTGCTAGCAGAGACAGCAGAGCGCGTTCTTCTCTTCCCTCCATCTCTCGCTCTCTCCCCCCCTCTCTCTCTCGCTCTCTTATCTCGCTCTCTCTTTCCTCGCTTTTGGCTACCATGGCCGCCTCCGCCTCTGTGGTTGGCTAACTGGCTGGCTGACTCGCTGGCAACAGTTGGTTCGGATGGAGGTCGTTGTTTGGCGTTATTTGGTGGCGCCGATGTCGTCGCTCCACAGGAAAGGGATGGAAAACGCGCGGGGATCTCTTGCGCCAAAGGCGACGCATGGCCATGATGGAGTCGTGTCCCCATTCGCGTATGCGCCAGCCCGTCACCGCATCTGCCGCTACTGCTGCCGCTGCCGCCGCCGCCGTTGCCGCTAACACTGTTGCCGCTGGACTATCGCCGTTGTTGTTGCCGTTGTTATTGTTGCTGTTGTTGCCGTTGTTGCTGTTGTTGTTGCTGCTGCTGACTGCTGACTGAGCTGTCGCGTCGACAAGTCGCCGCAAGTGTATGACGAAGTACGACCACCGTCACGGCGGGCACAGTCTTACTCTCCATAATACCACCACCACCACCACCACCACTACTACTACTATCTCTTCTACTACTACTGCTGCTACTATCTTCAACTAGTACTAGGACGAATAGTAGTTATACATACTTATCATTATTAGTACTATGATAGAGATAAAGTCCCCGTAAGGACACGAGCAGCTGGCATAAACATTGCAGCTGTTGCATCGGCAATACGTCTGGTTCGCTGCTAGATCGACGACGAAGACGTTGACGACGACAACAGCAATAACAATAACAACAGCAACAACAGCGGCTAACCCCCGCCGTTCTCGCCGCCAACTACATTGATGATCAAGTTGGTCGCGGCTTGCCCTGTTATTTTGACCCCCCAGAAGCTCTGTGTGTGAGTCGGGCTCGACAAGACAAAAACTGCAATCTGCATTTGGAGATCTCATTTGTGGATCATCGGCCCAATTTGGTCTGTATCTGCGAAGCCGCCACACCGAGGGAGAGCACCGAGGAGTTGTTACTACAGTAGTACATCGCATCAGGAGTAAAGAGTTGGCGGCTGCCTGAATCAGCTGATAAGGATTAACGGCAACTGTCGTCCGGACGGACGGAAGACTCAGCGGTTCACTGCAGCACGCACAGGTCGCGGTCTGCTGACCAGCCAAACGCGGAAGCGCCTTCTCCATCAACGGATACGTGACCTTACGTTAAGTTGCCCATTGGCGTCAACTGTCTTCTTCGTACTTCTGAGGCTACCTACTGCTGGCAGCACGTTAGCTGGCACACATCATCCGCTGACCCAAAACAACAATGGAGCGTATCGAACGACTTCGGGATTCCCTGTTCCTTCGGTCGGATGTTATGCTTACAGGAAACTGCCTGTCGGCATTGTGCTTCCTCCTCGGCATGATTATGCTTGGTGTGCATTCGTTCGTCGAGGAGCGAGAGGGTGAGATTTAAGCATCTACAACAACAACAACAGCACAATGACGACAACCACCACAACACTAACAACAACAGAAACAACAACAACAGCAACAATTGGAGCAAGACGTATCGATTTTACACGTTGATAATGGCTGGCCGATCCCGGTATCGGCTTTACACGTCTAACCTATTGACGTATAGACTGTACGTCGGTCCAAGCCATTCATGTGTTAGAATATTGGCAGACAGCAAGGGGCATATATCCCAACACAAGGCGAATATTCGCATAAGTGCTTTTCGCCTTTTTCAATTTGAATGTCGGCGTAGTGGCAGAAGCGGTATCTAGAAGCGTGTGCTAACTGTTGGTGCTGCGGTTAGCAGTTCTGGTTGTTTGCGATTCGAAAATGACTGCAGTACTGCCACGACTTGCGTTTCGTCGATCTCGTAGATAGCTACGAAATTGCGATGGTCTGTTACGCGGTGGTACTCTGACGCAGAGGAGCGAAAATAACCAACAAATGCGTGTACTGCTATGGCAACAGAGGGCCAGAGTAATACACGCATGTATTACTAAGGCGTAATACGTGCGCAATACGGCCTAGTACATTCATGCAGCATACCAGAAGCATTCGAAACACGCGACCAGACCTGCTCGAGGTGTTGTAGATCCCCCCCCCGCCCAAGCTGTTGCCCAATGATGCCCGAAAACCATTATGATTATTAATATTATGATTATTATTAGATAGTGCCTGCCTGGGTTGCATAGGTGGGCGCCACAGTGAAGGCAACGGTGAGCGAAGAGCGTCATTCCTTTCTTGACGAGCTGAACCAACCGCCATGCAACCGTTCTATGACGCTGCACGACTCCCCCTCCCCCCTTCCCAAGAAACCTTGACGGAGGCACCGTGGTGATTGACTACCCCCAGAAGGTGTTCCCAACACAATGATTGGTTTTTGTGAGTATGTAAACCAATATCACTACTAGTGTGATTGGTCGATTTTGTTGGTGCCCTTGTTGTCTGTCTGTCCGGCCGGTTTTGGTAGAGCCGATAATTGTGGCTGCTGCATAAACATTCTATCTACTCGGTCGGACGCAAGTTTCCGTGCGTGTGTGTATTGCAGTGAACTTTACGCTGGTTTAACGCGCTCAAGTTCGGCGCGCTCCTCCTGTGCGGAGAAAAGCTGTCTGCTCGCTTGACTCGCTATCATGCCGACCAGTTGCTTAGTGTCAACTCGTTTAACATAACTGCGGCAGCAATCAACGCAAGTACGTCCAATATGAAGTTACGTCCCCACGCTCATGTACTGCGACGACTAAAACTTTTTTTTCGGGCTGGCACTCAGCCAACACTATAACGGTCACGGAACCGCCCTTACATTGCGTCTTGCTAAAACGCAGTCCAATACATACAAATGTGCAGCGGTGGGAATCGAACCCGTGCACCCAATGTATCTTCTCTGGTCGTAACGCGCACGCGATTGCACCACGCCACCACCGGTCTCAACACCCCTCTGCACTACTACTGTTACTACTACCACAACACCAACACCAGGGCTGTGCCGGGAGTAAGAGCAGATATAATTCGATTTGCGATTGATATCGACATTTGTGTTGCGTACGGGTCAAGGTCGTAAGCGGCGTCGCTTGGACATCGCTGCATGATTATTCATTCTCCGCTCCTGGGGGGATGGTGGTTTGCTGTGGTTCGCTTTCTTCACAGTTGTGCAATGCAAATTGCAGATTTTCCATGGTGGCATTCACATCATTCGATGATGTGAATGCCACCATGGAAGAAGAAGAAGAAGAAAGCCATATTTCGCTGCGAATTTTATGATTATGATGATGATGGTGATGTGATGAACGATCATAATCATTGCCCTTTTGGAGCTCACTGTTATGGTCGGCGTCGATATCGATTTTGTCCGCTGCTGCTACGCGAATCGATGTAAGGCAATGGCCGATGTGAGGCCGCGTACAACTCATGTCTCGAGCCACCATCATCACTTATCGGTTCCGCATCGATCACATCGGATCGCGACTACTGCCTCAGTGAGCTCAGTGAGCTTTCGAATCGCCGAGCACCATACGGCGGTCCACCACCTGCTATTAGCCCACTAGCCGACCCTGGTATTGGCACTGATCTCTGACACAGTGGGAAAACGACGAAAAACAAAAACACCTAAAAAAGAGCGGAAAAACGACCAACAAATAGTAGTTTGCAACGAATCGTGTCCTTGTCGAAATCCAGCGGCCGGCATTTGGTGGTACGTAATAGCCCATACTTTTAAACTCTAAACCTCCTCAAAAAAAATACCTTATACAGTATCGTCAGCATCGTCGCACGTACGCCCCTGAATGGATTGCAATCGACTTACGTACTTCTGTTCTACGAGAATTAGTTCGCTTTCTGAACTTATTATCACGATTGCTGTGAGCTATGCCGCGTAATTACCAGTGTATGTATTCCACGCGTCCACGACCTGAATTCGACCTAGGTTACTCCGTTTCAGAGCACCACTGCGTATGCTGCTGTAGTTTATTGCTGGGAAAGTTAGTCTTGCCTATGATTGCATACCTATTCGTGTTTTGTAATACCTAATGCATAATACTGGTACGCAGTTTAAGGTACAGAAAGCTTAGTTGAGTTCCGTGTTACCGTGTTCCGTGTTTTCGTTTTAACTGGTTTAACATAGCTACCTTCTGCATATATAAACATAAATATAATATATATATATATATATATATATATATATATATATATATATATATATATATATATATATATATTATATTTCATATATATATATATAATAAATATAATACACACACATATATATATATATATATATATATATAAACACACGTATAATTTTTGTTTTGGCAAATTGTTTATGTCTTGGGTGTCAATAGGTTCCAGTGCAGGTTTATCTGACGCCTCTAAGTACTCTTCCGGCGTGGTTGTCATCCAGTCCACACTGTTTTTTGCGAATATATTGGCACACGAATAACCGTGTTGAACTCTATATATGGGCTGCACGGCCTTAATACATCAAAGGTGATTTATATATATATATATATATAGCAAACGATTTCTTTTTAATAATGTTGAGCGATCGCTCAATGTTCTCAACGATCAACGAATGTATAATCTCATAAAAGATCACCTTTTACACGCATAGTGCTCCGCCACCAGTCTAAAAATCGAAAATGCAACACGCTCAACACGCTTTACATATTTTATTTTGATATAGTGTAAATAGCGTTTTCTCAGCGCTTATTTTTATGAGAGGAACACATTTACACTTATAAATATATATATATATATATATATTATATATATATATATATATATATATATATACATGTATATATATATAAATTTTTTATATATATTATATATATTATATATATATATATATATATATACATATAAATGGGTTCGAACACCAAATAGGGTTCGCGACGAATGCTGGGGTAGAGACTGTGTTGTACTAGGCCCGGATATTTGCTAGGTCTCGCAGGGAGCCGAAAGTTATATTAAAGTTAGGCTTCCAGAACGCTTTCAATACAGAAAGACTAAACATTTCTTATCGTAGCGGTAGTACGTAACTGCATTTAGCCCTCCCCCACAAAAAAAATACATAAACACCACTTGTTTAGAGCGATGGGTCAGAGGACTTCTCACAAGTACAATTACATCCGAGCAGCCTGTCAGGAAGCTTCCGTGTTGATACCGTCGGGTTAGATCATTATGCCAGAGACAGGGGTCTAACCAGACGATCCATCGGACCGCCTTGTTCTTCCGAGCAGTTAATCCGAGCACCTGGTCGCATTGTCAAGATGCCAATTCAATCGCAAAATTCGCGAATATGAGTGATTGTACGCAGATAGCTCGCGTTCTCAAAATGAAGAGGGGGACTTTCCGTCTTTGTGACCCTTAGTCGTTCCTACTGGAATCGGTGTTGTAGGTGGAAGACTGGAGAGCCACTCCGAGACAAGGTCGGTCTAGAAGAGCTTAAAAGCGACCTAACAGGGAAAAAGGAAGTTCTCTTATCCTCAACAAGTACCACAATAATGGCATCGTAAGAGTCCGCATAACAGTAGTCTTAGCTAGGGGCTTGGATACCCGCTCTTTAAAACGCCCCTCCAGATACATTACTCAATGACAATTCTACGAGAACTATGGCGGATAATCTGTGGGCGCTATGGGACATCCTCCATTATCATGAATTCATAACGGTGGCCGTGCGGCGAGGCATGGTGGCATAAAGCACGCTATTGGCAGAGCCTTTCGATCGGCTCCCAGGCGGGGCTTGAGCCAGACGGGGTTTATCCTTGAAACTCGGAAACCGGCCTGACAGTATGACGCAAATCTCCTTTTGAGTCAGGGGAGCCCCTAGTATAGGATATAAATGTGTCGAATTCACGTATACCCTGTGTGGTCTGACGCGACGTCATATATATATATATATATATATATATATATATATTGAATGGGGTGTGCCGGCCGTTGCAAGAGTACTACATCGCCTGTAATCTCCATGTCACGGCAGTAGCCTTTCTCGAAAAGTGGTAACAAAAACGAAGGGTCACCATTTCACCCCCCGGCCTCGTATTGGGCGCTTGGTGTCTGCTTGCTGGCCACCGCCGCCGCCGCTGCTGCTGCTGGTGTTGAGATTGTTATCTCGCCAGCGGTGATTCGGACGAGGACACGGGGGTCATCTGGTAGGATCTGCGCGAGTGAACGATGACGACGACGACGACGCCGTTGTCCTCTGCTGCTCGAGGGCACACGCCAAAGAGCGAGCGAGCGCGCGCGGTGCGGCGCGCAATGTCTCTTCACGTCTCTCAACATAGTCAAACGCCAGATTCCGTATCATCTGCCTCTGTCACCTACATAGATATTCTTCATTCATGTGTCGTCGTCGTCATCGTCATCATAGATCATGATGGCTATGTCGGTCAGCGGACAAACTCAAGTGCATCTCCTGAGACCTTGACCAAGTGACCGAGGCGTGAAACTTGACTGGGATGGAAACCTATTTTAACGCTGGAGGTTGTTTAAGAATAAGAATAATTACAACAACAACAACAACAGCAACAGCAAAAACAGCAATAACAACAACAACCGCAACAACAACAACAACATTATGTTAAACACCCACATTATTATTATTATTATTATTA
The DNA here is from genome assembly GCA_003439945.1 of Dermanyssus gallinae. NCBI lineage: Eukaryota > Metazoa > Arthropoda > Arachnida > Mesostigmata > Dermanyssidae > Dermanyssus > Dermanyssus gallinae. The sequence goes on from QVRM01000729.1 coordinate 582,719, forward strand.
TTATTATTATTATTATTATTATTATTATTATTATTATTATTATTATTATTATTATTATTATCATGTCACACGTATCCCTTCAAAAATTGGTATTTGTCGGTCAGGTATCAGGTAATTCCGGCCCTCCTCTTGCGCGTAATACGGCTCATGCCTTCTTGATATTAATTAGCATATTGTATCTAATCGGCATTGTGCACGTTATAAATATCAAGATTTGTGAACAACATAAGAACGCCGGATTCTTAAGACTTGAAATTTGTTTTAAATTTATATTAATATATATATATATATATATATATATATATAGAGAGAGAGAGAGAGAGAGAGAAAGAGAAACATATATCGTCTTTTGTAAGAAAAGGAGCCAGATGCAAAAACACAATAAAGAAAGTCTATAGGGGATCTAACAGGAGACGGGGACGTCGTCTTAATCGTCGTCTTCTGTCGGCCGTTTGCTGGATCGCGTGGCGATCGCTGACCACATAGAGGAAGCCGGTCGCCAATAGAGGAGAGGCTGTGCCGCTGAGCAGCAGCAGCAGCAGCGACGACAACGACAACGACGACCGCGACCACGATCGAGCCCATAAGATCGGGTGTCTTGGACAAGATTGTATCTCGTTACAGCGTTACAGTCGTGGACTGTCTGCTCCCCAGAGGCTGGAAGAGCGCATTTTGCTACGCTATTCTCTATAAGCGCTTCTACTGCACGTCTACTACAGCTGTTACCACGGCATCTTCTACTAGAGCTGTTACTACTATTATAATAGTTACTACTGTAACTCCGTCGAGTGTGCACCTCTGGTCTTTTCCAGTAGCGCAAGAACGACGCCAACCAAGTACAGCGCTGGGCTGGACTGTCTGACGACATAACGCTAGAAAGTCAGCGGCACAATGTCGTCTAGGCGGCTATGTGGCACGATGTGGCAGCGTTGTCTAGGGCGTGTCTACTGGGTATAGTTTTTGTTGTTGATCGAATATTGTTTGAGCAATACTCTGAGCATTGGCAACGCATGATAAACCGTATTGACGAGAGTCAACGGCCATGCTGTGTACACAGGCATATGTGCACATACATAGCTTTAGGACGACGTGTACGATACAGGGACGATATATGTGACCATATATATATATATATATATATATATATATATATATATATATATATATATATATATATATATATATACATATATATATATATATATATAGTGGTGCAGTGGTGGCTTGGATTTTAAGCTGTAGTTTCCATGGCGAGCTCATTTGACTAAATGCTGAGTGGAATGAAACAAATGCCGGGTGTGGTAATCATAGCACCCCGTTGTAAGTTAAGTTCTAAAAGGCAGGACGTGCAACTCCTGTGGTAGCCCATTTCGTGATTCCCCACCGCTCAAACATTTGATATGCACGCATTTGTCACATTCAGAAAGAAGACAAGGAAGTGTAGCAGTTTGAATTAGATGAGAGGAATTTTGTGTTTCGATTTTTTGCATTTTCTTTGGCCAGATCCAAAACACTGTGGATGGCGAAATGTGTTGAATGGCTTATCGTAAACTAGGTCGAATTTCCCAGCTCCATAATCAAACGGATGGTCAATGGTCAAGGCATGGCTGAGAGCATGCGATTTGGCTAGAATGCGTTCGCTTGTCCTTTTGGCTCTCCCGGCTTTTGATCAGCTTCAACGGGTCCGCAGACGTGCTGCCATTTATTTAAGGTCTTCTAGAGTCATGAGAAGAAAGTGTCTTTATTCCGCGGTAGGATTGTCAAACGCTGCTGGTTGTGGGGTTGGTCGATCTGGAAAGAGAACCAAGATAGTTTATGGCTACACTTAGACGTATGCAAACATATACATACAGATCTCAACAGAAAGCCACCGCAAAAAGAAGGGGCTAGAGTGACTCTAAGTAAATAAGCTTCAAAGGTTCTTCGTAATAATGTGCCAGCCAATCTGCCAATGTAACGCAAACATGTTGTACACAAGTTGAGATTTTGAATATAGCTTTAGCATTACATAGATGCTTTTCAAATGCTAGCAGGGCTCTTTTAGAAATAAGCATGTGTCAATGTGGTGCAGCCAGCCGTATAAAGATGCATAACAGACACAAGCTATGAGCTAATATATAAATTATTTTGCGACATAAAAAGATTGAATGTGTTTGTGCAGATATATATATATATATATATATATATATATATAAAATATTGCGATGATTTATCAATCATTAACAACACATTTGCACACTCGGCAGTGCTCGCCTACAATATATATATATATATATATATATATATATATATGCGATAACTGCCTGGCAATAGATTAGGTATGCATTGGTTGGCAGAGGGCATAAAGCTTTGATTACGCTTCGACGATGTTACGCAGGGTTCACATCGGTGGTGGAGCTGCACCAGGTACCGACGACTCGGATCTCATGCATCCTCATCATTATGTCGACGCTTGTTCCTGTCGGAGAACGTCTCCAGCGAGTCTACATTGCCCGCCTTGAAAAACAGCTGGACCCACTCGAGAATTAATGCTGAGGCAGAATGCGAACCTCAGTACAGAGTTAAGAGCGAAGACCACAAGCCACAGACACCGAGGTGGCAACAAGTTACGGTAACATCGTGCCTGCCAACGCAACTCAAAAGCAAATCACCATATCAGCAACATCAACAATAGCAACAATAATTAGCACAGTAATTACTGCGCATTTTGACAGGTTAACTGTAACAACAACAACTGGTGACATAGCAACTACTAATGCCGGTTGTAGCAAATGCAGCAACCAGATTAACAACAAGAAAAGCAACCACGACGTCAGCAACAAACGTGATAGTTCGTGGCCCTAAACAGGCCGATTTTTTATTTTAGTCGACCACAATAGTGCTGTTTTGTTGACTCGTACATACATAAGTACAAAGAAAACGTAAGTATTAATAGTGATAATAATACAATTGGTAATGTGTTCATAAGCAAACGACGACTGCTTGACACGATCTGAACTATGCTGGGTCAGACTCATCGTTTGAGCAATGCTGGAGCATGCTCAAAGTGTGTGTGCGTCGACAAACGAGATAATGATGATAATGAAATGCATCAATAGATGATGAATAAATGCGATGAGACGAATGAAAGAAAGAGAACTAGCAAGCTAGATGTGGAGACCCGATACAAAGATATGGAAAACCTTGGCAGTTCGCCGGTTCCTAGAAAAGATTCCTCCTAGACAGTTCTTTGCAAACCAAACCTCAACCATAAGTCAATCGTACATGTGTCCATGGGGTGGTAAGATTTAGCAGAAATGGAACAACGTAAGCAAAATTGTTTTTCTCTTTTTTTCTACTTCTCATGCAAGTGCCGCGCCGCGGTAAGTTTATCTACTGTCAGTCAACTGCCAAGCCCATTGGTGGGGCTACCTAGCGAGGTGTATTCGATTGCACTACCGTGGCGCACTTTTGTGTTTGAAGTTGGGCTCATAAAAACAGGCATTATGAACCTCATGCCTCATGTCAAAACGTAGAGCGGTCGAGCAAATTCAGCTTATCAACAAAATAACTTTGCCACACCGTGTACATGAATCGTTGTTAAATGCAGCAAATAAATGCGAATGTATCGCGCATTAACAAACAGTACTAACTGCCTGATTTAACTCCGAGTAAAATCAATTGGTACTAGGCGAGTAGTCGAGCGTCTATATACACGCGAGTGATACTCAGAGAAGAGGAACAGTCTCTGTCTGAATGCTCTATTCGTTAAATGTTTCGATTTTTTCTCTTTTTCGTGCTCTCCCCTTATATATATATATATATATATATATATATATATATATGTTAAATGGCAGATACGTTCATAGAATTTAGTGCTCTTCTTAGATATCTAGAGCGGGGCGTTTGATCTTCGAGTGCCTACCTCTTTAAGGTGATTCTACAACGACACTTGACACTGTCCGTGCTCGTAACATTGCGAGCCAACACTCTCTACGGCAGAGAGTGCGCGCGTTCATTCGCTAAGACACCTCTACAGTGGCATTACTCAGCGCATAGTCCTAATAGTTAGACTAGCCTAGCACGTGTAAGTGTGTGGATATGTATGATAACGTAACGATCATGTCCGCGTGATTGTTACGTTATTATAATATATGTTTTTATACAGATACAACTATATATAGTATATAAACACAGTATACTGTCGGCTGTGTCACTAAACACATACGCCATCGAATGGTAACGAGTCGGGCCTTGGCTACAGAGAAGCAAGACTTCGATACGACTTTTAATAAAAAACTACATTTTAAGAGAAACGCTTAGAAATGTAAGTGCAAGTGAAAGAAAATGGAAGTACCTAACAATGGGGGCGTGATACTCGGTAATTGTCGGCACTTACTTGATAGATTCATTGGTGTATATATATATATATATATATATATGTAAATGTTTGCTAAGCATAGCCAAGTAAGAAGTAAAGTTTTTTACAGGGATTGACCGGTAAAATGCATGATGCACACCGGGCGTCATTGTTAACGCTAAGGTAATGTAGGACTCAAAAAGACACTAAACTCCAGTTGCTCTTATTTCTCCTTAAGATTAGTACGCCTGGCCACATTAACTTTCCATTTAAAGCTGCTTGACTTTGTGCGGGGGTAATTATTGCTTTCGACCACAAAACAGGACTCACGGCTTTTAAGAAGGGCATTTACGAGTGCTTAGTATGTCAGAGGAGAAGCAGTTGCGAGAATGAGCAGGTGAGTAAGCACCGTATATGAGTGTATCATGTTCTAGACCAGGGAGTATATATACATATATCCGGTATCCAGGGCGGCCTAGTGGGATTGCTTCCCCTTGCTATTGGTATATATATATACTCGGCGAAAAAAAATTAATCGAAGAAGGAGCGAAAATGCCTTCTTCTAAAGTAAGGGCGAAATGATCAAAAGTGGTTATATCAAGCTTTTTTTTTGTTGTAAGTCCATTACTTTATTAAGAATATAAATGGAGCGACAATTATCTCCCGAGAACGTGTGCACTGGGAATATTACTCTATCTCATGTAAAGTGGGTTGGGACCACTTCAGCAGCGTGCCGCGGACGGACGCCGCGTTTCCGCTGTCTCAAGAAAGCCGCAGATCTCTTGTCTCCGGTTGCGAGGTTCAGCTGCGTGCCGACTCTGTGGAGAAGTTTGCGAGTGAGGCTGCCTGGGCCGCCCAAGGTTTTCAAGCTTTTTATGATGACATATTTTCACTAAATCTGCGAGTATTGCGAGAGCGCCAGTCATCATATCAAACCAATCATACCTGCGTGTTTGGAGGAAAATTTTGTTTGCATCTGTTGAATTGCAATTCTACGTTAGCTCAAAGCAGAGCGAATGTTGTATTGCAGATAACTCTCAAGAAATGAAATTCTTTGCAATTCCCCCATTTTGGCTTTCACGCTCAATTGCCAATTTGTAGAAGACATTTCCTCCCCTTCCATTGTTCCGTCGAAAAACATAATTTTTTCGCCGAGTTGTACTAAAAACCCCAAAGTTTGTTGGACGAATTCTGGCAGACCCTATATATATATATATATATATATATATACATACACACACACATATATATATATATATATATAGAAAGAGAGAGATAGAGAGAAGGCAAGGCAGACTGCTGCAGTTTGGTTGCAGTAAAGCGAGTTCATTCCGCTCGAGGTGAGTCGAGTTCGTTCGAGTGGATGCATGAACAGCATTTGCCGCGCGCACGGATGCAATGATGCCGTCATCGTGTTGTACTCTGCGGTATTGCTAGCGGTCCATCTCTCTGTCTCTCGCTATCTCTCTCTATTCCTCTTGCTGGCTCGCTCTCCCCCTTTTTCCTCCTGGCGTTCTTCACCCCTCTCTCTTTCTCTCTCTCGTCCGATTACGCGTTGATTCGACCGCGCGTTCAGCGTTCGTTGCCCGTGGACTGGGGCGATGAGGAGACGAAGAGGAAGAAGATAGAACCGGTAGCGGCGTTTTCCTCTATGTTAGTTTCGGTCTCGTTTGCCTCGCATTCTATAGATCAGTAGCAACAGCGGGAGTACTGCGAACGTCCGCAACAGTGGCAACAACGGCAACGACCGACCGTTTGTCCGTCCGATTGGCAGGATTCTTGTTCATCAATCGTTGATCCATCCCGCTCGCCTCGGCGGGAGCCGGGCCGAGCCGAGCCGAGCCCCCACGACGCACAACCAGGCAGAGCAGGCGCGTAGGGGGGCAAGGTGGGGTAGCTAGCCAGCGACCAAGCAAGGGGACAGAGGACACAGATCACTCTGCCGTGCTACTGCCGCTGCTGCTGCTGATGTCGCTGTTGTTAAGTGTATCTAATAGGCAAGCGGTTCGACATTCGTCAACGCTGTCGTGTTGGTTGGTTTGTTGGTTGGTCGGTCGATCGGTACCTTAGCGCTTGGTCGGCGGCGCTGTGATGTACAGGCGCTATGTACGACACTGTCGGACAATGAAATAGACAAACAGACACAGACCGGTAGACAACATACCGAACAACATCAACAACAATAATAATAATAATAATAATAATAATAACTGCAACGACAACTACAATAGCTACAGGAAGAATAATAATTACAAAGGGCGGGAAACAACAGCAACTACTACTACTACTATTACTGGTTTTACTACGACTACTACAAAACATCAGCTATAGCAACAAGGACAACAGCAATAACAACAACAATGGTTATGATGAGCGAAACATAAATTGGAACGAATACTTCAATAAAGCTCTACAACAACTTCAAGAGTAACTATGACAACAACAACAACAAGTTCGTGTTTCTCTCCCTCGTTGATATCCTCTTTATGTTCACTTGGCCCTATTAGCGGCGTTGTCCGATGTCTCCGTTGCCCATATGCCTATACACGGCTAACAGCAGGAGACTGGCAAAACTATCAACATACAAAGTTAACACCATCATCGTGGCGGTCACCATAGTCATGGTGACCGTCTCGTTGTTGTTGTTGTTGTCGTCGTCGCTTGTTGCTGTTGTGGTTGTTGCTGTCTGTTGTTGTTGTGGTTGTTGTTGTCGCCTATTGTTGTTAATGTTGCTGTTGTGGTTGTCGCCTATTGTTGTTAATGTTGCTGTTGTGGTTGTTGTTGTCGCTTCTTGTTGTGGTGGTTGCTGTCTGTCGTTGTTGTTGCTGTGTGTCGTTGTTGTTGTTGTTATTGTTGATGTTGTGGTTGTCGTTGTTGTTATTGTTACTGTTATTGTGGTTGTTGTCGTTGTCATTACCACAGCGGCTAAAGCCGCCGGTCCTACTATCACTATCATGATCCTGATTATTGTGATGGATACTTGGCGGCAACACCGCCACAGAGAATGAATGATTTATTTTCATTACCAGGATCATCTCATATCAGGATCTCTAAGACGGACATATCGGATGGTCCAAGACGTAGAGTCAATGATTCAAAGGGTACGTACATCTAATGTCGTTATGGCTGCGATATTGCAGCAGCGTATATTTAGCAGAACTGCTTGTAACAGGATAGACACATCGACAACAGATTGTGCAATAAATCTAGAAATTAATAGACCTACTGTTCCCTACGCTACCCATATACCCCACTGGCTCCCACTCGCGCGCTCTCTCTTTCTTTCTCTAACTTTCAAATTATCTCGACAGTTTTTGTTTAATGTTTCGTCTGCCTTCAGTCAAAACTCCTAGACAGGAGCAGCGGCGGCAACAACAACAGCAGCAACAACAACCACAACTTTATTAACAAGAGCAATTAATACATCAACAATCACCACGACACTAGTGGCAAGAGCAATAATAACACAACAACAAAATTTAAACAACAACAACAGTAACAACGACAACAGCAACAACAACTACAGAAATAACAAGAACAACGTGAACAACAAAAAACACAATAATAATAACAACGTCAACAGCAAAAACATCCTCAGACGACTTCATCAGCGAGCGGCATGTCTGCATGCTGCAGCAGCACATTGCCTCACTCAGCGCGCCCATCGACCGACGCCCACCCCGCCGCCTCCGCTGCCGCCGCCTCCACCACCACCGTGGCTATGGCAATACACGCGACGCACTGCGGTGTCGCTACGTTCAACCGGCGGATACATGACGGGGGGGGGGATCTATGATATACAGTCAGCAAGAGGGAGAGATATCGTCGTTTGCACGGCACCGTCTGTTTGAGCAAGTCGAGTCAGCGTTGGATGAGAACGACCCCAGTGGTTAACTAACTTCTCGGCGCACAGCACGGCGGCTATCGCGCTGTGCGGCGACTCGTTGAACTCCTAAACGAGAGACGCCGATGTCCGAGGCCAATCAATGATGGACGAAGCCGCGTCTGTCTGTTCTCTATTTATCTCTCTTTCCCCCGTCTCCCCCGCACCTCTCTCGCTCTCTCTCTCTCTCTATATCTCTCTCGTTCTCGTTCTCTTTCCCGCTTTCTCGATCTGTACACCGTGAACAGACATATAGGTAATATCAACAATGAGATTGAACAACGTCATTGACCCCTTCCTGCTCATCATCATCATTAGCATCACGAGGACTTGATGACGAACACATCAAGTCGTCATCATCAACACCACCGTACTTCGGGAGAGCAGTGATTGTTGTTGTTGGTGTTGTTGCCATTGCTGTTGTTGCTGTCGCTATTGTTGTTGTTGCTGACATTGTTGTTATTGTCGTAATCGTTGTTATTACTGATAGCAATGTTTTTATTGCTATTGGTGTTGTTGTCGTTGCTGTTATCGATGTTGCTGTGGTTGTGGTTGCTGTTGTTGTTGCTATTACTGTTGCTATTGACATTGTTGTTATTGTCGTAATCGTTGTTATTACTGATATCAATGTTTTCATAGCTATTAATGTTGTCGTTGTCGTCGTAACTGCTGTTATTGATGATTCCAATTTTGTTGTGTTTGATATTGCCGCTATTGTTGTTGTAGCTGTTGCTGTTGTTGTCGATTTTGCCTGTACTGCTGTCATTGTCGTCGTTATTATAATGGTTGCTGTGCTCGTTATGGTAGCACCAGTCACTGACGTTGTTGCTGTTGTTGTTGTTGTTGTTGTTGCTGCTGCTGCTGTTGTTATTGTTGTTGGTGTTGGTTTTACTCAGTCTTGCTAATCAAGCTCTCCTCGATTACGGAGATTTGAGCGCTGAACTGGTAAAACCCTATTGCCTAATTGGCGTCTTTGCCGTGGCCACGGCCGCGTTCATCATTTCTCTAAACATGGTCTGGGTTGGTTGTGCTCTATGATCATGTTATGAACATTGCTCATGTTCCTGTACGAGTTGTAACTGTTGTTGCTTTGTTGCTGTTGTTATGGCCAGAACCCCCTTCCCGATGTAATGCACTTTTTCATATCTGTCATTGTTACCTGTTGCGGTGTTTGTGTGCTGTGCTTATTGTATATGATAGGATAGCCAAAGCAGGGTCCGTTCTTGTTGCACCAACTGCTTCGACGATATTAGATTACTTATAGTCGCTACTATAACTCATTCTAATAGTTTATTATTTATACAAGAGTATCTGATTTGTCCCATTGTGTTTGTATGCGTTTAAGTTAAAAGGTTCGATGCTCTCGAGGAAATAGGCCGAAAACACCAACCAGTGCTGGCTGCTTTTGTCAATGTTTCCGGCATTTGGCGAGCCGACCAACATAAACCACCGCACTAGTCTACAATGGGACAGATTGATCTATCTATTTTGGACAGCGCGGTCGGCGCGGCCTTGACGTCAGCCCTGACATTCATACAACCCGCGAACTGCTGGAAAGCACGATGAGAAGTGCAGTGAAGTAGAAAATGTTATGGTAGAAAAGATCGCACCCGAGGCGCGTCGTTGCTCGGTCTCTGGCGTCAGGCAAGAGTGCCATTGTCACTACAAGACAGGCGGGACTGACTACTTTGATCGTAGAAAGGTCTACAGAAGACGCTGCTATGAACACAAAAGGGAACACGCGAAGCGAGAAGACCGACGGTGAACCCGCTCAGTGACGGACAGGTAGAAAGTCACCTGGTTAGTCTTTAATTATATCGTGACGGTGGGTGAGAGGGATGCCAGGTCCTACGGCCATTCCTAAAGAGAAAGAGAGCGTTCAGGGCCGCCCGATGAGGTTTACTGTTAGCACTGGATGCCAAACGTCTGGCATGTACCCAGGCTTTGTAATGGCAAACAAGATCCAAATATTTAACGGCTTTCTGCAAATTAGGTATTCGGCTTCAGGAGATGTCGAGGCACCGGTAGTGCAATCCACATTCTCCAGTCAGAAATCAAGCGAGCTGTCGCATAACTCAGACGTCATTTATTTGCAGCCTTTATTGACTACATCAAGGCTTTTAATAAAGCTCTTCGTCACCTGCTGGTTGAATTATTCCAACGAGCAAGAGTGGGTGGCTCTCTCCTGAGTGTAATAGCTTTGATGTTTTTTGATGAGAACACATTATTAGTAGACGGTCAGTGTGATGTATTGAGGATTAAGTAAAATTAAGCAAAACAATGCTTGTTTGCCGATGCGAGCAAAGAGCTGTTTTGTGTATCTCATGTCAGGCTGTCTACTAGCTACTGAAACAATCCGACTAAAGTTAAATATGCCGCTTACAGTACACTAAGACTGTTATAACGAGCCAGACAGGTGTCGGGGTTTCGGACGTATTCAATGCCTTGCGCCATCTGGTCTGGTCCTGCGACATTATGAAGTGTTTATTATGCTTAATTATGCTGAAATAATGAGTGTCCGTACCAGAGCGAGGTATCGTCGTCATGACTTCAAATAACTTATTGAATCTAGCAGGCTGCTTACATATGTTGGTAAACGTATATCTGTAATTTTTTTTTCATAATATAAAGGCTATGTCCATGTACTCAACATTATTCCTGCTAATGCTGCAGCTGTAGGCAACACGTCTTATGAACTTTTTGTGTACTTTAACCAGAATCTTCTCATCACACACGAATCCTTGATGCCATACGGGTGAAGCGTATAATCAAACCGGAAGAACGTATGTACAGTCTGACATGCAGGGAAGCGTCTTTAATCACAAACGAGCGCATTATCCAGTTCAGTCTTTTCATAGCAGCCGTTACCACTTCAAGTATATGAATTGTATAGTTCAAGGTGTCAGACGTCAGTATTCCCATGTCCTTGATCGCCTTCTTAACGGTTAGTTCCTCAGAGCCTAGCGAGTATTTGTGTGCAGGATTATTCTGTCCAAAGTGTAGCACAACACATTAACAGATCGAGGTCTTTACACCACTTCATAAATTTGTCTAGCGTCTCTTGAAAAGTTAGTATGTTGCTTCCATTATCCACGGGCGTATACATTTTAACATTGTCAGCATACATTTTTACATGACCGACTTGAGGTGTTACATGCTTCAATGTGTCGATATACAGTATATACAGTAAAGGGCCGAGAATGGTACCCTTCGAAGAGCTCGAGGTAACCTGAGCCGTAGATGATAAACAGTTGTTAACACTGACCCTAAAGAGTCTATCACTCAAGAAAGCCTTAATCCAATTAACTATTCGACCACCCCCTTTATATTGCGGAAATATATTGAGTAGCTTAGAGTGTGTGGTACTCTCAAAAGCAGATTTAAAATACACGCAGTCAAACGGTCTTCCATCATTTATGAAGAGGGCCCAATCATTGGTATACTGCAGAATGCCTACCAAAGTTGTTACTGCCCGCACCAGGAAGAGGTTTTAGGCGTCTTTTAGGTGGCGGTTCTTTCACCACAACAAGGCGCCAGCTCACCGGGCTGAAAATACTGAGGTTGTTTAGTGCCGCACCTGGAGTCATGCTGATGAAGCACCAAGCTTATTTGTCCGACTTGGCTTAGTGCGATGTTTGCTTCGTTTTGAACATAAAAACTTTGTTGCACACAAGGCGACAGTCGCGCCACGTGTGTAGTTTAAGTGTGGCGGCAATTGCATGCCGAATACATGCCCTAAAGATGGGATTAGGGGAATATGTCTAAAGCCTTTACTTTCTTGCTATCCTGTGATACCGTTTGGTTCTGTTCCGCCAGAAGCAGCTTGATCTACTGTGCTATGTGCATATGCGGTCTAAGTCGTATTGTCTCCATAGTTGGTGCATATTTAGCAAATACATTCAAACCGACTCCTGGCCCTTTTTAAGAGGCAGTGCCTGCTTCAAACCGCCCTGTGCGTAACACCGCTCGAGCGACTTGAAATTCTCTGAGGTCGAATGACTACCCACGATAATGAGACTAAGCTACTTCGGATATGTTCTTCATTATGACAATTCGCACCGTCATCCCCAAGTGTGCCAACGGAAGAAACCAGTGTCGCCCTAAAAGTGTATTTAATATGTACGCAGTGGAGTTCGTACTTGTATAACCGACCCCAAAAATCGAAATGAGCTGACAAACTCAAGCGGCTGGCCACCGATGTAAGCGCCTTGGTATTTATGTGTATATATATGTATATATATATATATATATATATATATATATATATATATATATATATATATATAAGTGGATAAACATAAATACGATAAATATGCAACCATGACAGCCATCATCGCGCGATTATTGAAGATTGCGATGAGGTGAGCCAGCGTCATGCAATTGCGAATGTTATTAATATTACTACCACTACTATTACTTCTAGCTAGTTATAGCTGTCAGCGGTGTTTCGCTGTCTGTTTCGTCTTCTGACGCTGAGACTAAATGCCACGGCATTACTTTTGATGAACTGCGCTGGTTGTACCTGAGTCAACAGTCGCTGACCACCCGAATTCGTTCCGTAGTTTCACTCTCGACATGTAGATAGGTAAACACTCAAAGATCGCTTTACCAGGACGGCGCTGGTCATCGCGCCTCGGCCTCGGTTCGCTTTCTTTCCTCATTAATTCGCACTTGCAGGGCTCTTTTCGCCCAAGGCAACCGCAATAGGGTTGCTTCGCTGTTCAACCCGCGTTCGTCAAGTTTCCGAGTACACTTCGTCCGCTCAGGACCAATTATTGTTTATATTGTTGTTGATGTTGTTGTTGCTGTTGATGTTGTTGTTGTTGCTGTTGATGTTGTTGTTGATAGCGCTACCGTTATTGTTATTGCTGTTCTGGCTGCTAGAACCAGTTGGGGGCTAGAATGATGTCGTCATATTAATGAATACATCGTATGCATTGTAATTATATAAGTGACCATTCAGTGGCCTGTTATAACTGGTTAGACAGACATAGCACTGGCTAGTGTTGTATTCTTTGCGACGCCGACCCACGTCGTTGTTACAAAGCATAAGGGCTATCATACAATAAGGCATAAAACGTAAAGGGGTTTTATACAAACAGACTCTCATTTACGGCGTTATTCGACGTCGTCCCTATAAAAATGCAAAATCTATGTGACCGTGGTGAGGTGTGTTTCGCCTTCAAATTGTAACACCTTCTTAAATATTGTTTTTAGACGTTTAGAAGTGGAAACTATTAATGACATCAAACTACATGTATGTGAAGATGCATGTAAAGAGAAAATATATATATATATATATATATCGCGGCACGCAAGGCTGAACGTCTTAAGAGCAACACATATGCCCAGCTCGTCAACGAGTTTATTTTCGTGCCTCTAGTGTTTGAGACACTCGGGAGGCCTGGTCCTGAGGCATGGTCGCTCCTACAGAAGATTGGCAAACGAATCGAACGGGCGACAGGGAACAAAAGAGCTTTTGACTTCCTACTTCAGCGACTATCTCTGGCGATTCAGCGCGGCAATGCGGCAGCAAGTATGGGCACAATGAGGGGCTGACTCGAGGACAAGCTAGACTGGTAGAACTCCTCGCAAGCCCAAGTGTAGTTAGTTATTCACATTTCCCTGTAGCCATAACATTAAATAATAAATGAAGTTTACACTGGGGTATAAAAAATATACATTTATATATATATATATATATATATATATATATATATATATATATATATATATATATATATACCTGACATGGTGCACATCGGCTGGAAAAGCATTACGAAATACAATTTAAATAACTAGGGAAATTCAAGAGTATGAAAAAATTAAGCAGCACGCAAATAATAATAATAATGTAATAAAGATTAACATTTTAGAAGACAACTCAGGGGAAACTATGACCGTATCTGCGGCAGAACGTATTTGATTTGGTATTACATGGCATTTAGGTTTGAGTGGGTACCCTAAGTTTTAAACGAAAGAAACACCTCAATGAACAGATCAGCAGAAGGTTTTTGCAAAGGAAGGATTCAAATCTAACCCAGCTGTACTGGATTTAGTCTGACTGCAGTTGGGTGATAGTTTCGTGGTATGTATACGGATCCTTACCTGACTTCCAGGATTGTGTAAGAATATTGAGCAATTTATTGTCACCTCTACGGACTTAACGCGAACAAAAATGCCGCAGTTGCGTTTGATATGAATGACTCGGTTACATAAGAAATAAGTCTAGTCTGGAATGTACCCATTGCGCGTTGGGTGCCCTTTAGGCTTCCTTGATAAATTTAGATACATTATGTCAATAATGAGAGTATCAGCCTGGACCGCCGGCATTGCAGAACCAGACGACATTTCCATCCTAACGGTATCCGTAAACTCTTCTGTGAAGTAACAAACAATTAAATAGTTATACAAAAACTCTATTCTGCCATATAGCATATTTTCTTGCAAGCACACTGTTTGCAGCCTATATGGAACAATCCATTCGGACAGAAAATGTTATTTGTACCCAACACGACGTTTGTCGTACTTGGAGCATGCTGTGTCGTATTTGGAGCACGTCTAGTGATGCACCGTGCTAATGATATACGCCGCCATCTGGTTTATTGTCCTGCATTGCAGCACTGCGAGCAGGCGAATATTCCCACAAACGGTATGATCATCGATCGGCGATTGGTGCGTCGGGTTTGTCCGCCAAAAACACTCGTTATTTTGCCTTCAAGGCCCAGCGAAGTGCATAATATGGCTCAATGACTCAAAGACGAAGGTCTTTTTCTCTTCTTGCGCCCTTGTTCTCGCTCTCCACGAGGAGCTTCGCAAGCCGCGGAGCCGCAATGGTTCTCGCGTTCGGCTTCGTTGCCACGTCTTAGAGGTGGCAATCATTAATCTTGCCCTGCATGATCAGCGTATGTCCTGGCCGGATATCATCAAGCCGAGAGGTTTTTAGACGTCCTGCCGGCGGGTGGTGTAGTGCGTGTGCAGGTGTTCCCATGCACCAATCGGGGACTGAAACACCGTAGCTGGCTGATGGCGGATCAACGAGATATTCATGCGCTGCCACTAGATAGATAGATAGATAGATAGGTTTTATTATTCTCATAAGTGGTTTACATTTGTACAGAGGTTCACAGCTCCTCAAAGCCACCAAAGGCTAGTATGGAGTGTTTATATTGCATGTCTTTTTATAATTTTATTTACTGTCATTATAATTATTATCATGTTCGGCTTATGTTAGTAAGGTACCTAAATAGTATTGCTTCGCACTTTGTTTGAATATTGTCAAAGAAGAGGTTGCGCGCACATCTGCGGGGAGCTTGTTCCAATATGTGGCACCGAGATTTGATATTGAGAAACGAGATTGGTTACATGAAGCTGTAGACAAGATCAGAAGTTGTGTGTGTGATCCCCTTGTGTTCATGGTTGATGTCGAATGGGAAAGATTGAGCAGGTTGGGATGAAGTCCCATTAAAATTCGTTTGATCTCTATTACGACAGACATCTCTATTTGCAGAGGGTAAGGCAGAATCGACATCTCTACGTATTTATAACGAAGGGACTCCCATGGTGGATATCCCCATATTACGCGCAAGGCTTTTTTTTGCAAGCGATGTATGGGGCATAAAAAACGCATATAAGTCATTCCAAATATTTCGACTGCGTAAGTCAGATAACTATGAACGTAGGCGTAGTACATGGCGAGCAGACAATCACGGGGCAGAATATTACGACTCTTGAACAGAGCAGCAATGCTCCCTACAATCTTTTTACGAATGTGATCTGTATGAGCTTTAAACGATAACCGGGAATCCAGGACAACGCCTAGGAATTTTGTCTCATTCATCAGCCTAAGAGTGTGGTTTCCGCATTGAAATGTCTCATTGTTCATACTTAGGACACCTCTCGGCGATAAGAACTGGATAACACCGGTTTTCGACCAATTCACGGACAAGCCATTGGCGCTAAACCAATCTGAAAGTCGCTTAAGGTCTTCTTTAATGATCTGCTCTACCTCTTGTCGGGAATCGCCGACAAAGAGTGCTGTGGTATCATCAGCAAATAGGGTCAGTCGGCCGTGTTTTGGTACTTCAAATATATCGTTGATAAATATATTGAACAGCAGTGGGCCGCCGATACTCCCTTGAGCTACTCCAACTGATATGTTCTCGATATCTGAAAACTTCTGCCCGATCTGCACCATTTGTTGTCTTTCTGACATAAAAGAACGTACCCACGATTGAACACATTCGTCAGCTCCATAGGCTCCTAGTTTGGTAATCAGAATATTAATGTCGACGGTATCAAACGCCTTTCTCAGGTCAACAAATAGAGCAGCAACCGTTTTCTTCTTCTCAAGACTTTGACGGACGTCATTTACAAAGCTCATAACAGGGACGGTGGTGGACATTTTAGGGCGGAATCCAAACTGTCGGCGATTGAGTACATTGTGTTGATCAAGATGGTCTTTGAGTTGTTCGAATGCGCATTTCTCAAATACCTTAGAGATTGGGGCCGGTATGCTGACTGGACGGTAGTTTTCCTTTGCGAGTCTGTCACCAGATTTAAGAAGCGGAATGACGCGATATAATTTAAGCGCTTTGGGGTATTTACCGGCCGCAATTGAAAAATTGATCAGGTGTGATACGGGGTCAGCAAGAACATCGGCTGCTCTTCGCAATACCTGGGATGGTATTTGCTCAGGTGCAACTGAGCAAATCTTTGTTTTGCGTAAAAGATGTGCAATTCTTAGGGTATGGACCGGTTGGAATGAGATCTCTGTTGCTCCACGAGGAAAATTCTCAGGTATAACATATCTTTCAGAGCATTCCGTGTCGGCAGTCACACACGTCGAGTAATACTGATTAAACAAGTTTGCCACTGTAGTCTCATCGGACACCATAGTATCTCCAACTCTAAGTTTCACACACTTTTTTTCCGGTACGCCACCTAGAACAGGTCTAATAGCGTTCCAGGGATTTCTTCTATCCTGAATGTTTTTCTGTACCAGTTTTCCATTAAAATCAAGCCTACACTTTCTAGAAACAGTGGTTACTTTGTTCCTTAACTTCCTAAATATATCTCGCCTCGCAGCATCATCTGGATTAGCTTTAAACTCCTTAAATGCCACATTTTTTTCATTTATCAATGTCAGCAATTCCTGAGTGACCCAGGATTTCCTGGGTACCCCAAGATTCCTTTTAATTCTAAGTTCCTGCTTGTTGCTGTTAACGGACGCCATTACTCGTGCATTAAAGCACTCAAATGCTTCATCGATGTCATCTACAGCGTACACGTCGGACCAGTCAGTCTTATTGAGCTCTAGCACTATCTGGTCATAGTTATATTTTGATTTACGTGCGATGTTGGTGACCGATTCAGTGGTCGGTAGCGAGATGAACGTGGCCTGGTGGTCGGAGAATGTTGTTGTAATTGAGCCGCTTTGAATGACAATTTCGGGACTTATATTGGAGTAAATGTGATCGATACAATTGGCGCTGCAGGTGGAACGGTATCCCTTCCTCTCCACCACGGCAACTCGCGTCGGCACACCGACAAACTCGTTAAAATTAAATGAGTACAGTATTTCTTGGAGATCTCGAGCGTTTTGGTCATTGCAGAGAGTATCAATATTAGCATCTCCAAGGAGGAGCATATTTTGGCCGTTAATCTTTAAAATTACATTTTCTAATCCATTTATGAAATCGGAGGCTTTGCCAGACGGCTGGCGATAAAATGCGCCAACGAGAAGAGATTTTCCCTCCACCACGCTACTCACTTCCACTACTAAACTCTCGCAGAAAAAGGTAGTTGAAGTTACAAAAGTCAGCTCCTCCCGTACTTTAACGTCATAGTCACACCGTATATACAAAGCTACCCCACCTCCGCGAGAGCCTGATCTACAGCTGTAATAACTATTATAATTGCGCAATTTAAATGAACAAGTTTCGGCTTCCTGGAGCCTTGTTTCTGATATGGCTATCACAGAGGGTTCGCACGGCAGGCTCGCGAGGAACGTTTCGAGGTCATGCCAGTGCGACTTTAGCCCGTTCACATTACAGTGTATTGCCAGAAACGATGAAATATCACATGTAAAAGAAGTTATATCTAGAGTCCTATTCATATGTTGTTATTTGTGGTTCGGCCGGTCCAACTAATGTCTTCAGCTCCGTCTCCAGCGTCACCACCCTCCAGGGCGATTTGACTGTAGACTTGACCTGAAGCCGACAGTCTATAGACCTTACATCGGCAATCATTTTCTGTCGCTTCATTTGACGCAGTTTATAGAACAGCGTCGAGTTAGAGGCTGTGAGATGATCATTGGCGTACACGGGGATGTTCTTGCCGGCATGAGCTCGAACCAACGACGCCTTTGGCTTTTTTGCACGAAACGCACGCTGAACGTCCATCTTCTTCCAGCGGTTGACAAAACGCACGATCACATGTTGGTTATCGGGCATCTCCTTGCCGCCTATTCTCGTTGTCCTTGGTAGTCGGTGAGCCACGTCAATATCCTTCACTTCCGTTTCCTCCCCAATGGCGTGGAAAAGTTCAACGAGATCCGCACGGAGTTCCTCGTCCTTCTCTCCGACGCGTGGCGGAAGTCCAGTAATGATCAGGTCGCTACGGCGGTGATATTGATCCGCAAATTGCATCTGCGTTTCCACGGAGCTACTTCCTCCGGCACCAGAACTAGCCATCCTCACGGTGCTTCTGCCCTCGAGTGCGATGGCCCTCGCTTCCTCAGCCATACGTTTCGCTTCAGCGACTTCCTCTGAATAGAATTGCATCGCCGAGTCCACATCGTTCAAACGGGATTTGAGCGTCGCAACCTCAGCCTGTACCTGTACGATCACTCTCGACGCCGCCACACATTCAGAAACTTTCTTCTCAAGATCGCCAAGTCTGACCGTCAGCGACTGTAAGCCACGAAGTATCTCCTGACCCTCACTGACGTAGACGAAGTCGCAAATTCTGTCAGTGATACTGATGGTGTGTGCAGAGAGTAGTTATAGAGTTTAGCATGTGAATACTTATATGCTTACGCATGTATATGAGTGTGTCTTGAAGACTAACGTTAAACTTTGTTTCGGCGCTACTACTAAAGGCAGACATGTTGTCCCCTATAGTCGTAACTAACTGCACCTAAGTTAAGGCACCCCTCCCCCCCCCCACACACACACATATCCGCTTCTAGCGGATGCGACAAAAACACGGAAAACCATGGACTGCTTCTATGCCAAAATGTTTCTCTGCCCAGATGGACTGCCGTGCTGAATATGTCGTTGATGCATCATACATAATACGATACATTGCAGACGCTTCCTTATTCCGTAATAAGTGGCGTGCCCTGTGTGAATGCGATGCTGACTGAGGTTGTTTGCCAAATAATGAGCGAATGAATAATATTAGCATCTATCGCAAACCTGATAGTATTCATTTGCCTTTAGTGGAAACGTCTTACGTGGTCTGCTGCAAGCTGACTATGTTGTGGCCATTCGTCGAGTCATTCGAGTGGTAAGTGGTTCCATCGCGTGTTGCAGTCAATATACGTAATGTACGTATACATTTGGCAATTGCAGACCACAGCCCGGAACGCTTGAAGTTTGCAGATGCCCAACCATGCTTAACGAGCCTCCTGAGAAGAACGTTAGCGCTCTGTTCTCTCTCCAGTTCTCTCTCTCGCTCTCTCAATATTGCTGTCTCTGTTTCTCTCTCTTACTTTCTTTAGCTTGCGTCCACCATTGGTAAAGTACAAACCATAGTCGGGGTCATAAGTGTTGTCGATGCAGGGCCAGCGATATGTGTGTGTGTGTGTGTGTGTGTGTGAGAGAGCGAGTGTCGTTTTGTGGAACAGGAAGCACTTGAACCACCCCCAGCGGCGGGGCATGTTCAGCGGGGGTGGTCGTGGGAGCAGCGCCTTTTCCTTTCCGGCGTGTCGTCGTCGTCGTCAACCTAGTCAACGTCGGCCAAATGTGCCGAAGCAAATGTAATGCTGACGATTCGAGAACACACCACCACCGCCAGCCACCATTACCACCACCATAGCCGCTTGCCACAACAGCTAGGTTCTGCGTGCTCGACCAACCGACCAGGCGGCAAGCTGCTAGGCCTCTCGCTGCTGGGGCTCGGGTCCTGCGCTGCGATTCTGGAAACGATGCTCGGTTAAGTCCGCCGAGTGAGCAGGGAAAATGCCTTCAGCATCGGTTTCATCGTCGTCTTCGTCGCCATCCCAGCACCTCCGCCCCCCCCCCCCCCCGCCTCTCCGGTCTCCCTGTCGTTGCCGCTACGAAGTACCGCCCGAATCGCCGCCCTAGCCCAAATAACCTTGGTGACTATTGACGAGGCGATGTTCCTCCTTCGCCTCTTCTACAGGCTCTATTTCAACGAGAGCAACTCGACGGGAGCCGGCTGCCATTCTAACAGCCAGTCCCAGCAACCATCCATGGGCAGCCAGGCAGGCAAGCAAGCGCTTCGTGGGCAGTGGGGTCTTTTTTTTGGCCGTACGCCGTACGTAGTACTCGGTCTGGCTCGGGGCACGATACGCAGATACTTTAAACGTACACTCTGTTATGGTTGTTTTATTCTACTTTTGGAGTTCGGAGCGTTGCTGCACAGCAGACAACTCGACAAGTCGACAGATATTGTAACTTGTCGCTACTCACTCGCTCGCTCGAGATCCACAAACAACAAACGAACACAGCGCAACACAGACACCTCGAAAGCTCAAAAAGCGGCGGTGGGTGGCTGCTGAAATATATTACGGGACAGGAGCTGTGGGTGTTGCGTAGCTGTGCGTATGTCTATGCGCGCCATTATGAGTTGGACCCCTGATGGAATATTTCACAGACAGGCTTACTTACCGCAGCTTGTACCGAGTTCAAACAAAGCGCGTTTTAGAAAATCCGAAGCTCTCGGTATTGTCTAGTGTGTTAGCGTTGCGTGAGTCTGATTGCAGCTTGCGACTCTAAACGCGGCCTCGAGCCTGCGAACCTGTCATTTAGGTCAGGAAGAGACGATATACCAAACGCGATTTGCGAGCAGTATAATTCGGGTCTCCCAATACACACAACTATGCAACGTGATCGTTTGCTACTCTCAAAGCCAATCTAGATAGACAAACTTAGTCATTTTGCTCAGTATACGTGCTTTATTAGATTTGCTTCGTAAACGAGCTAATATTTCTTAGAGTTTCAACTAATTGCACACAGACCGTTCAAGGAGTTTCGTAAATCATCTAGCAAAGCCATTTACGTATGATGGCTAGCCTCCGGTCGTCTTTCAACCGTTCTAGCTGACGGCACACGTCTGACCACACAACCCCTGCCGAGGCCTCGATCACTTTTCCCTGCCACTCCAACAAAAAAAATGCTGAAATGGTCCTGTAAAAGATGGCCTAAGCCTGATTCTGATTGTTTGCACTGCCGGCCCAAAACCAACTTGCAGGTAGGTACCTCAAATGGTCTCTTTTGCAAGCAAGAACACGCTTAAGATATGTTGTGAAGCATCTTCTTGCTGGAAAAATTTGCCGCTGAAAGATGGCCCGACACCCTGCCAAAGCTGTGGAGCCATATACAATAGTCGCTCGACACCTGTCGCCGATGTGCTGGGTAAAGACCGTTCCCATATAGTGCAACCTTATACCCATCCCGAAAACAAGTTGACAATTTCCAGCGAATGGCCACAGCAGGGTATTATTACGTCCGCTGCAGCCAATCGACCCCTACGGCGAAACTTAATTGCTTTCAACTTAGGCGAATGTATTTTCAGACCCTCACGATGAAGGCAAATGTTGTCTTATCAAAAAGTTCGAGACGACCTGCTTGACGAAATATCTTAGTATGGGTGAGCCGAGCCAAGGAGGAGCTGAGGAAGAGGCGGTGGACTACCGTCATTATCGACCGGCTGTGTAGTTACGTGAAGCTGTGCTGCCAAATTTTGGCGGTATTGGAGTTAAATATATGCAAAATGGAAATTGATAGGCTTGGGCAGCTGATGCACTGTTCGAACGAATTGGGACGATGCCAGGACAGTCGTCGTAGGTTGGAGCCTTAACCTCGGTAGAGTTGGTTGGACCAGCCAAACGTTGACTTGCAGCTAGATTCCTTTAAATATAGTACCGAGAGAAAGCTGATTTACCTGTATGTCTAGTGGCAAGAGCAATGGCGATGCATTTAGACGCTATTGTGTTTCAGTTTTATTACAAGCGTCTACGGATGTGGTTGTCAGAACTTTAAAAAATTAAAAGAAATACAATTTATATATACCACTATGCATTATTGTAATAAATCTAAAAAACATTATATCCCACAGAAGAGAAGAGACACCTCAACGCGACTGTTTGCCGTTAAGAAGAGGCATTTGACACAACTATCGTCAGAATAAAGTGAACATTCGATGTGTGATTATTTTTCAACATGTTTCAAATGAAGTATATAGGCTTGACACCAAAATGAACCTTTCGGGTTTTGAAAACCCATATTAAGAACGAGGTTACTAACCCATACTTACTAGAGGCTAATAACGTAATTCCATATACATATATATTATCCAAGTCTTACTCTTAGACGTTCAATGACGAGTCACAAAATACAATGTATGAAAGCAATATTGTATTGTAGTTCGTATTTGACAAAGATAGCGAATATTGGTAGAACTAGTCAACGCCGTATTGTATTCACAATCGCAGGCTTTGGGTTTAACAATATTAACGATGGCAGTTGTAAATTCAGTGCTATTGCAGTCTAGATCATAGCCGCAAACATGATATATAGTTATTAATTGTATCCCTATTGGGCGAATAAAGCAAATTAAGAGTATACACTGAGTCCCCTTATAACTAATCTTATTTATATGAGGGGGTTCGTAAACACCTTACCCAAGTTACTGACGAGCGGACGAACGAAGTCTTCTCTTATCTTCTCTAAATACATTTTCTTGAACAATTCGAAAAAAAGTGCTGCGGTAGTAGTAAGCAAATGCCCTACACTTCTACGTCGTTCGACTTCAGCCCGCGATGTTTAAGCTTATGCAACAATGCTGTCTGTTTGGATAATTAATAAAAGTATTAATAATAAACGTGCTGCCACTAAAAGGTTGAGCAAACATACGGCTAACGAATATGCAGAACCCTCTGGTCATAATTGGTACTTACTGACGCTTATAAACTTTTCGCCATGCTTTCCGACTCCTGAACGTTTGACATCCCTGATCAGGCACTTCCTAATTGGGCGTGTCCCACGACTTCGTTGGGACCACACTTTCATACCACAATAACCGTGTCGCACCTTTTTACACTATTCTGCCGGCTATGCAATATCAATACTACAAGATCTGCGCATATTGCTCGTGGTCACTGTGCAACTCTGCTTTTATAATGGATGAACATCCTTACGCCCTTACAGCCAAGAGTCAACGGCAACAATTCGAAACGAACTCGATTCAGCAATTTAGTCATGAATTAATGTGGATTTAGCAAGCTCTCCAGCACACAATTTAAGTCGTATGCCTTAGGTTTATAGCCAGAGCAAACACAACGCATATAATCTGCTGTTCAGCGGCAATTTCGCGCGCCTTTAGAGAGTCCAAGTGCGTGAACGTGAATGAATTCGACATGGCCACCGTTTCTCGATTTAGTTTGGCGAAGAGGGCTAGTGCGTTAGTGCTCATTTACTTATTTAAGTCTCCCAGCGCAGTGTAACTGAGACATCGGCTCCTGAGTTTCAGCCAGAGCCAGGAAAGACAGCCAAGCCTGAGCAACGTTACAAACTTCCACGCGAACTGCGGGGCTCAATATATCAATGTACCCGCCAGAGTGTTGTCTGCTTGCTGCAATTACCTGTAACTCGCCGTAGTTTATCAATAAATCATCTTTGATGAAGGCGGGGACAAGACAAACTCTTATATACCTAAATGTGTAATGATATCAACATGTAATCTGAATACGGCCACATCGCAAGCGCCTACGCATGCATGCTATCTGTCACATTTCAAGCTTAATAAAGTGAATACTATACTAACCCACAATGACTAAGAACGATTAAGGCAATTTGCGTTAATTTGCAATTCCAGATCGTTATCGCAGCTCGCTGTCACGGACACTCTAACGGGTGAATGCAGTCTACATAAAATTGTACATTGTGACACAATACAGCGGTCAGGGGTGCTGAATGACCATGTAGCGATATCAGAGAGTGGCTGTGTCCAACAGAAAGGACCTGACGTAGTGTGACGAGACAGTCCAGTAGCCTTGGTATGGTTGTTGTGGACGTTATTCCCAATCATGCACACATATAAATATAAGATGGTATGTTTTATGAAAACAATGTGTTATAGGATAGTTCTGTTTAGTGTGCGGATGAGTATTAACATACATGTTTGAAAGATTAATGTATTTTGGGGAGCGCAGAAAATGTAACAATGATATATATATATATATATATATATGCATTTACATAATATATAATATAGTTTTTCTGTGTATACATGCGCACGCATGAGAAGTCTTACGTGTGAGAATTCTCTTTCTAGCACTATTGCATGTCGTTCAACGAACGTTAGGTTTTCTTGTAGCTGGTGTGGTATTGTATACCATCGAGACCAAGTGCTTTTCTCTAGCTACGGCTCGACGTCCCAGCCAGCAAGGATGTCACTTTTGGTCGCAGCATGGCGCTCCAACTTGCTTGATATGTAAAAAGCTTCCCGTCTCTGCCGTCCTGGCAGGATCTGGCAGCGTAGCGCACTAGGCCAAAGGGTAAGAGACGCAGTAGACAGTGCAGCGCCGGCCGTGCCCGACGTAGATTGTAGCCTTCGGTCCTTTGTTACAGCCTCGTTGTAAGGACCCACACTTCGGGTGGATGCAGTGTTCCAGGACACTCTGGCAGCACTCTTGTCGCAGCAAAAACCGGCGACATTTAGGAACGAAACGGTACTTATATATGTAGCTAAAAATGCCTGGGCCGCACACGCTATGTCGTCCCAACTTTTCGTTAGTTTTTTTCGCGTTCGTTGCCGGCCGCCGCCGCCGCCACCGCCACTTCCCACCGTTTCCCTGCCCTGCCTGTCCTTCGCGAATTTCCCCCGAACCCGAACTCGTTTTCATGTGTGAGAAGCTGGAGATCATGAGGAGAAAAGTTCCCAGCAGCAGCAGCAGCCGCCGGCTTTGTCCTTGAGCCTGAGACATCTGCCTTTATTTTGCTCCTGAGCAGGACAGGCGTCACTCGCTGCATTTGCACTGCGTGAACAAACGTGTTGTTTCAGGCATGCGTCCCGTAACACAACATACATATATACACACTTACATACATACATACATACACAAACGATAACACAACACGCACAACAGCACACATGTGTACACAAACATTTGAAACAAAGCGAACAAAAAATAACACAACAAACAGGTTTAGTATAGTTTTGTGAACACTTTCGCTAAAAACATGCACTTGTATATCTGACGTGACACCACCCATCGTGCCACCAGTCGGTTACCGGTAACGCCGGGCTTGTTGTGGTGCTGCCGACACGCTGCAGCGTCACCACGAGTTTTGAGCCCGATTTGCCCGGATTAACGTGCCGGTTTCAGGCGGTATTGACGGTGAAGCGACGACGACGATGGCGAAAAATAGCATGGTCGTAGCGACAGTAACGTGCCTAACTCGTACACAGCAACACTATCGACAGACACTCACGTACCGGTACTACTGACACTACTTCCAAGCGCCTGCACCCGCCTGAACTGTGAGTGAACGAGCGAGCCAGCGAGCTCAAAGTGAAAACCCGATGCGAGTAATTCCCATGTACGTGCACTGAACGCAGATTGCATAGACAGGTGTCAACAAATCCTACGCTAGTCTATACATACATACATACTCGAAACTCGTATCTATCAGCCAACGGTGGTGCATCAATGTCGCAGTGTACTTACATGTGCGAAACAACATGAGGCTTGAACATGTTTGTCAATACGTTGTTACCCTGCCGGCACACCGCATCTCTCACTTCGTTTTTATGGCTTTTTCTCTCTCGTTACTCTTTAAGTGTCTCGACGCAAGGATATAAAGCAAAAACAGTTGCCAATAAGATACCTCTCGGCAGTGGATTGCCAAAAAAAGAATGGGTCCAAATGGTTCAAAGGGGGAAGGGAGGATTTGAAGTCTTTAAGTGAAGGTTTTTGAGTTTATTGCATCGGTGAATTGCGCTTCTCCAGAGAGTAATACATACTACTACTACTACTATCGGCTTTCGCACGAGATGGCGACGGCATTGACATCGCGGTCGGAACACCATTGGAAATTAAAAATAATTAAAAGCTAACGGACGGAATTACGCGCTAATGCTAGTTTTCTGTCCGGAGAGTACTTCGAAGTAATTAATATTTAAATGGACTTGTTTTTGTATGTTTCAGTTTTGCTCTTAGCTCTTCATGAACAGTGGAGACTCATTTGCGCATTCGCATATCGGATCATCAGAATAATGACGAAAATGAATTACAACAATTTGTTAGCCGAAGGATTTTTAATCTAAGCAATAATATAAGATGATATAATCTAAGCAATAATATAACAACATTTGATATTGTTTTGTAATGTCTGTTGTTTATTATCGTTGCTGGTTTATCTTTGCTGAAAGTGGAAGCATCAAACCAGCATAGAGATAGATAGGCACTGAGAAGGAATGCGGATGTCGTTGCAGTTGTTGTTGCTGTACCTGAAGAGGCACTAATAATAAGATAATCAACAATTTTTGGAGCTACCTAAAATACACCTTTTATTGAGCCCTAATCAGTTTCTCTGTTTGCCATTGCAGGTGAGTCGGAGTTGCAGTTATCATGTATATGCGCCGCTTTCCATCTTTAGCCGTAGTTTCGTTCAGGTTAGTCGATGCGGGTTTACTGCCAAATATACATTTTTATTCTCACTACTATTACTGCTAATATTGTGGTTTGCTGCTGTTTGTTGTTGGCTGGGTCATTTGGCGTGATTAAGAAGCGATAAACATGTCGGCGCCAGTAAGAGGCCACTCGTTGGTCACTCTTGGTTTTTTTTTTCGCGACTTAAACTACACCGGTCAATTAACAACGCGCGTTTAGCTGACCGGCTGCGTTTAACGCCCGACCCGCGTGTAGACCTCATTAAACCCGGTCGTGCCCGGGTCTCGCGAACGGCCTAGCGCAGTAGCTGCAGTGGCGGCGGCGGCAGCTGCTGTTGTCCAAGGAACACCAGCTGTTGACTCAAGGGCTTAACTTTTGGCCGTATTCGCGCCTCGCCTCCCCAACGATCTGTTGAAGGGTCAAACAGTTGGCTGATGTCGGGGCGACTTTAGCTACGCAAGCTCGTTGGTACTGCTGGCTGGAACCAGGGAAAGAAAACCCTAGCGAGGCTGATGTGGTCGTTTTCTTGATCTTTCCTACGTATATGAAGCGTATGCGAGTTTACGCAAACGCGAAATGACGGACGACAACAACGGCAAAAATGATGTTGTCGGTTAAAGCTGCAAGGTGTACCAGGGTGGGAGGCGGCATACATTGAGAGGATTGTTGCTGCTGTTTCTGTAGTTGTTCGTCTTGCTAATGTATCGAATAGCTAGCTAATGCTATTCGATACAGTCTCAAAATGCATAGACGACGACCATAGAGAAATTCCATCGACCATGCTGATAGACGTCGCACATGAGCGGTGTTTCTTCAGTCATAATCACCACGACTAGTATCAATGCGATACTTATCTAAAACTAACGAATTGGCGACGTGTAACCGGTTTCTAATCACTACAAACCGAAGAGATCGGAGTACCCGTCTTTACCAGGCTTTGTTAACTTTTTAGCTCCGTTCTGCTTGCTGACACCCGAGTCGCCGTAGGCTTGCAGAGAGAAAGTTGTGTTTTTGTGAAAAATATAAATGTCCTCTTTGTGAGACTGTGTGTGAATGCATGCGTCTGTTCCAAGTTACCTCAAGCAAACCTTTGAGGTTGCTGGCAAGCGGCACTTTGCAGCTACCTCATCAGACAGAGTGGAGAAGTCCGCGACGGCGGCAGCCCTGCCTGGTTTCAAGCAGCAACGCAGGTCGTCTGGGACAGCCCCTTAGACCTCCACCCCCCGTAGGGGTGGTAACACTGAGGCACAAATAATCGCACCAGCATAGAGATAGAGAGGCACTGAAAGGGAAAGCGGGTGTCGTCGCAGTTGTTGATGTTGTTGTTGATGTTGATGTTGTTGTTGATGTTGTTGTTGCTCTTGCTGAAGTACTAATAGTAGTCGTTGTTGTTGTTGTTGTCGTTGTTGTTGTTGCTGTTGCTGTAGGAGTGGTCGTTGCTGTTGTTGTTGTTGTTGTAGCTGCTGTTGCTTTTTTAACGTCTCTTGTCATTGTAACGATGATGATTATTGCTGTGCTGATTTTGGTGGCAGGACGCCAACAAGACCCGGTCCGGGCCCTTCCCCGGGCTCTTCCTTTGTTGCCGGATGGTCGGCGTATACGTTCGTGTCTTGCGCACATCACCGCATCCGGCCTAGAAGCGAGTCGGCGCTCTGTGGCAAAGTGACACCCAGCCAATGTCGGCGTTGCTGTGGCTGCTGCTGCTGCTGCAGCTGCAGCAACTAACTGCTCATGCTGGTCCTGCTTCTGCTAGGCTTTGCGATCTTCCCGCAAGGGCAGCAGCAATGTTTCTGGCTGTGCATGGCTTCATGCAACGGTTGACTGATTGATTGTCCCGGCGCCATTCAAGCCATGGTGATGTCGTAATTATAGTGATTTGTGTTCGTAATGACGAGCGCCGTCATGACGACGACGACGATGATGATGATGATGATGATGAGGTTTTTAGAGTTTGTTGTTTCATCCAATTGTCGTCTTCCTTTTTGCAACGTTCATCTTTTAGTCGCTGGTCATGTCGCGTCTCTCTCAGTTGTTCGTCATAGGTTCAGCGTTTGTTGGTGTTTCTGTTACTGCTGCTGCTGCTACTGTTAATGTTACGGATCCCCCCTTCTTATTACGTTTTTTCCTCTTTCTCATCTCAATGTTGTTGTTGTTATTGCTGCTGCTGCTGCCGTTGCTGTTGTTATTGCTGCTGTTGTTGTTGTTATTGCTGCTGCTGTTGTTGTTGTTACTGCTGGTGCTCTTGCTCTTATTGTTGTTTCTGTTGTTGCTACAGCTACTACCTCTGTCGCCTTGCTTGTTTTGGATCTTTTCTTGATCTTACAAAAGTTATCGATGTCGTAGCTTCACGTAAGTTGGAGGACGGCAAGGTGTTGTTATCGTCCTGCTGTCATTGTCGGGGTTCTCTGAAGGTGTCTCAACGAGCGCATTCGAGCGCTCTGCTCGTCGCGGTGTCGGTGGTGGCTTCGAAGGCATTCCGGAGAAGAAGAAAAGCCGGACGCCTCTTAGGCACCTCACCCCCCCCCCCCCCCCGCCCGTATCTCTATTTTTCTCCTCGGGCATTTTTCCAACTCACTTGTTCTGTTCTCAGAGAGACTCGGTTTTTTTTTGTGGAAGCAACGACAAGGAAACGAGCGCTCATTCGAAAAGCGACGGCAACAACAGCAGCAGCATCAGCGCGGCAGCTGGCCTGAAGACGCCGTTCTTCGTCGTGTATTTTGCACGCTGCGGTTGTTTTGGAAGAGGAGCAAAGGGGGGGTATGATATTATTGTTTGTTGAAGGCGACCGCCGCACATTGCCAATGCAAAATCATGTAAATTCGTGACTGTGCACTGGCGAGAAAAAAAAACAGAGAATAGGCGAAGAAGAGAGGAATGCTACGCTGGACTCGATAGATTCGACACAGACAACAAGCCGCGGCCGTGGCTCCGAAGCATCATTTGGTGAACTGATACTGTTGCTACTGCTGCTGCTGCTGCCAAAAAACGCTATCTTTTGCGCAAATATTACGTGAACGTAATCATATGCTACGAGGAGAAACGATTTTTGTAATGTGTTGGATTGATTTCGACTTTTTGTCAATATACGGAAGCCATGGGCCATGTCCTCTTACGGCGGCTGCATCTTGTGGACCAGAGTTGAAACGACGCCGCTTCAATGAGGGGACGCCGCGCACGTCCAAGATATATGTATGTATATACATGCTAACCCGGATATGCGAAAATGTATAGGAGACCTTGAGCCTATATATATATATATATATATAAATACACACACCTTTAAGGCATGCCCCACGAATGCGTGGCTATAGTAGTGATAGGCTCAGCAGTTCTGCGTTATCGCGCACCGAAACCGTGATGCATTCGGTTGCGTGCCTTGATGACTGATGAAACAGAGACGAGCTCTTTAATGAGTCAACCGAAATGACTCTGGGCTCAGCGCAAGCCGTGTTTAATTCACCATGCGTGTTTGACGAGAGTTAAGTGCAAGTTTGTTCATGCCCAAGAGCACTTTCTAGAAGACAGCAGGTTTTAAACGAGCTAAATACTATTCTGCTGTTTGACTGAACCATATTCCTACGTAAGCTTAAATACTACGGCAAGGTATATAGTTTAGATAATAGCTATGCCTTAATAACTTAATATTTTTTTAATACTTTTTTTTGACGCTCTGACAACCACAATTTAGCCGCTCGTAATGGGCTAAGTTGCCTGTGGCACGATACTGTCTAAATGCATCTATCGTCATCGCGTTCTCGTACTGAAATTATATAGGCTTTCTTCAGCAGAGGAATGTAGCAGCAGGGCAATGACAACTACGTCCAACAAATTCAACCAGCACGGCCGGGGCTTGAACTAGCGATTGTTTTGCTAACCGTGGTTGCCATGGCAAGCCCTGCTTCGAACGGTGCGTTAGCCGCCTAAGCCACCGCCACTACAAAATCATACTATATATATGTAGGGTCAATATAATATTATTATGCGCGCAAGGGCGCATCGTGGACTGACCAATAACTCCAGCAAATCAAAATTAGATATGTATAC
Organism: Dermanyssus gallinae; assembly: GCA_003439945.1. Lineage (NCBI taxonomy): Eukaryota > Metazoa > Arthropoda > Arachnida > Mesostigmata > Dermanyssidae > Dermanyssus > Dermanyssus gallinae. The sequence continues at coordinate 613,850 of QVRM01000729.1, forward strand.
AGGCAAATTCCTTTACATGCAGCAACAGCAATCTGTCCATAACAGAAGCAAGGCTTCACGTTCGGACCTCTTGAGAGTACAACAAGGTCACAATAGTCCAACAACCGTCTAGCTTGGTCGACGTATTTCATTTTTAATGAAGGGTTTCGGGAGTTACGCTTCGACTCTTCGAACTTTGCGACACACAACAACACGCTCGGCCGCGGCCAGGCGTGTCTTGGCGATACCCAGACGACTCTTAGACTCATAGCCGCGATCAGCGTACTGTTGTCTGTCGAGTCGAATGCCGAACAGCCGAATAGCTGCCGGCATCTAATTCGTGGAGATCGTCGCGTCGTGTTCCATTATTCATAGTCAGGTCGGAAAGCTCGTTAAGGCAGCAGCAGCAGCAGCAGAAGCTATGGCGGCGTCGAGCGTGGAGAGACGCGGCGCCGGATAGAGAGGATGGAGACGTCATGTCGGTGATGCATGACTAGACCGACTTTCCGTATTCCGTATTCTTCAACATGGGAATGAACATGAATCCGTAGTGAGGACGTGCTTAGAAAAAAATCTGCATGAAATGGTGACGTACTTAGAGAGCTCTCCACATTGCAGCACTAGAAGTAGTAGTAGTAGTAGTAGTAGTCAGCACCAGCAGAATTAGCAGTGGCGGCAGCAGCAGAAATAGTAGGAAGGCTGTGAGGTAAGCTGTATAGGAGGGTATTCGTCGTCAACAGCTGCTTTCTCTGTGGCTCGGTCATTGCCAGACACTCGCGTGCGACTGATTGCCGTACGAGACTGAAGCTGCGTGGAAAACGTTTTCATGCGCGTATCCTCCCCCCCCCCCCCCCCCGCCCATCATCTCTCTCCGTCTCTGCTTTTCTGTCTCTTTCGCTTTCTTTCTCGATTTCTTTTTCTCTCTGTCTATCTCTCTATAGTTTCATGTTGATTACAGCTGTTGTACTGTTTGATTCTCCGTCTGATATAGCTATTGCTGTGTGATAAACCCTCTTTGCGAATAATCTTAACAATGCATAGTTTAAAAAAAACGCGTATATTAACTGCACGTACATCATAGCTTTCAGTGGGTTCACTTCATGTGGTTGTTGTAACGCAATATATATATATATATATATATATACGTTAATCGATTTAGTTTCCGTTTAATACATTATGTATATGTACACACACATATATATATATCACTGATAGTCGTAAGGCGGTGTTGTGTGGTATACTGACGTAGGTTTACTCTCAATGTTCCACGGCTAAGCTATTTTTAGAAAAGAGAACTAGTTCTACGTGAAACAAGACGGCGGAAGTGATACAGAACCACCTCCTCTACACCTTTTTAGAAACATTTTATAGCTCAAAAAAGGTGAACTTGAACGTGGAAACAAACGAAGCGATACCTACGAAAAACACGGACTGCGACGACGAACTTCGAGCGGTGGCATTAAATTGAGTTTAAATTGTCTCCCTTTTTTTTTCGGGAAACACAAATGTGGGATCCGAACCAGGACAGGGTCGGAGCAGAGACTGTGCGTACCGTATCGTCGACTGTCGATGTCGAGATATGCAGTATCTACCTTTATTATTAGTGCACCGTGTCTTGTTTTCTAACTAAAGCTTGTTGTAGTCACGCGAATTAACTATTTCAGCACGGCTCAAAAAACTATATGCTCGTGGTACTACGAAGGACACTAACGATGTCCATTAGTGTGGGGTGCAGTAGCAACGGGTCGGCGCGATGCTGCGCCAGCACGGACAGCTGAGCTTAGTCTCAGAGTGAACTCGGAGCACGGAACATCGCACGTGCAAGTCCCGGGTGCGCAGACTTCCCCGACTACAGGACGGAGCGGAACGTCCGACCACTGGGGTGTTACGGCCTGCCTATACGCTGTTGATCCGTGTAACTTTCTAAAGCGAAGCTTTGTAGTGGAAAATTACTTCGAAGATGGCCGAACTTTTCCTCGGAAAAACGAGTGCGTTTCGAAGCAGTGGTACATCGTTGTCGTCACATCATGTGTGCGAAAAAACCTTTAAGCATGCGGTATCTATGTATACGTGTATATGTATAGAGGTTTTATTTCCCGCTATGAGAAGCAATGATTGGGGGGAGGCGACGCGCAATATCTAATACAGTCTCGTCGACATGCTTAAGAAAACCCGATTAGGTGGGCAGTTTATCTTGCAGGACCCTTAACGGTGGTAGCTGATTTCAGCCTCACTCTGGTCTGCTACTGTACGGTAGCTTAGCGTAGTATACAGATGTATATATATATATTTATATATATGCGATTGATAGTATTATAAGTTAAATAAATCAAGTATCCCTGTATAAATTGTGGCGTATCGAGTATATAGACACCTAGCTATTCGTGGTTCATGCAGAAAATATTCGGTCAATTTGCATATTCATAAATATAACAACAGTATTCCCTTTCTTGCATCACATTTAATAGAGCCAAGATGAGTGGCGGAGCACACCAAAGCAGAGAAACAGAGCAATTGCTCTAAACTAAGTTCGTAAAACGGTTCTACTTTGTGCCTTTCACAATGAAAACTACGATAGAAACAATCAACAAGGTCGTTAATAGGACCCGGTGTTAAAACCATCGACAACGCTGGTTTTGAATGACCTAGCACGCTGTATTTAATTATTATCTTAATGAGGAATTACTGAGGAAACTATAGGAGACCAGCGAAAACGGACACTTCCTCAGATGATGCTACTAGTGGGAATGCGTATTAATAGATTAAAAAAAGGCTACTGTAGTACCGTGCTACTGATGCTGCAAATTCCCTGCAGAGACCCGTTGCATCTATTTTGCTGCGCATGAACGGAATAGAACACTTTCTGTCAGTTTTGCGTCCGCGCTTGCCCTTGTGTGTATGGATGGCCCTAGTGTAGTTGTCTGAATTAGCAGACAGTAATGAGCATCTCAGTTCTCAGTGTGTTCGGTAGCAGTGCTGTAGTCGCTGTAGTAGAGCTAATAAGAGTTTGGCGGCTTGTTTGGTAAATACACAATCGCATTTGTACTTGTGGACTTGGGCTAGCGTAGCGAAGGCAGGATCGAGGTGGAGATAGCAATAGCGGAATGCTGTAGTGAGGGGTAGGTCTTGCCGCTTGATGTATTCGTTAGGGCCGTAGGTTGTTGTTGTTGTTGTCGTCGTTGCCGATGTCGTAGGACTAGTAGTAGGAACCCTTTCTTAGTGAATCAACAATCACATTGGTCATGGGTCGGCCTTGCCACTTGAGGTTAGGACATATCTTCATTGGGGTCCTACACGGTGCGGGCACGCTTCTTGGCGAGAAGCGATCACCAGATGACTCTACTAGATTTTTCGCCGCCGATGTCGTCAACGTCCTTGAAGATGAAGCCGATGCACGCGTCGTCGTGTGGAGCGTCGCAGATGGACGACGTCCGTCGCCTTCACAAGACTAGGTGTATACCCCGAATGCATGTGGAAGGGAGAGAAGCAGTAAGGGCAAATAAGCGAGAAAAAAGCAAAGAAGTATGCGTATTCTCCACTCCCGTGGGACTACTCGCGGCGTGCGGCATGTGCCATAAGAGTCAGTATGTTTGTCTCCAAGGATGATGGCGGCAGTGGCGGAGGCGAAGGATGTTACTGCGGCGGGCCGCTGCATCAGAGATGAAGGCACCAACCACCTCAGCCTTCCATGGGGCAGGCAAGCACGGAAAGCGGGCCAGCCCTTCCCGGAGCTCGAGTTCTGGCAGAGCAAACCCAATTAGGGATCGGCAATCGCACGCGCGGCAATGGGGGGCAACGGTATACATACAACGCGCGGCTATGGGGGCAACGGAAGAATCCGACTATACAGGCGCAGTGCATGCATGCCTGCGTGCATGAATGTCAGACCCGGCCTTAGAAAGGAGCTGGCGCTGATAAAGACGACGAATGCATAAATGAACGGACGGTCGGTCGGTCGAGCGGCCGGACTGCTGGTTCGTTTGCCTGTCTGTGGTCTCTGTGTTCAGGCCATATCGGTCGGTTGGACGATATGCAGAGAGCTTTTAGATAGACCCAACGACAGGTAGCGAGGCCACAGAGTACGACTGACTAACCTGAGTGTTGTATGCAAGCGTGTATGAATGCATACGTCATACGCTGTTCGTAACTTGGCATCACCATCGTCATCACCATCATCGTCATCCCGTAACACCTTGCCACCATCAGTTTATGCCTATCTTGCGCGCCCCTTGCTTTCCAACAGCAAACCAGATTGAGCGGAGCCTTCAACTACAATGAAAGAGCAAACGGGAGCGATAGAGTGGCGCCAAAGGGATATATTGGGAGTAAGGTACAAATACGTGACGGTACATCACCACGTTCTGAGCGTACACATTAGATCGATTGACTTGCATGCAGGGCAACAGGTATACATTGTAGTACTCATATATGTCCAAGCAGTCATTGCCATCCTACCAACGCCCAGGGTGAGGCCGCCGTTCATTGGTGCTCGTATCGAAAACAGATATTACCACTACTGGCGCCTTACATACGCGGATATATATGCAGTCTTAGGGGACCCGAGCGTCTGATAAATGGAATTCATGTAAGGCGACAATTACGCAAGACATCCATTGAGTGTGTGTGTGTTTTTTTTTTTTTTATCTGTGGGTCGTTTTTGCTATGCTGGCGACGTTTTCAACATCGAAAGAGAGCTAGAGAGAGAGTGAAAGAGTACTCAAACAGGAAATACAAAATGAATGACTATGGCATACACATACATGTACAGTACGGGTACAGTCAACAGAATGCTTACAATTGCAACATACGTTATTAAGCACTACGGAATGATTAACTTTTAAATTGCAGACAATTTCCAGAAAACTATTTGCGGTTTATTGAATAATTAATTTATTGGTACCGCAGCCACACTCAAGCAGCACAACACACTGTTAATATCGTACTATAACGGCCTTCTTCCCATACAAGCTTTGCGTCTAGACAATCCCATGCAATTTACGACAAAGCCAAAAAAAGTAGCGGTGCGTGGTACAATCATCATGGTCATATATGCATTATTTTTATTATACGTACTTCTGAGAGAAAAACGTGGCTAATCACCAAATAGGCTAGGCTAGTGCTATTTGAATTTGCATGCGCTTATTTGGCCACCCGCCAAGCAAACAATCCGTTTACGAACTCACCGCGGGCCACGGTTTTTGGAGCGATTGATCGCTGATTCCTTAGGTTATTAGAGCGTACATTAAAAAGTGTTCTAGCAATTCACATTTGCGCAATTGACGTAGAGCAGATTTGTTGCCATGCATGGAACGTGAGTCAGTACTAGGAACAACATCACCTAGCACCCTTTGAGGGCTCCTGATCCGCAGGCGTCTCAACAATGTATCTTGAACGCCTTTCACTAACTTTCTGTATTTAGACAGGTAAGGCTCCTAGACAGGAAAGCAATATGTAAGTTTAGAAAGAACAAAACATTTATAAAAGCGAAGTTACACATGAGGAGTTGTTAAAATAAAACAGCGGAAGATGGTATTTATGATACGCAATAATGCCTCCACAACCTTAATAATGCGAAGGCTAAAATTAAGATCAGGCGTAATATGTGTGCCTAGGTCCCGTCAGTCAAGTGCACCGTGTTTCAGTAACCCGCATTTGGAGGGCGATAAAATCATGGTCTTTTTGGAGCACCACCCCAAAAGTGGTAAAGCCATGTTGGGCAAGGTCAAGTAGGCGGTGTAAAATTAAGAACTTATTTAAGTAAAAATGTTTTCAGGTGTAAGGCTAGTCTTAGTTTCAGGACCAGAGTGAAGTAAATAAATTTCAAACTCAGAGAAGTTAACCAAATCGTCTTGACGAGAAATGTTGCGTGTGCTGTTTGCCACTGAAATATCTAGACCAGACGCACGGAACAGAGTAAGAAAGGGTTCAGCGAGAATTTCAGTATAGTAAAGACGTTTGTATAGTGTCGTTTGTAGAGCATCTGCTACATTTAGAGCTGTAAGTTGCAAATGACCTGGTTGAAGTGCCAACTTGTGAGTACAGCTTGTACGTATATTCGTCCGGTATTTGAAACATTCAGTTCAACGCTTACATCGGTTTAGTTTACTGTGATATAATTCTGGAATGGCAAGGGCGACTGATGCTTAGCCTCTGACCCATTGGGTGGCTATAGTCATCGTTAGGAATAAGAATCGTGTATTCATCGGGCGTACCGTATTTATTCAGTCGTGCCTGCATGTATACAGGGGAACAAACCAGCGGGTATTATTATATTTACAAGGATACAGAAGTAAACATCTAGTGAACAAGGCGTGCGCGCCCAAAATCATTGCATGTTTTGGGACTTTGTGTCTACGTATCTACATATCTATCGGCGTCGCCAATGAATAGCCAGTGGTTTCCTTTGATGGGCAGGTCTTGTGGCATTCTCCACATGGGAGGGCGATCGTAGACAGCAAATAGAGAGAGAGAGAAAGCCGAGAGAATGCTAGCAGGAGAACGAAAATATTGTAGGTCCGGCTCCTGATTGATTGCCAACAGGGAGTGCATTGAGGGCGGACGGAAAGCATCAATGGATCGTCCTTGCCGTTTAGCTCCAGAAGGCGTTCCTTGATGCATCACGCTGACCATATATTTCCCATATACAGATACGCTGAGCTTGATCATTCATTTATGCTATCGGATTATGTCTTTGGGAGTATTCGACCAAAAGCCGGCTACCAGCCAACTCTGCGGATGAAGCAGCCATCGGAAAGCAAGGATTTACCACTGCAGTCGGCTATCCGCACAAACTTCGTGGGTGAGTTTCTGCCTTCTCAATCTGCTCGACCGGAACCGCCGCCTAAAAGAGTGTTGTTGGCTGCTGCCATAGTCAACCGTCTGCTCTGAGCCGGTAGCGTTTATTTCTAGCGACTCGCGACACTTGCGGTGAGCGTACTGTCATGTATGCATTGATGTATGTCTGCATTTATATTGTGAGTATGTAACTAGCTAGTGTTGCTATCCATTTTCTGCATTTGAGTACTTATGACTTGTAGTTCCCATACTTATCGAACACTGAAAACAAGTCGGTGAAGTACTTCCGAAGCAATAATGGGCACAATGAGGGGCGCCTCGAGGATAAGCTCTACGTGCATAGGCACCAACCTGAAATTAAACGGCAATTGCATCGTAGTTCGTCATCCCTAGCCCGTAAAAAAAAATATATATATATAATTATATATATAGATATATTTTTAAAGGGTGGTTACGGGAATGCATGTGCGTCATGCTTCCCAGAAACCTCTCACATTATTGTTATATAAATCTAGAACATCTTTTTTTCTAGAGAAGAATAGATTTTCTTCGTCCACATATGCTTGAATCTATCACTCGTTGAATTAAAGTCCACAGTAAAACTGTGATGCATTACACGCTGATATTAATTGTTTTTAACAACATTTGTATTCACATCTGAACATAAACGCTATGCTTTTGCAATAGCAAGATTAGCATGATTACTATATCATGCAGTATAATATGTCTGACATGAAAAGCGACAGACCAGACTTCCCAGCGAAGGAACGAGGAGCCGGGGCAACGAGGAACCGGGCTACGTGATATCGATCAGATCTTTGACCGTCAAGCCGCACCAGACACGCATAGGTGGTTAGAGTTGCCACCTCTCTAGCCAAATGGCTCTAGTCGCAGCGCACCATTTCGATAGCGCATGCAGGCGTGGTGTCCGGGAGCGTCTTGAAACGTGGTTCAACCGTCATCGGCCGGACCACATCTTCTTCAGCAAGTCCAGTTAGGAAGGCTCAGAATAGGTAAGGGCTAAGACTATCATCTTGTATCACGCCTGTTGTCTAGCAGAATGTCCGCTAAGAGAGCTTACATTTAAGACGATGATGTCTCGTGAATGAGCCGAGCTGTGTTCGTGAGTGAAGCCAAATAAGTCGGTTATGCCTGAAATATGGAGTCCGAACGACGGGCGATGTTGAGAAATGCAAAGCTTCCTTCGATATTTTACAAAAAGAGTAGAGCTATCGACAACAAACACACTCGGTCATTTCGGTTTCCCTAGAAAGGTCGCTTCGAAAGAACTCGGCATGTTGAAATATCTGGATATTTTCAATAGTCCCTTATGTCAACACTACCGCTGACTCTCAGCGGTATGGTCTATCACCTACTCTCAATGAGCATCGCTCAAGAAAAATTCGATCAACAATAGGAATCGAACCGGCGGTTGATGACAGCCATTTAGAGCCCTTGTCCCCTAGATCACGCCACCACATGATTTTGTTTGATGTGCACTAACTACCTCTTCTTAGGTCCGTAATAGGTATTTTATTTATCTTTATGATGGAGTTAATATAAACTTGGATTCACACATCATTCATACATGATATGAGCTGGACTAGTTATAGAAATAGCTACATAATTGAATTTAACTAACCTAAAAATATTCGCCAAGATTAAGGTTTATTTCTACAGTATCGACGGCATGACAATTGACTCCAGGAAATATGTACCCTTAAAGAAACCCCGCGTCGGCCAGGTATAAAACACTGAAGATTATTTTTCCTCCAAACATTACTTGTAACTCAGGCTGTATGATCGCTATGAGTACAATTTGTTTAAAAGCTTGGTTATTTCTCAAGTAACACAAAACTGTCTAGTCATTCTTTGGACATTTGCAGCTATTTTGGAGGCGCCTATATATATATATATTTTTTTTTTTAACAAATAAAACGCTAATTGCCTTTATACGTGTGTATAATCTCGTACTAAAGCTACTATTTGAACATGTTCTCTCTTAGCTCAGCGCTCAATAAGTGTGCTCCGGCAGGAATTCATAATTTTAAGGTCACACAGCTTTGCGCCGAAGATCTTTTGATGCGTTTAATTTAAACGTCCTAACGATAAAAAAGCTTTAGTGCAAGGTGGTGTAAATTAATAAGCTAAATCTTATTTGAGGTAAGAAAGCTATTTAAGTTTGGTTAAAAGGTTTTTGGTTATAATATCTATGCCACAATGTAGGGCGTGGTGCGTAACGAGATTTATGACGTATTGTGTAACGGGATTCGTTTATGAGTCCCACACAAGCCAGTGCTAGCTGCCGGAGAAAGATAACGGTCGTAAACAATATCAAAACAGAAACCGTAACAACAACAACCGATCCCATATGGCATTGGCGTGGCAGGTCAAAACCGGACCTATTATGACAGGGAAAATTTGAGCACACTGATCGTATGTATTCGTGCAAGCATTTAGTTCGGCTCTAATTTCGACACGCCAGCACACACCGCGTGTAAATAAGCGACGTCTGATGGATAACTTGACTATCGGATTTTGCGAAACATGCAGCATACGGACTTCATTCCAGATGTTTCAATTCCCAGGGTAGCCAGAACCATGAATGGCACGTGGCGTCAAACTACAAATAAGCATATGTCTACCGTTGCAGGGCAGACACACAGGGTCCAATGACTGCTATTTTAAGGCCAATAGCGTATGGTGTGAGCGTTTCTAGGTATATACTTGTTCTAGTTATATTAGGGTTAGACTAGTCATGCACGCGTACTATAGCTTATGTAGGCCGTAATCCTATCATGTTATTAATGACTCCCCTATGAAGTAAATTTTACATTCGCCCAAATCATCAGATTTGGAGTTACTTTTGTCGCTAATCTAAATCTTTCCTGTGTAACGGTATTTCGTTAGGCGGTAAAAGGGTAAAATGCCAATAGGTAAAATACCGGTGGCTCCCGTGGAACCTAATCCAAAAGGTAACGTGTGGGGGTCACATTCCATGATGTAATGTATGTGCAAAAAGCCTGAAGATATGGCACCGTAACGGGCTTTAGTTCCTTGCTATCCAATACGATCTTACCTTACGCGTTCAAATCACTGCGCGTACAAATTTCGCTTGGCTGAGCTGTATGCCACAGTCAAAACAGCATATGTAGTAATGAAACTGGTAGGTTCTTGAGTCGTGGTGACGCCGCTGTGATCTGCACTGTTTCCATGCACTGTCGACGCTTTTTGGCCGATCACCGTATGACGGGCGGCTCTAGTACTATTGGCAGACAACACCGCTAAAAAACTAGTATTTAAAAACCTCGCATTCCTTCGATGGCACTGCCCAGCAAAAAAAAACCTAGTTCCGAAAAAGCTCGCGTTTCTCCGATGCCGATGACAATCGGAAACCTTGATCGAGCCGCCTGGAAACAAAGAATTGGGCATATTCGAGTGGGGCGCGCCGTAGTCAAGATGAAGCAAGCATTAGACTACGTTTTCGCATCTCTTTCCGACTGTATTCCTCGGGCGTCGGCGCAACCGCTGTTTCTCCTCAAGCGAGCTTCAACTCGGTCAGCTTGGGGGTTTGCTTGCGTAATTTCTGTCTCCCACCGCGCTGCTTTTACTCGTTCTTCCTTGAGGTTCTGCCGGTTCCCTCATCCTGCACCTGTTGGTTCCCTTATTCCGCTTTGCGATAATTGCATATATATATATATATATATAATATATATATATATATATATATATATATATATATATATATATATATATATATATATATATATATATATATATATATATATATATATATATATATATATATATCTATATATATATATATATCTATATCTATATATATATATCTATCTATATATATATCTATCTATATCTCTATATATAATATATATATATATATATATATATATATATATATGCGAGACGTGAAAAGATGGATATCTTAGATATGTCCGAGTACGGCAGTAGTCGCCTCGGTGCAGTAGGTGGTGAGAAGGAACTTATCGTCAAAGCGTCGTCGGTTTTCGTTTGACTTCCTACCCCCCAAACAACCCCCCAACTCTCGCAGACGCAAGTCGCGGAATTTCGCTCGTTCTCGTCCCTAGTCACACTCGTAATAGTGGTGGTGGTGGTAGTAGTAGGAGTAGCAGCTCGCGTTGTGTTGGTGGCCATGCGACATGTTCGTAGCTCGAACAGCAGACACATAGAGACAGACGAATAAACAGCTTTACCAGAACGAGAGACAGTCTATTGCCTAGCTAAATTCCTATCCACGCCTATCTACTACTACTACTATTCAGCCCGTAACAGGACAGGTTCGAGCGCGAAAACCTGCGCGGGAAGTCGTGTCGAGGCACGGCCGGTGGACCAATGAACAAGCGGAGCCGCCTGGCTCTGTGTCCCCAGCCCCCCAGCAGCCAGACTGGTGTCAATGATAGAAAATTGAATTTTCCTTCTGGCTGAGTTCGTCGTCGCGGTTTTATTTTTATTCCCCGTCTCGACAGACGACGTATACTCAGCGCGCGAACAGCGGCTTAGCTCAGTGTGACACTGTTATTAGCTGACGCGGCGTGCCGCGAAGCAGCCGCAGTAGGGCTTTTTCATTTTTCAGCAAACGGTTAAAGCAAAATACTCTACGAACCTCAAGAACGTCTGCGTCGGGGTTTCTCTTAAACGAAGCGATGATGATATTGACGATGGTGATGATGATGATGATGGTGATGATCATGCTGGTGGCGGTGCTGGCAAGGTATTCCATGGCAATGACTAGAAGCGATATGCGGGTAATGACAAAATCAAATGCGCTTATTTCTTCACAGTGACAACCCACGTCGCGTGTATTTGGTCACTCTAAGAAAACAGCAAACACGCAGTGTCGTAACGGCAAATGCTTCATATGGGTAAAGTGGCGACACTCGGCAAACATTTCGACGTATCGGAGTTGTGCAGTTTACAACTCAAATGCGCTTTCTATGCAATGCTTTTCGTATATCACGAATGGCTCTCTCTGGTCGAGATTCATTTGTACACGTTGTCGTGGAACGTATTGTAGCAAGGTACCTCTATCTCTTTCTGTATTTCGGCGCTTCGTAGGTGAGCTTTCCGAGAGACGATCTTGCCCTGCTGTGGCTGGTTATACTGTGTTACCTAAAGCCGCAGATATACTCGATGAAGCAACTGCTCACGCAACAGCATGGTAGTCAGCATCTGAATAGAAAACCATATAGGCCGTTGGAATCCAATTTACTTACGTGGGTTTTTCTCGTAAAAGCCGGATTATCACAGAATCCTCGTGCAAGGTATATCTAAGGTGCGGCCGTTCATCTTGGTATCTAGTCGAGCGCAGTTGCACAAACTGCTTTGCTCTATCATATGTTCATATGTGTGGGTGACGACCCTTTATATATATATATATATATATATATATGAAAAACGATATAATGGCTTCTCTGTTTACTTACATTTTGTCTACTCCTGGCGCGCATGCCATCTTTGTGAAACCAACACATTGCAGCCTGGTCGTGTGTATTAAATATTGACGTAAGGGCAATATGAAAATGCGACGAAAATGCGTTCTGTATATGCTTCGCTGCAAATAAGTTTGGTCAGCGTCACGGTTGTTAATGACACCGTCATAACTGCGGACGATCTGTGGGGAAGTCGTACGATTAAAGCATGCATGCAGAAGACAATTTACGGTTACTTTACTTCTTGGAATCGAGGCCCGAAAAAGACTGGTTAGGCCTTCCAGTGCCTAAAGGAAAATTCACAGCACGATCCTGAACTGCACGGCGTTGCAACTGTATCGCTGGGGATTAGTACCGCTAATCTTTAAGGAGAACTGAATGGACTCAACTGATTACGAAATCAAGGACATTGCTTTCTTTTAAGAAATCCGTATTACATGCTGTGTCTTAGACCTTCAGAAGACTGCCTTTAGGAGCCGCCCTAACTAAAGCCTAGACCAAGGTCAAGGCGGGTAAGCTCATCACTAGTGACCCTGGTCATCAACTCGAAAACATGACTATAGTCCTTGTGGAGGGAGATACTCAGCTCCACTATGAGACATGTTCTTATATGATCACTTCTCCGATCTGACAGGGATAGATGGAAGTTGACATACCTGCATTACATTTTTTAGGTATATTAATCTAGATTCATCGAAGTCTGTGCAGGTGATTGAACGTGTTATTGACTGTCTTTATTGGCCGGTGCGAGTGCATGTCAGTTCAACGTAAAAACATGCATCATCTTTTACTCGTGCGTGATTCTATGACGATCTAGCGAAGATTCTCAGCAACAGCTCTTTACAGCTGACACTGCGTATGGCATTCATTTATTGATAGATCTCCAATGATCTATGCCTCTGTTCCTCTGTGTCTTCGTCGACATGTGCAACAGCAACAACTTCGATACATCGAGCAAACAAGCAACTATATGATCCAGCTGTTTATATATATATATATCGGATCGAGCGCATTTACGGTGTGCAACAGTGGTTGTCTCTCGCTGTCGCTAGAATGAGAACTATATCTAAAATGTTTTTAATGCGTAATCACTCCTGCGTGTTACAACATTATGGTCGCATAGTTCGAAAGGCTGCGAGCCCGCATACGTAGTTTGCCGACATGTTTACCCGAATGGCACCGATCAATAGATTGTACGAGCGACCCACATTGCAAGTAATCCTAGACACGTAATCGTAACCAGCTTTTCAGCACCATGGGCGGCGAATGCGGGGTTATTGATTGGAGGCGCGTATTGCAATACGCGACTGGGTGGATTGGGTTGGGCTGCTAGATGACAGATGGCATAGAGAAAGGCGTCGATAGAGTGGATGGCAAGATGTCTGAAGGGCGAGAGAGAGGACATGCGCGGGCTGAGTTATGATGACGTGTTCTTATTTTTAGGTGTGCGTTATTGCCCATATAATTGATGCCATCATTTTTAAAGTTGTTGTCCTCGTGTAGTAGACGTCGAAAGCACACATTACGTAGAAACGGACACACAGAGAGCGAGCCAGCGGACGACTGATAAGCCTGGCGTACTCGCGTGTGTGTGTGTGGATAGACTTTGCACATGCAGGGAATTAGCGGGTAGAACCTTTCCTGATCCTCGAGGGAATAAGACAAACAATGAACGCCACGTTCACTAGCCTCCCTTTCTTCTTCTTCTTCTGCAGTTTGAAAGACGCACATAAAAAGAGATGCGCCATGCATAAGGTAAATCCACTACTAAAGCTGTATTCGATGACAGTTACGGCATAGCACACGACTTGATTAATATATATATATATATATATATATATATATATATATATATATATATATTATTTTACTTTGATTAATTAATTTTTCGTTTCCTTTTGACGCAACGAGCATATTATCTTCGCTGAGCCCCTGGGCAACCTTCGCAGTACAGAGGCTGTATGCTTTTGAGTGTATTCCCAAGTACTCATGAATAAAGCTACGTGTTTCATTCATTATATATATATATATATATATACATACATAATATGATGCTATTGTTGTGTGGTTTTATTGTATCTTTAAGAATGGAAACACAATGGCAGTGGCAAAGCACCATCTATTTAGAGATACATTTTGTTTGCTTTCAATAACGTATCGTGTTACCGCAGATTTGGTTTAGCACTATTGTTCTTTCACTTTGTCTTCGTTTAGTGGTCGCTTTACTGGAGGTGGCGATCGATATTATGTGGATGGTGGGTTTTATTCGGAGAGAGCGGGCGCACAGTGTGTTCAACTTTTACGAGGTGCGTCACATATAATACATTCTCGGCTGTCGGATGCTCTGTGCCAAAAGCTGAAAAAGTGAAGTCAGTCATAGGCCATACGCTGTACAACAACTCGTCGAGTCGTGAATAATTTGAATTTTACTTCATTTTGTAGTTACAGTGGAATATGAATATCTAACTACCCTTGGGCTTGTGAGGGGTGCTACCAATCGAGCTTATCCTCGAGGCAGCCCCTCCTTGTGCCCATAATTGCTGCAACTCGTCGAGTTGTAATGAGCCCATACTTACATTCATTGTCGGTATGTCTGATGTCTCACACGCCTACGAGCGCATTAATGTAGCCGCAAAAATGTGTCCGAATATGTCGGAACAACGCAAGTTAAGAGGTCTGCAATTCCTTGGGCCCTGTCGCAGTCACGTTGATCTTCCTAAATTACTCGGCGTATATGGGCATTGATCTCTGCATAGCAGATTTTTAGATCGAAATGTATCCGTCAAGTGGCACACGATCAGCGGTAATAGGTGGGGTCGATACTGAAAAGCAACGGTTTCGGTGCAAGTTCCGACAAGTGTTTGGATGTCATTTCCGCTGAAGTCGGCGACCGTCTTGTTCACATTACGACCAGGGCCATAATCCCGACCTGACCAGGTCTTTGTTTGCGGGCCACGTAGCGCATAACTTTAAATCCCTCTGCCGAGCGGCGTTTCCACAATATATGTAAACAGCAGCTACTGTTTTAGCTAGGGATTGCGTTTTTCCTTGCTTGGGGTTAGCCAGGTAACGTGCGCATGGCGACAACGGTCAGCAACGACATAGAGGACACTAAATAGTGATATCTGTTGCACGATATATATATATATATATATATGTGCACGGGTGTGCCGGTAGGGGGCCTGTAGCCGTCGGTGGGATTGTTAAACCTAGTCCATCTCTACTGCCGCGCGTATCACTAACACTACTGGAGACCTACGTTGCAAGAGACACGACCGCATCCTTCGGTTCCGAACGCACGTCTGGCTGTTGGCGCCAGGCGTTTATTTGAATTTACAACATGTCATTGTACATCTGGCATTTGGCGCCAAACAGTTTGAATATGCACGATATGTGATTCCGCGTATTAAGACCGTGATGGTCGCTCATTCTAATTTGTAATATATAGACGCCTTACTATTATTGACAATATATATTAATCACCTGTTAAACCTAGACTTTAGTAACGCTTGTTGAATTATAAGCCCGTTAGTACTGTGTTTCTTGTTTGTCACACTGTCCACTTCGCGCATAAACATGAATTAAAATGTGATTCAATATTTTGATTGAAATGTTCTATTGGTCACAAAAAGGGACATTTACAGCATGCGCATAAACTATTTTGATTTCACAAATTTGCTTTAACAATTAATTTTAATTTTAGTTCTCATTCGTTCAATTGCTTCACAAGTCTCATTGGATACGAGTGTGGCACCCTAGATTGGTAGTATGGGTTGGAGGCTTAATGACAAACCCTGCCCAATTGGACGTTGTTCGTACCTCAAACATTACGTCAAACAGATCCTCGTTCTTAATCAGGCAGCGCAGCTGTCTTATGTCAGCTTCTTTAAACAGCTCCGTTACGGGTTGCATTATTTCTATTATAGTAATCCAAGATCACCCAGTCGTGGAGTGTTCCACACCTGGCATCCATACATTAATTGTGGCCCTCTTGAAGAACACAGGCCCTCTTAAAGCAGGTAGCAATTCCAGACAGAGACAAATTTTCAGATCAAGGCTTTAGGTCTACTTAAAGACCATTTCCTCTGTTACATCTACATTGGTGATTTGTTGGATGTTAGCGGGGCATAGGATGAGAGTAGAGTTTAGGTATCTTTGTTCGAACTGGTCACACAGCAGGTCAGTTCTTCGTCAATCATTACTGATCAGTTGATTTGAATCAATGAGAAGATCGTTCTTTAGCTTAAAACGAGTAGAGGCATATTTATATAACGATCAGCATCCCCGGATTCTGCTTTGGTCTACTCAGTCTGACATCGCTGTCGTATGAAGGCTGCCTCTAACTTTTCCGCATCCATTTTTCCATCTTGATGCATTTGCTTAGGATGCAGTATTCTATTACTAGCTAGGCAGTACTTTTTCGACGCTTGATACTGCGTGTCCACACAATATTCAAACTCGACAAAAATGAATTCAATGACTGTTACGCCATTGCAACCTGTTGCTTTAAGTCAAAGTGAATATTGTCTTATTTGCGATGCGTTGTTATCCAAAAGAAAAACAGAAAACAAAGCAAGAGTCCACATTGTTGGAGGGCAAAGGAAATTACATGAGCGTTCGAATAGCTTGTTGTTGTTCGGCTGTACAGTCGAGCTAGTCTAAGCGACCACAACCTCACCATGTGATTGAACCGGACCGGGCAAAAGGCAGGATGGAGAATGAGAGAGACGCTACCTCTCCGGCCCCATTGGAAAGTTTTCTACTCTTTGTTTGATGAGCGCTGCTTTCGGCAGGTAGAGGCCGCTCTGTGATTTCTCCATCCTAACTCCCATTCGCCCGGGTGATTGTTTACCATTAAACGTACAACGAAAACTTTTCACCTGGCTCCGTCGTCGTCTGTAGAACTCGGCAGTTTGAATTAACGGACCTACCAGCTGACGCAGGTGCCAGCTTCCAAAGACATCTTGTCTTCCCGACAGCATGTGGCTAGCTTTTCAATTGTTGCACTCTTTAACCTGTATCAAACATCGGCTATGCTACAAGGCAGAACACTCCTTCTTTTTTAAAGAGGGCAATGATAAAACTGTTCTGCAGCTATCACTATTTGTTTCATTGCTTACGCCAATGTACCTATTAACCGGCGCTGCTTGCAAAGCAATATAATAAGATACCGCATCGGTAGGAAATAGTTTAACTGTTGCAAGGGCTTGTACCTGATTTTTGGGTTGTTGCTGTGTATGTGTGCAGAGTTCTATTTAATTTGCCGACTCTGGGCACGTGGGCTGTTTAGTAAATAATTTTTTTCGACCTTGAAACTTTTTCTTCTTGATGGGCTAACGAAATTACCTACTGCTAGGCTAAATGTACAGAGCTCGAAGGAGACTATAAACGTTTTGTTACGTTTTATTTCACCTATCGGATGACCCACGTAAATATCCCATACCTGTAAGTTCGAAATGTATATATATATATATATATATCGGTAAACCCAACAAAGGTTGCTTCGATCCAACTACGTCACAAAGAGCTGACCCTCTTAGACGTCTAATGATAGCGTTTCTACCAGCCGCTATCGTTAAACGTTTAAGAAAGGTGCCTGCTCTTAACTGCTTAAATAGTCTGCTTTTATCGATCCGGACACCCTACACAAAACCAACGAACATAAAAATACGCGCATGTACAATCATTCAAAACCAATTGTACAGTCGAAACCAGATTGCGTGCATACTTGCCTCGCTGTACGACGCACTCCTTGCTGGGCTGAATTAATGAATAATCAAATGCACAATGAGTTATCTCTAAGCATAGGAGCGGAGAATCTGTGGTGTCATCATAGCATAACAGTCGTGTAAGAGGGCGCACAAATGTAAAGGGTCAAGCAGCATGACCACAGTCCACACTTATTAAAGTTGTGTTGTTTAAATCTAATTTCGATGAACCGTTTAGAACATAAACATTTGTACCTCTGGAATTGGCGAAGGCTGTCAAATGCGTCAAATGGCGATATCAGTTCAGAAGGCGTCTCAATGATATATACTTCACAAATACACACATATGTATGTGTGCGTATATTTATAACTGTTGGTTTTGGCGTCTTGGGCCAGGAAAGGCTTATAACAGATAGACGCCTACTTGTTTAGGTAGGAAGATCTCGCCGTGGCACTAGATTTCGTCTGGTAGACATGCCTGGTAGATATATTTTTACTCAACTAGGTTCCTCCTTTCATTGCGTGTAGATGATGGGATCCGATCCCGGGCTCGATATCGCATCAAGGGGAGAGCTCGGTCCCTGAGAAATAGCAAAAAGGGTATTTGTTGAGAATCGGATTAGTAGAATCGATTTTCCCAGGTAGTGACCGCTGAACAGCAGAAGTGGTTCAAACGGGCTTCATCTCACGTCTGCCCTGCGGCGCCACGGCAATGCAGGTAATAGACGTCTTGGCAAAGACGCCCATATGAAAAATACTTTCATGTTTTGGCATCTATGGCATCACTATCGGGAAGTCTTGTTTCTTGTTTGCCCTTTTACCATGATGCCACGCAATCCTTCTTACTGGCTACCACTGTTCGATCTGGCCTTACCTGTTACCGAGACGTGACAAAACACGGTGTACACTACTGTTTGAAAAGTACGTTTTGATAGCCACATGCTATTGCATAGATCTACGTGGTGTACAAAATGGCGTGCCACATTGCCCGTTTGTCCGTCTTTGTATCGGTCATGCTTGGGTTAGCCCTTAACTCTGCTGCTGCTGAACATAAACTGAACCGGAACGATACCGTGGCATTTGGAATGCGCCGTGCTTGTGACGCAGCGTCCTGTGTTTATCGCAAATACACAATGAAAAATACTCGAAACATTGTTTGCATGTATATGGATGCAACCATCTACAGATGAATGTACACGTATCGATATTCAATACTAATAGAACTAGAGACAACTTTAAGTCAACTCCATGATCATGCATTGTCGTTGGTTGTAGCGACTTCCTTTGTCGCCGTCATGTTCGTCATGTAGTCTGGTGACTTTCAGCGTCGTGTGCTTTCATGAGCCTACATACCGTAGAGGCACGAGTGTGTACTTGTCGAGAGTACATTTATAGATACGTCCGCACGAAGTAGCACATTTGTTCAGTGCCTGAAAAGAATAATTGACCAATGGACAGATGTCTCTGACGGGCGGGGCAGCAAGATTCGCCCTCCTCTGCTAGCATTGCGTTGGTATCTCTGTTAGTAAGTGCGGGGCAGTGTCATAATCATACGTTTCATCGCCGGCAGTCCCGTTTGTCGTCCCGTGCAAGATTGTCCTTCCTTCACTCGCGCCGCCGCGAATCTACTACGAAAGCAATACTACAAAAGCGGTACATTTATCGACATTGGCTGTCGTATTCGATATCGAGCAGCCCGATTCTCTACTAGCTTGCCCGTACAGCCTGGGCATACCTGCATTACACACCATTCTAGTCGTAGGCCTCTTAATAGCAAAGTTCGATAGGGCGACGCGATGCGGACGCGGAGTCCGCGCCGCCAGAACGAATGTCGTTATAGGTAGGGTAGAATGCTGCAGCACAGACGACCAGCGTGATGGGCTAGGTTCCCTGTCGTCGTCGTCTACATACACCCTTTCTAGCGATCGATGCTGCTGTCGCAGGCGTTTGTATGTAAGTCAGACGCCTAAGCTGCAGCAGCAGCAGTGGTATAAGTAGAGGCCGTCGTAGCGGTGGCTCCAGTGGATGCAGAACGAGAGGAGGACGACCAGGTTCGAGTTGACGAACTCCACGATGAAAGAGAAAAATAGGTCGATGGAAGAAAGGAACGAAGAAATTGAACGCTGCTGAGACGCTATCGGAACATCGGGCAACGACTCCCAACTAGACTACTTACTCCCGTATTTTGTGGCTCTCGGTGCACCTTGACGTTGCTGACTTCACTAACAAGGGCGGACCGGACGGAGCCGTTCGTGGAGTTGAAAGTTGATCTCAGACATAGACAGAGAGAGAGAGATTAGACGAGAGAATGTATATATGTAATATGACGGTCTGTACTTATATGTGTCTATCTCTACGTGTTGTAGATGCCAGTATATACTTGTTTACACAGCCACACACGCACACGGCAAGCGTGTATATAACGGCGACTCCAGAAGAGAGGCCAGCAGAGCCCTGCACACTGACCGAGAGCCTTGGAGTTCTGACACGCCTGCAAGGCGGCGCTCGAACGTATACAAGAAAAGAGGCATGCAGACAGGCGTTGGGCGTAAGCAACGTTGATGCAAGCAACCAGGGAAAACACTGCATGTTGTCCCTGAAAGGCCAAAGGGTGTTGTAGCAGTTTACCGGACCAAAGTCTACCATGCTAAAGTTGTTCCTGCAGATCTCCTGTTGTCGTTGTTGCTGCTGCTGGCTGCCGGCTGCCGTCGCGGTCGCCGCCACGGTTTTGTCTACCCTGAGTCCAGCGTCAGCCATAGAGGAACCGTGCATGGTAGAGAGGACACAGCGAGAGAAAGCGAGAGAAAAGGTCGCAGAGAGAACAGTAGAGAGAACAAAAGGGAAAAAACACAAGTAGGCGTTCCACTTTACGTGCCGGGAACAAAGAAACCGGGAACGAAGATTGAGACAGGCTTTCAAGTGCGTCTTCTCCGAACTGACTGGGTGGAGGACGTAGCCTTAACCCGTCTCCGACCCCCGACAGTGGCTTCTCACAGTGGCCTCTGCTTAAGCGACGTGTAGAAGAACCGTAGCATCAGTAGTGGTCGTAGTCGCAGTAGTGCCCGTTGTGCTTGTTAGACAGCCAGCAAGCCAAAGAGCTGCACCTCTTGCATATAACTTTCACTAATAGGAGCGGATTGGACGCGTCTGCACAGGTACAACAGGCAATATATATATATACTTTGCTCTGCCCCGTCTAGGTCTTTATCAGCACGCCACGGAGCGGAGGAGAGACACGCACGGCTGTACTCTAGCTTTAGTTCTGAGGGCTGTGACAACGACGATAGGAAAGCGCCAAAACCTAGGTGCTTTTGGCGCTTTCCCACCGTCCTAGCCTGTTAGGAACAGAGTAGGCTAGCTGCTGGACCATGTAGGACACCGTCAAGAAAGGCACTCTTTTGTGCGAACATTGTTTCTATAGTATATAAAATAAATAATACTGCACATATTATTTAATCACTGTTATCAATCATCAACGGTGGTAGCATGACATTTGTGGTCGTTGCGTTTTTCCTATCTCTTCTGTTTCCCTGTAGCAGATAAATGAAAAATAAAGCAGTAATACATTATAGTATGTACTGTATCCATAATAACTACGGCGGGATATTAGATGAAACACCGACTAAGGTCCGCAAGAATCAGTTTCAATCTTTAACTCTTTGTGAAAAATGTGTTGCAACTGACCGGCGTATTGGATAGCTACCTCCATGAGGATGCTAATAAGTACCCGTGCTCTTATTACCGTATATATGGTTATACATACGTTATACATAGTGTCATTCAGTTTTAGGTTTAGCCGAGTGCGGCGATCTGAGTCGATCTGATTTCTACCCACGATGAACTACTGGCGAAAAACGATGTTTTTCGCCAATACGAAGACTGCTTATTTTACGCTAGGACGAGAGAAACAACCAGTCCAGCCCGACCATTATCAGTTTCCGCAACCTGGTGCTGCTGTGCAGATCCTCTACAGGTCCCAAGTCGCAGTTCAGTTACCTTGAGCTCTGGGCCCAGCAGTTGAAACAGCTTGGACAGCTACTTTCACCCCATGGGAGCACCATCTTGGTCTCGCTTCGTTGGCCACGTCTTACTCCCCCTCTCTTTGTGGTCGTTGCGTTTTTCCTATCAGATCTCCTAGCAGATAAATGAACAGCTGTGTCGTTTGCTCCATTGCTCTAGACAGTGCGACGTATAACGAACCTATTTTCCTTCGTGGCAGGTAGAATGGTGGAATGTCGCCGACGCTGGGGCCGAGAATGCCAAAATGGGCATAAGCAGGCCGGCGTTCTCCTGTTCCTGCTGCTTGAAAGAAATGAAAGGCTGGCTTAGGTCTGTTCCTTCAGTTCTTGCTCCACAAATGAAGGGATTTAGAAATAATGCTTAGGCCTATGAACAGAGACAGGGGAAAACAAATCAGAAATGAACCATCATGTCCATTAGGCCGTGTTCGGATCTTTGTGCAAGGGCTGCTTGCTTTACGAGTTTGAGAGACAGCCTCCGGCGTAAGATAGGCGCGAGTGAGCATGATAGTGTCCATCGCTCCCGGAATCCATGCGCAGGACAGATCCTAATTCTACTAATCATTTATTTTGCAGATCTTGGATCGAGTATATCCTGCGAAAATAGTGATAGCTGGAGTAATGGTTTCATTTGTACCATACGTCATTATCTAGAGTAAACAGTAACATCTCAAAGCATGTAACAGTAACCGCTAATAGATCTGGTATGGTTCCGTATGAATCATTGTTCGTAAACCTGTGTTTGTTTCAAGGGGTTAGTCTCTGAATGGGTCTTTGGCATGTGAACCTGACATGCTTATATATTAACGGCTGTTGTAGCAGCGTTTTCCAGTCTTGTTGTTGCTGTTGATTTGTTGGTTGTATATATGACGGCCGCGTTGTGAGGTCAAGATTCGCAATTCAGCGAGCAACAAATGCAAAAATTGAGCTGTGTCCACTTCGTCGATGTATGCAACCTTTATTAAAACAAAGAAGCTCTTATATATGGCCCAGAAAAGTGTCCCTTATTGCTTGCGATTGAAAAGGAAATACCAAGGAAGAAAGAGCATAACTCATTTTAGTAAATCAAAATCAAAGGTAAAAATATTGTGAAAGAAGAATTAACTGATTTCAATCTCATATACGCTGGTCAATTATAGTGAAGTTTCATTCTAAATCTACTTGATTTATTTCACAATTGAGTTGTATTGTCCAAGAGAAATGCGAAGTTAGCGTCCGTGCCACGTTGAAATTGGAATGGTGACCTGTGCCCGACTTTGATTGTTTCCACTGGTTCACAACCGGCGAACAAGTATATGAAGCGACTTTTCTCTGTCTGGTGAAGATTGGTTTTGATGTTTAGAAATTGGCAAGTGCTTTAATCTAATATGTTCAGCAGAATGAATTCAGGGGAAATGCAATATCTTACTATTGCTTACTCTACAATTTTCTAGATCAGTCACCTAGAACCAAATACTAAACAACCCCATTAAAGCACAAACATAAAACAATATATCATACATACATATTGTTTAGTTCGCAATAATATTGCATTTTGAGATGGTACATCATTACAATACAGTTTATCATATACAATTTGAACACTTCAGCGACCGTCCCACCGGGCGAAAAAGTGCAGAGACCGCCGATGCGTCCGGCAGCTCGCTGCGTGGTATTTAAGATAGTTGTTTATGCGAAAAAAGACTGATGAGGGTTCAGAAATATTTGCAGAATAGACATTTTTGTACACGCAAGCGCATATATATATATATATATTTATATATATATATAATATTTTGGGTAATGAAGATAGATGATTTCAAGTGATTATTCTGGTTCACTGAAGGCTATTACCTGCTTGTAGATCTAAATAAAGCCCGTTGTTGTTGCGGCGTTTGTTATTATTGGTGCTGATGTTGATGTTTCGCTTGTTGTTAATGCTGTTGTTATCGTGATGCTTGTTTTAGCTGATGCTGTTGTATGATTCTTACTGTTACAAGCTATCGTCATTGTTGCGTCATCATATTGTTGTGAAGAAGCAACTGTCTGATTCGAAAGAGAACAGAGGAAACATGTTGGGAATTTTGGTCGGCACTCAGAGACGCAGCTACGGTATGCCGAGGGCAAACAGCTCAGCACAGTCAAGCGACGGCCAAGCGAGGGAAGGGAGTGCTGGAGAGGTTGAAGTTAGGCGGATGGAATGACGGTATTAGAAAGCTCAATTTCAACAGACAAGAGGCCACCACCACTGGTCAGAGCCCTCGCTCTCCAGTCGTGAAGTGAAACGGACGAGGTAGAAAAAAATGCGAGCGACATTGAAAGACGCTCGCCGGCGTCTGCTAGTGTGGTTGGCCGGATAGCTAAACGCCTGTAAGAAAAAATGTGAGCGTGAACCAGAGAAGGCCGAGGGTAGCTGTGGGTTTAATAAATATCTAGTGACAAGGAATAGATGGAAGGCCATGTATTAATAATACATACCTGGTACACATGTACTCACTCACAGGGTACCAGAATTGCAGACACTTGCAAATGCCGCTCTGGTCCACGGCCGTCCACGGCCCAGCTCGGATGTTGTAGGCCTTCATGGTCGACTCGGAGGTCAGAGGGGGCACTGTGGAATGCGAGTTGGCGGTAGCGGCGACGATGAGGAAGGCTTACCCCCAGCGATTCCCGTAGATCTGCTGGTGCTCGGTCTGCTTGATGATGATAATCCCCGCGAGCCGAGGGGAATAAGTCTCAGCAGTAGCTGCCCCAGAGTGCTTTTTTTTAGAACGCTCAAGCTTTGTTTGCTCGTTCTCGCGCTTGTGCTTGTATAGATATGTGGCCGTGTTTCCGCCCGGCCTGCTGTTTGCGCTCATGGGAATGACTCGAATGCGAACAGAAAGGCAAGAGAACAAAACTTCGTGCTTAATCTACGCATTCCCAGAGATGGCAACGTTTCATCTCATGAGTTTCAGGTAACCTAGGCTGTTTTTTTTTTCGAGAAGGTTATATGGCTGTACGTAAGTGTTTATGTTGCGCCTGGTGGGTGCGCCTTATACCACCTATATAGGGGAAATAAGCGAACACACATTGACATACTGGCAGGTGTTGGACAACAGTTTGAGTAACCGTTCCAAAAAGGTAAACAACGTACATTTTGCAATTCGGCATAAACATGTATTGCGTTATAGCATTAACGAGTCATCGGCTCGATTCGGCGCGATTTCACTTTGTGCGACGGCTGCGCGATATATAAATGGGGCGCGTTACAGCGATTTTGTGCGACAAAACTCCTCTACGGTAGTAATCCCAAAAACATTCATGTAACAACATGTTTTACGCCCGGCTAAAGCACTTTAGTCTCTGCCCATATGTAACTTGACCCTTAGCACGGCCATGGACATTAATTTAAAGTTCGTCCCGGGAGGAGGGGAGGATGAACTTAATTTAATTATTGATGCATAAACGTTCTCGTTTCGACATACAGATTATTTACAACATGTATAGGTGCAATGCACTTCGACTGAACTGATAACCCAGACCGGAGATAATTTTGTACAACATCAAATGAGGAGTCAGCACTGCCTAACGTCAGTATGAGCCTAAACTCGTTTTGGTCAGCCTCAGGCGAAGGTCAGAAATCGTGTGAAACTCAATTGGCTCATTTAGTAGAGTACCTTGTCGTCGTATCTTCTAGAGAAAAGTGTGTTGTTAACTTTATAAACATAATATGTCTACCATATTTTTAGTTGTGCGCGCTTATGTACATATAAACTTTATGTCATTTGCAAACACTAATTTCGCGCCACTATCACACGCTTTCTGCAACAGATGACGATAGAAGATTTGGGCAGAGTTGAACTCACTTGTACCGTGTGTTGGCTGTGAGCAGTCTACTTTATGCCATAATTTTGCTCCCCCCCCCCCCCTTAATATAAGTCAGGTTGCACATACCGTGCTCATACTAAATTGGCACATATCTGGAATTTCTCCAGACGAACAATATAACAGCAGGACAACGCTTAAGCAAATCTACAATCAGGGAAGGAGAAATAATTATATCTTAGCAGGATTCGATCCGACGCGTCACGCCCCAGGATAAGTGGAACGATGCGTTAGCCGCCCAGGCCACCGTTTCTATACGGCAACAGCAGGTTGGTGAAAATTAACTTAAAGCAATCTAATCGTTTGTGCTGCTGCATAATATCACATTGCCGATATTGTTAGCGACGATCGTCGTTAACGGGCCGATAGCAAAATTATGGCATAAAGTAGACTGCTCACAGCCAACACACGGTACAAGTGAGTTCAACTCTGCCCAAATCTTCTATCGTCATCTGTTGCAGAAAGCGTGTGATAGTGGCGCGAAATTAGTGTTCTAATTCAAAAGTTGTGCTACTCTAGTCTCCGCCTCTCAAGTGGCGCTGGAGCTCTGATGACGGGCAGCAAGGGCAACTATACTAGTAGAGAGGTAATTTAGGTTGAACCCCTTGTAGATACGTGGTTGGCCGGGCTAGATGCCTCTGGTCAGAAGTTTTAGATATACGCCTTCTAGCTGTAACGTAGCCTTCACGACCGAGTCCTGCTTCACCCTTCATTGGCTGAGGCCGTGGAGAGGTGTCGATGAGTGAGGACTAACCCGGTGCGATTCAGTTACTCATGCCTGTTACCGTGAGCAGCCGAGAACGCGCAGGAATCTGTAGCTTGAAGATGCGTCTTGTCATCCGGTATTTAATAATAACGTTGGGCGCCAAAAGCCAAAAAACAAGTTACAAAAACCGTTAAACTAACTTACGAGGCTAGATAACGAGATCTAAGTGAAAAATTATCAGGTCGTAACGCGAGACGTCAGCTACCCGAAGAGCAGCTGTCAGGCACAAGGAGCTCGTTCTCTGTGCTATTACAGTTAATCTTGGATGATCTCTCGTCTTTTCTGGCCCTCATAGTGCCTCTCAAGCTATTGGACACTTCGACAAGCGGTGTGGCTGGCATACGAAAATTGCCAGCCAGCCATCTACCCTAGTTTTTAATGCCCATCCCTCTCCAGCCTCATCTGTTACTCGACGTTTACGCGCTCTTCAGAATGATATGTAGGCACGAGCTGGCGATAATTGCCGATAAAGAAGAAAGTATCATGTCAAAAAGAATTTTGTTTTGTTGAATCTTCGACTGCAGCCGCCATCTTGTGAATTTTGGTCTGTCGGTGTCAGATAGATGTGCCCAGCGTCGGCTTCGCGATCGAAATGATAGCGGTGCCCAGACAGCTTCCAGCTGTCGTTGCCTTATCTTCGGGTCGCTCCACAGCTACTTCTTAGCTTACTGCTAGCTTTTAGCGTATACTCGTTTAGTTGTATATCGTTCATGTGCTGGATATAGTAAACAAGTATCTACCGACACAAATCACATACTTAAAAAAACAACTTTTGGGCTGACCCTAGCCAACATTTAACGCCCATGGAATCGCTTCTGCTTTGCTTCGTAAGCAGAACCCCATAAATACAAATGTGCAACGGCGGGATCGCCCCCGTGCACATATGTGTCTCCCACTGTCGTAAGGCGTACGCAAATGCACCACGCCACCGGGCTCGATGGAAGTCACATACGTGGAATATCGCCTCGCTTCTCGGCGATTATAAACCTTGGTTTACTTCCCCTTCTTCTTATGGCACTGCAAGTGTTGCCAACTGAAGGAATGAACATTGTGTGCTATTTCCGCCTCTAATATTAATCCGCATCGATCTATGTGGAGATACGCAGCAGTCCGCGGCTGTTACACGCGGCCTTTGCGTTCAGATACCTGCTAATCTAGATTTTAGTTATCACGTCACAGACTTAGTCCCTGTTTCCCTGCTGCCCGTCTGGTGTGCGCATTTGTCTCAGCAGGTCTCTTGGGCTTTTCACACTGACGTACTATTTTGCTGTTTGGAACATGTTTTGCTTAAAAAATAATAATTAATACAAAACGCTTCTTGGGGCTACATCGTTACGACGTTTGTGGCTAGGATGACCAGGGGGCAGTGAGAAAATGTTCTGCCTTTTGTTCTGCCCTCCTACAGCAAATTAATGGGAGTGCGCTAAAGCGTAAAGTTTATTTAAAATTAATTTAGTGATATCAAACATCAAAACCTAAATCAAAGTCAATAGTTTTTTCTACTTCTATGGCCCATTCGAGATGTCTATGTAGGTAGTACGGTCAAATGAGTGAATGAATGGCAAAACAAAGCATTGTAACTGTTTAATTAAAATACGCAACTCATATTGTATATATTCGTTGTTTTAAAACACATATGTCCTGTAAGAAGTTTTCAATTTTAAAACGAGAAAAGTAAACTTATACGTGAGACCGTGAACCGCCCTTGAATAAAATGTATTCTACATAGTTTTCCGCAATGTGATGCTTAGAACTGACCCATTTGTTGACAGCGACAAAAGGATCGAGCTGTGTGGTGGGTGGCCTTTATTAATATTACTACTTTTACTAGTAATGTTATTTACAAGATACTGTGTACCGGCGTAACCTGTGAATGTGCGTAAGACGTTACTAACTCGTCGACCGCCGTTGCTAGCGCGTTCATATGTCAAGCACGTATACACGAGCCAGATTTGGCGCAAACGGATCTCAACAGGCGCATTTCGAGTTCGGCGAAGCCGCTTCGTATTCTCCCGTTTGCCTGCGTGTGTGTTGCTCAACCTCGACCTCCCGTTTGTCCCGACGCAATTTCTCCCCGACTTCCCAGGAAACGTAATACTACTGCTGGCTGGTGGCTCACAACGCTCAAGCTCTGTGGTTGTGGCAAGGCTTGGATGAAACGAAGCGGACGAGGCCTCTTCACACAGATGCTTGCCACTTCTGTGTGATAGAGGCGGGCAACGTCGGCCTTGGCTATCCCACCTTGGCATGCATCTCTTGTTAATCCTGGAAGCATAGGATAGCAGCTCGCCATATGCTCGCTGTTTCCTATTCACCATCTACGTAATTATGCATCTACGTATACGACGACGGCGACTACAACGACAACGGTAGCGGTTAAGGCGGCAGCGGCAGCGGAAACAGAAAGAGTATGGCCTGAATAACAGGCCTTGCAATAACAGGACATAGCAGGCCAACTCAAGTAACTTGCGTCAGTTTTCTCCCATCAGCGTACACCGTAAGCCACGCGGCAGACTTCAGTTGCACATGCACAGATATGCGCAGATACGAAGGAACTCTAACCCATTCAGTAGTTTGATTGTCTGGCCTCCCACCTTGTGAATGTGGGAAGGAAGACAAGCCATAAAGGTCGGCGGTCTTTTTTGAAAGAACACTGCTGAGTAGTAACGCCGCTACCGTATGACCCGATTTTTCTCTTGACCGCGCGGGCTTTTGTTGTTCGTGTTTTTTCGCTCACGAGCTCTGGCTCTCGCTTAAGGCTTAAACTTAATTGTTCACAAAGTAAATATGTCAAGTACTTGCACTCCCTGCCTGCATGCCTACAGCGTATATGGCATTATGCTTGTCATAATCGTGTTTCTTCATTCTCTCATGTGTCCCGAGTCGCTCTACACCTGCTCTTTCGATGGGTCTCTGTTGGTCCTCATTGTTCAGCGCCTGTCAGGGACAGCGACTCCATCTTGAGCCTCTCAGACTATTCAACCATTACCGGACGTCGTCGTCGTTACAGAACATTAGTTTGATCAGCGTCGATCAGCGTATTATTGCCTACAGCCTCTTCCTAGCGAAGCACACATTTTTGCTGACGCAAGTGGTGCGACCCAACTATTGGAGGTAAGCTCTTCTTTTTTTCGGAGTCTTCCTGTCGTAAACTATCGTTAAGGCAATAAAGATCCAATGCGTCCCTCCAAGTGCTGCTTACTCAGAGACGCAATCGAATTTTATGGCTCTATCACTTATACATAGTTACGATAAGTCTACGTAAGATACATATCTATATATATAGCATAAGATCTCTCTCCTCGGTAAGTATTTTTGTGCGGGAATTAAAGAAGTGCCTTGCTTCCGGCTCTGGTACAACAGACCGATGAGGCAATTGGCAGGCGTTGCGAAGTGAAGAGCTCTGAGGAAGTTAATTGATTTGTGAGTTGTGAGAGCCACCATACAAGGAATCGGCAATACTATTGTGTTGACTGTATTTCTTTTCTACAATGCTGTATCACACCGAGGAGCTGGATCACCTGTTTGCTGTGTACACACTTGTATATATGACCATGTGACTGTGTAAATGCACTCTTCTCACTAAATTTTATAAAATATCATTTGTTGGCGAGAACTTAGGCATTTGTAGTGCAGTTTCGAAAACAAACCATGTGCTAAACCTGAATATATATATATATATATATATATATATATATATATATATATCTATATGACCTTTTTTACAGTTATGCCGGTCACGTTGATCTGCGTGGTCACATACGATCTATTTCGATGGTCTCGCTCTTGTTCCTCTGTTGAGAGCAGCTTGCCCTTGTACATAATTGATCTTCTTTTGCTTGCTAATTATTATTTTGCGTGATGACAGTTAACAAACGTTCTATATGTCAACGATGATGCATACATTTGTCTATACGTGCGCAAAGTCTGACTATACTAAAAACTTGTTCGCGAGCATCAATATGATTGTCGGTGCACTGAGTGTGTCCTGAAATTATGTATATGTATATGTATATGTATATGTATATGTATATGTATATGTATATATATATATATATATATATATATATATATATATATATATATGCGTGTGTGCACGTTCGCATGCTAGTGTTGCATTTCATTCCCACGGGACAAAGAATGTCGGCCAAGACGGAGAGGGCGACATTATGCACGGGCCAACCTGTTGGCACAATGCCAAACGCCGTCCGTCCAAGAAGCGGGGGAGACGGCTTCTGAGGAAGGACATCGCTCCGTGTTGAACTTTGCGGCCGCGACTAGAAGTGAAAGCACGCCGGCAGGGGGAAACATGAGGATGAAGAGCACGGCCTTTGGGTGGGCCCACCAGTTCGCGCCGGTGTGTATGTGTATACAGGCATACAGGCATGCATGGACGAACATCACGTCGCAGAGCAAAGATATATCTCGTGTCAGGCGCCGCGTCGAGGCCTCGTGGAGCCGCCGCCTTCGAGAGAGAAGAGTTTAGGAGGTTTCGCTAGAAGAGAGACTGAAGGTCGGAAATAATCGGAACACGCAAGGGCGAACGTGGGCACATTTTCTACAGTACACGTGTTGATTCTACGCTATGCATTTCTCATAATGAAAACCCACCAGAGAGGCGGTCACCGTCCATCGCATCTGCTGCACGAGCCGCTTGTTGCCTAGGCTGGGCGCGACACTTCGTCAGATAATAGTGTGTCTCTCGAGCAACGGCTCGCGCTAGCAGAAATTAAATAAAAGTTTACGCAAGGTTTCGCAAAGCTTTGTATTTTCCAACTGTCAGAGCTGTCAGTGTCTGTCACAATATGGCGTACCCTCCAGCCTGGCCCGACACCATCCAAGCGGACTCATTAGAGGAAGAATGAAGGACGACAAAATATCAAACGACTATTAGCAGTACCTAAACATTTAAGATATTGAGAGATATTCGCTACTTTGCGAATGAAACCATGTAACGCCTATATGTCAGGAAACACTATATTTCGTGAAAGAAAACGTCTATGTGAAGAATGTGTGACGTTGTTAGCTTGTAGAAGGAATAAGAAATCTCTTTGATGAGCAAGGTATTGACTCACCTAAATCTTTGGAGTATTCTGTGTCTTTCAAGAGGTGACAGCCCTGGGCACCAGGCTCGGCGTCTACCTGTAAAGTTATCGATTAACTGTTTTTGGATCAAGCACTCAGATATTGCAATGTGGCATAGGTGGAAATTGCGAATTAAAAAAGTTCCACCCTGTGAATAAGTCGTCGATATTTAGTGCGGCTAGTTTTCGGAGTGTTCTTACACTGCAATTGGAACGGCAATATCCAACGTTTGCATGTATGCGTTTTGTATGTTTGTCAGGCGTTTCTATATCTAGCAGTAGAAGTTTG
This sequence comes from Dermanyssus gallinae, assembly GCA_003439945.1. Classification (NCBI taxonomy): domain Eukaryota; kingdom Metazoa; phylum Arthropoda; class Arachnida; order Mesostigmata; family Dermanyssidae; genus Dermanyssus; species Dermanyssus gallinae. Next base: position 645,804 of record QVRM01000729.1, read on the forward strand.
ATGACGAATATGCGAGGAATGAATATGATTTTTATTAGGATATATATATATATATTAATATATATATAAGCGCATTCATCTCAGTTAGAAGCAGTTCGTGATACGCCAATAGGCTGCCCACGATGTCGTGATCAGGTTTCGACCACACCAGACGAAAGGGAGTGGAAGCGACACCGACGACGCCGGTGTTCTATCTTCGACAGTCAGCATATCTGGGGCGACGCTAAGCGTGTATGCTCCGCTCTCAAACCTGCAGAACAAACATAAGAAAGGCTTGCTACCACAATAAAGAAAAGAACGACTGAGTATGTCTCCCCTATGAAACGCCACAGCCTTAGGTGGTTAGATTGAAGAAGCACATGACTCACTGCGATTGACTATCGATTACATGAAAGGATGAGTACTCTCTCCGATACGCTTGTCGTAATGCCGATTATAGTATTAGGACTGTATTAACTGCTATTCATTGGGATATACTTCTATCTACTATAAAAGAGCGCCATATATATATATATATATATATATATATATACACCCTTGTTTTTTATTCACCCTATGATTTGTAGCGTAAAAACATTTGCCCGTGCCTAATTCTTACGTCGATAATTGTTGTCGTTGCACTGACAGTATCTATTTTCTCGTATCCGCTGCCTATTTTATAACCACCTGTTTCTGATTTAATATTCCCGTATAGTTTCTTTAAACTAGTTTTCTTTTTAAGTGCTACCTGCCACCTCTATGTGTCCGCTGCTTTTACTCTATTTCTAATTTGCCTACTGAATGCAGCGGTGTTTGTCCATTGTTTACTACTGTGTGCGATCTGCTTTGCAGCAAATTTCACTCCGCTGTCCCATTTTGTTTTTACTCCTATTGCCTGTTTTCCCACTACATCTTCTTAACTCATCGTTCGTTATTGAATTTCCTTATTCTACTACTATACCTCAACTCATGTTGTACTTCATTTTAAATAAATTTGTACATTTCGCCCTCTCCTGCAAGAAACTCTCTGCTACAGTTGACACTGCGGCCCAATGAACGCCTAGTTACTCTCATTGTCAGCCCTGGCACATACCTTGTGTTTCAAATGTCCCTTGAAACCACATATTTGTTAAACTCCCATAAACTTTTGCACCTTAACGAATTACTTCCTCTGCCTGCTTTCTTCACTCTTAACGCATTTTCATCTCTCAATAAGTATTTTTTGACGCTATAGTCACACTTAAATATTTATAATAAATTAGATATCACAACTTTCTCCCCTGTAACCTGACCTGAGTTTCAATGGTCAAACCCCCAAATAACGACACAGCGATTAAGGGAACTGTAGAGCTCGTTATAGAAAATATAAAATGGTCTCTGAGAAGTATAGTTTTAGACTGAGGTTAATATTACTAAATTCCGTGACACTAATGTTGTTACCCAACATTGAATCACATTATGTGCAGTTGCGAGGCCAAAAACTCAGCTTCCTCTGAAGATCATATAACGCCGGCCATATGATGCGACATGGTCTTTTAAGAGTGAACTCGCGAAAAAATGAAGTTCTTCATTAGCCTTCACGCTCAATACCTAAAAATAATAACCCTACTATTATTCACAAAATTAACACGCTCAGGCAACTGCGCATTTCATGGTATCGAATATATTGCAATGCGAGCCGTGATTGTGGAATAAATAAGATTTTTTAGCGAATATGTCAAGAAAGCAGTGCATGAATGACTTAGAATGATTTATATGATGGAGTACGTCATTTATGCATGCACTCAATCTCGATTACTTCGCAATTACGTCTTGTATTGCTATATATTTGATGCCAAAATGATTGTGATGAAATGCGCAATTGCTTAAATGTGTTAGTTTTGAGCACTGCAACAGGTCGCAGGGTTATAATTTTAAGATATTGGACGTGAAAGCCAATAAAAAACTTCATTTTTAATATTAAACAACCATGCCGCATCTTCTGGCCATGCTCTGGGCGCAGAATTTTCTCACGAACACGACGATGTCCTTAGTTTTTCTATGTTTTGGTTGTCATCAATAACATCAGTGTCACGGAATTTAGTAATATCACTATTATTTCGGAAAACTTCTCAGAAACCATGTTCCATTGGAAAAATATTTGCGTTAACGAGCTCTACAATTCTCTATATGGATGTTTATTTTTTTCTGAGAGATTCTTTATATATATATATATATATATATATATATATCCCAGCTTACGCTAGTGCCTTACCCACACCAGCATTATTTACGTAGGGAACAATCATTGAGAAGGCATATATCCGCTTCTAATGTTTATAATTATTATATTTACTCCAACAAGCAAATACTTGTTATCGTTAGTTTCGGCGTGCCAAAACACGTTTCTCATGTTTTGCATTCTTTTATCGGCTAAAAGCCATGTCAAAACTTCCGGTCACAGCACTTTGCAACACGACATTTTCTTATTTCCATACTAGTGCCCTGGCTCAATGTGAACATAGTATGCTAGCAGTGTAAAATCTACTGAAACGGAGAGCCATAAGAGAATAATAAGGAACGATGTACGGACTAGTAGAGGACGAAGGAACACTTATGGGAAGAGAATCATACCCCTAGACAAGCGAGCCGGTTTGTCTAGGGGTATGATTCTCTTCCCCTTAAAGTAAAAAAGCTTTTTTTATTTAGGGGAAGAAGGCGTGCACACGGCCGTAACCGTAAGGTAATCCGTGGATTGGCGAGAAACAACGAGCGAGGGTAGATCGTTTAAGAGCGCCGCAGATGCTCTATCGCAATTGACAAGAAAAGCATTCATTGTTTAAGAAAGCTTTTCGGTCCACGCCGAATAGCAATCGTTTCTCCGGCTGAGGTAACTTGAAGGAGAGGGAAATAGTATAATGAATTTGAACTCCGGGAACAGACAAAAGAACCACCATGGGCGAACTAGAATCGAAATTGCTTGTATATATATATATATATATATATATATATATATATATATATATATATGTGCAATAGAAAATATAGTATGGCTGTGACTACCGAACACTTACATTGTTTTACACTTTACACCGTCTAGGATTAGGCGACCGAGCAGACGGCCACTGCTTTCCTGCTCAGGGAAAGGTTAGGCAATTTGTCTGCTTAGCATTCAGTTGGTAAGATCATCTTATTTTGCTCGGCATCCTCAGGGGTGAGCCATATAGCCAGTGCAGGCGAGTGTTGCCGAGCTGGCGCCATAACGAGACAAGGATTTATTTACAGCAAGGCTTTGCAGGGGCACTGAGTGCATACCCATGGGCCACTATTTTCAAGGTTAGACGATAGACGCACGGTAAACGCAAAAGCGCTGGCTGATATCAGGTGTCCCTCATCGACATGGGAGCAGGATCTGCGTTAGTACCACGCCATGCGTACTTTTAACGAATTTTAGATCAGAGCGAGAACAGCAACATCAGTCAGGCATTGTACTTTTAAATTGTTGCCGACACCCCGGCGCGGTGGGAAACCGCAGAGTAAAAACGGCCCGGTCACAGTAAAGCATACTTGTTACATGCCGTCTATATAGCAGCTTATAACTGCATTCGTAGACGGGCAAGACATTACTTTTCTCAGCGGTTTCGTCGATAGACATGTTAGAACACGTAGAGAAACCAGCCAATGCGAGAATACGGAAGGTGTGGACATTACCGCACGGTTCTGATCTCCTGCTCCGATAAAACGACTTTTAATAATAAAAAAAAGATTTCAGACACAAATTATGCCTGCTATATTGTAGTAGACAGCCGGTCTTTTGCAGGCAAATAAATATGGTAATAATCGCAACGTAGAAAAGCTAGTTGCTATATATATATATATATATGTTGCGGCGTTGTATAGACTGTCTCTGAATAGTATTCATGGCATGAGGTACAGTATAAGCTTAAATGACGCTAGTTCTCATTAAAAATGCTGCGGAGAGACGTTGAACACATCTTGAGGAGAAAGTTCAGGACAGGCTAGATAAGAACTAGTCTAGAGGTTGGGGAGCACGAACGAATGCCTCACAGACAAAAGCAGACAGGCCCATACATAGAAGGTAACAACGAGACAGCGCTAGGAAAGGACATTGCTTCGTTTAGCGGCAGGTCCGGCTAATGCTTGGCAGGAAGCCGCCGCTGGCGGCCGTGGCCTTCACTGCTTGATTGGGCCTGCTCGGGATAATCTGTTATCGTCTAGAGATCTAGTGCTTCGTTGGCGGCTCTGGTTTGCACTGCCGTAGGCCCGTGATCGCTAAAAGGTAGCCATTGAGGCAAAGGACTCGCACCCAGATTCGGCTGCTCGGATTTGCTGCTACATGGAAACATCTAATGACGAGGGTCGAGATGTGCGGCCGTGGCAGTGAAGAGGAGCTCAAACTAGATTTGACAGGGACGCAGGTCTACATCTGCAGCGCATCAATCTAATCAAGAGCCAAGAACGATTGCCCTGATGAGAGATTAACGAAACGATTCTATCTCCGATCGTTGATCAGCACCGCGACAGTCGCCCATTGCTGCTCTCAGGTGGCTAATGCTTAAGTGGACGATCCCATCTGTAGGATTTTTCGTGAGCGTATTTCGCCTACATCCTACTTTAAGGCGAACACTTATATACATTCATATATGCATTCACGTTTGTGGATTCTAAGGAATTTAAGGAGCTTTAGCTGCTCAATGTTAAAATCTCTAGTCAATCAAATGTTCTACATGGTCAGAGTACCTTCTATTTGATCTCGTGATATTGAGTGCAGTTAATAACTAACGGAGGAACTCAGAATCCGACATTTGGTACAAGAGCGGGTTACGTTATGAATCGACAAAGTGCACACGTTCGCCTGAGGAAAACTGTCATCATTATGTATGAGTAAATAATATTATGTTCGTATGTTGGAATACATATCGAACATGTTGCGTGGGGCCTAGATGTTTGAATGTTGACGGACTTTACGTTCGACGTTCACATTCGAAATCTCGTCAAATCTACATCCATATGATTTTTCTTAAAGTTTAAACTTGAGAACACCGCGATGATTACGAGTGCTGATGCTTATACTGCTAATGGTTTTCGATTCGTGCAGTACTGCACCCACTATACTCAGCTGAACTTGCGCCGTCCCACCACTATTTATTCATGAATACTCACAACGCCAGTAACAGGCAGTGCATCAGATCCCCGCCGTGCAGAGGAAACGGAACTCATTATTTGTCAGATCAAGACAGAAGAAATGAGTATACGCGGCGACGGGAATTAATTTTATTAAATGCATATTATTAGAAATCAAGCTACTAGGTAATGTATAACCACCCTATTAAACAACCGAAGAAAACGTTGTTTTGCCTACTCCCTTTATATACTAGGTAGATCAAAAAGATCATAGCATCGCCGTCTACAATTGCAAAAAAGTTCTTGTTGACTACAACGCCGGAGAGAAACGTTTTTTTGAAGTTCAAAACAATGAAAAATAAAGCAAAGTAATTTCCACATGAGCTAACAGTTGAACAAAAAGTGACACGCACGTCAATTTCGAAGAGCAATTTCGAACTTTTACGAAGGAATCCGCAGGATATTAGATTTTTCCGATTTGTAACTGCCGACGATCTTTGCGCAGAGGCGTTGACATTCCCAATGAGGTTTTACCACGGGTCACCTATTGCCAGTTGAAAACTTTTACTAATAACCCGCCGAGACGACGTGAGATATGAATGTGTGAATGAAGGCACGCCATCACATATAGCACCATAGCACTATGACCCGGGATGCAGAAGAGGATTGTGCTGTTTTATTCACCAGGACAGTGCGCCCGCTTACACGTCTCTATTTTGCCGTGGTCAAATTAGACGAACTACAGTTCCGAATTATCGAGTATCCCCCATGTCTGGCACCGTGTGACTATTATCGTTTAGAGATAATATAACGTTGTGGAATATATGACACGTGGTACAATAGTTATTGAGGATCGTTGAGCTAGATGTGTTGATAGATATAGTATTTAACAGTTTTTAGTAAGAGGCCTTTTCATGACAGGCATCTTTTTTGTAGCTAGCTCGTGACGGCTGTAAGCCGAGTACTGTGCCGACAGTACACGTGAAGCTATTAGGAACGTGTTGCCCTCAGTTACATGCTACCAGGAAGGCCCCGGGCTAAATGAGCCTCTCATTGATTTGGTTTCATCGCCTCGATTGCAGTAGTAATTAGTCGAACTAGCCATAGACGCCGTAGAAGTGGTCGTAGAGTCGTGGTAGTGTAGATCGTAGTCGGAATAGGTCGTAGGCTGCAACAGTAGCTAAACGAATAGTCTAATAGCGTCATTGTGGTACGGCCGATCTGTTCTTCGTTCGAGTGTGTTGAGCTCTCACCGAGCGGTTGTGTGTCTGAGAGATCAATTCGATTGGTCGATGATTGTACGATTGTACGCCTGCTAATGTCAATGTAATTGTGCCGAATCATTTGCGAGGAGACGGAGAGAAAGCGGGAACAGAACACAGTAGGTGATGACCCGGTGTCTGAAACGTGGGCCTTGATGGAGCGGACCACCCTCTCCGAGGGGGTCGTTCTTCTAGCGTATTCCCAAACTGTTCAGCAGCACCCACATGTAATGGTGTAACAGAGCGAGCACTTCGTAGGCCAGCTCTACAGCAGAGGGATGCGTGAGCTTATCCAGATGCCGTTGGCCGTCAGTTGAACGCGTGTCGGCACCTGGCTATCTCGCGCCATTCTTCGTGCACCACCTTATTCAAGCGAAACAGAAAACGACTGCATCACAGCCGTATATGTTATTGCATTCGCCTACGGGCACGCGTTCGCCTTCTTGCCCTGCGCACCAGCGTCGTCCGTTACTTTGGGTAATGCGAAAATTGAAAGTTCATTGTCGAAAGTGTCGATCGGATTGCTTGATTGCCTCCGACGCGCCATCTTTTTTACAGTACCTGAGACTAGGCTCCGCCAAGTATATTTTTCATTCTTCCTTTAGCGAGAAAACAATCGTTTCCCTGACACGCTCGGCATGATGTGTCGAACGTGACCGTACCGAAACGCCGCTGCGTTTTGAAACTCTGCAGGTCTAAAGGCAGGTCACATTATCCCCATGGTCGTTCTCGTTGTGTGTCGCAGAAACAACCTTAGGAGGGACTTTGTTAATAATGCGGGTGCGCGAACAACATGCGAGTTCTTGTTACGTTTGGCCTCAAAAACATTTGGTCGGCTAAAACTTCGACACAAGTAACGTATGAGTATGTGCAGCCTAGTTTTTGACCAGATATTAATGCAAATAAAACTAGTGGTTAAAAATGTGTAGGCAATCGAAAACAAAGCAGCGGTGTCTACATTTACACGCTGCAGTCCTAGCTCTTATTCTTGCCTATAAACCGAACAACAGTGGATATCATAAGCTCTTCGAGTATAGGCAGGCCGTGCAGACAAAGAATATACCAGTCCTATTTTTCCTTTGTTATTATTTTGTCTAAATACGAGACAAAGTCACTTCTATGAAGGTCATTCAGTCTTACACAGAGTCATACACGCGTATCGTACACACCTTTGTTCAAGACACTCTGCGTTGCCATTGAATCACTTATGAATTACGCCATCTACAAAAGCGTCCAGTGTTTTTTTGTTTTGAGATAGAAATGCAGATATAGCCAAGGGCGGGCTTTGCTATTTCTGAAAACCAGTTGGTTTCGACTTAGTCAATCGTAATAGAGCACAGGCACCGTGCCACAGCCGTCTCATTGAGTCGAAGCATTACAACTTAATAGCAGTAGGTAGTACAGGTTTTGAGATAATGCCAATTCCTGCCTGTGCGGGCTGAGGCGGATATCAGTTTTAGTGAGTGAGTGAGAGTTCCAGAGGCCGGTTGTGCTGCAGGCACCGCTAGTGCATGCCGCATTTCCGAGACTTCCTAAACCTGTACAGGACAAAAGTCGAACAGGGCGTCCAAACAATAGCGGGCCATTTACATTTGACATCATTTCTGCTGCTGTTGCGCATTGGCAGTCAAACCCTTTAAATGTTCGATCCGGTAGACAATCGGACATTATGAGAAATTGCTAGTCGTAGTCGCAGTAGAAGTAGTCGCATTGTAGAGGCCGCAAGCATGAGCAGTAGGCATAAGAGGACGAGTTCGTTGTAGCGGCCGTGGTAACAGGAAGTAACGTAGGCCCAGCAACTTAAAGCAGCGCCGGCCGAAGGCAACATGAAGCTTTGGGCCGGCTCTTCCCGAGTGTCCGCCCACTGCATTCCCAACTCACTGTCAACATTGTGGCGACGGGACAAGAACAATGACGGCAGGCAGAGCGGCCGACAGAAAGTGCAACGCCGCCTTATGGCTATCCCGGTAATTGCTGGTAAAGCGACATGAACGCGAACATACTTGAAATAAAGGACAGACATACTGGCCCAACGGCGCCGGTTGCAGCGGTTTAGGGCTTCGTCGGCTAGGCGCCCACGTTATTTCGGCCACATTTCAACCGGTCGGAACCACGCATTACTTAAGCCGACCAAGGTCAGGGAGGCGACACACAATCGGTGTGCTACAGCGTAATACCGACTTTAGGCTGTACGGGGGGGTTCCACGTTCGGCGCTAACGGATAGACATCGTTCACGTCCTAATGAACGGCTGCTGAACCCACTCCTTCGCTATGGGTCGCAGTCGTATCGCATGTGACCGCGGCAGGCATCAGCTTCGTAGAAGTCGGCGTCTGATATCGACAATTGCCAATATAAAAATATTGCTGTACCTCTGCAGCACGCTGCAGGCACAATCCTAGATTTTTTTGGGGGGAGGTTGTTTTTAATTCTAGACGAATCCTCTGTCCCCTTTGGGCTTGGAATCGCCGTGAGGTCTATTCTCAATTTACACCGAGGGCTGGACATGTTGAGATATCTAGAGTTTTCCTAACAGTCCTTATGGCGGCATGACCGCTAACTCTCAATCATTCAAAGAAAATTAATCAATCATACCGGCGATACCCCGGTAGGTAACAACCATGACTAGTGCACTATTCCCCTAGACCACGCCGCCACTGACGACACCACGACATCCCTGTGTTATTCCCTTTACTTACCGTAGTTCTACGAGTTTTTCAATTTTAATAATGTATTTTTCTCTGAACATTTCAGGTACGTCACTTTCGTTGTTGTGTGTCGCACAAGTGCAGACGTTCCGAGGTGAGATGTTCTTACACATAAAGCAAACACTTTGTGTATGACAGCAGTCTAGTTGCATCTAAGGGCATATGCCATGCACATATTTACATAGCCTAGTAACACGAATCAGGAAACTTGTATCTGAAGCCACATTATTCAAGAAAATCTGCCTTCTGGAGGAGAATTCTCGTATTACGCCAAATATCTTTGACTTGCTTGCATAGTATTCCATTTACGCGCATCCAGAGTCTGGCACGCGCAGGCCAGATACTTAGAATATTATACAAATAGTTCCTTTATTTAAAAAGGGGTTGAACAAGGGAAATGAATTGCTCGCATTCGCGGACTCGGCGAGCTGTTTGCCAAACAAATGAGCGGTTAACAACTACCACGCTTGCAGTCTCAGGCGGTTGAATGGAAACTTGACTTCGTAGGCTGTTTGATCGTACGTGGTAGTACGTATAAATTTAATCATTGCGCATGACATCTTTAAGAGCGTGAGAGAGTCAATACGGCGCTGATTCTCCGCGACACTTGGGAGTGCGACTCTGTTACGCGTCAAGTTGCACCTTCTTGATACTCTCTTTAAAAGCTTGTCCTGAGTACGCTGCAGCAAACATATATCCCTGTCCTAGAAAGGTGCCCACACGTGAGCACAGTATGACCATTTTAGCACGACGAGGGATTCATAAGGGCGCAGGTATTTGGAGACATTTTGTGATGAGATTACCCTCAGTATAAGATTGCTTAATCAAGAGGCAGCTCTTGCTGAATCGGCAATGTGTACCTAAAACTTTATACGCCTATCGAGCGTAACTCCCGGGTCCTTAAAGGACGATACCTCCGGTTTGGGGAAATCCTTTAGCTTACACGTGAAGTTGTCGGGAGCTGCTTTTAAGAGCGCACACTTCGGAACTGAGATTACCATATCATTTAGCTCACACCAGGTGGCAATACTATTAATGGCATATATTTTAAGATCGTCTGCATATATTTTTTATCTTACGTTTAGTTTGGGCAGACGTACACCCCAGTCTTGCGCGAAAAGTTTATACATAAGTGGGCCTAAGCAGGAGCCTTGAAGAACCCCAGAAGGGCATGGGGAGCGCTTCGAGACCGAGTCACTGACTTTCGCGGCAAAGTTGCGATCTGTTAGATATAAGTGACACCAAGCCAGGATCCGAGGGCCTATTCCAAGCGTCGTCATTCTAGATAAAATAATCTTATAATTTACCCTGTTAAATGCTTGCGATAAATTAAAGTAGACCGTACGTTTGGGGATGGTCCTGTTACGCGCTATAGCCCAATCATGACAGACCTTGGAGAGTTGAGTTCAGTAGAGCGCCTCTTTCTAAACGAATATTGATGTGAGTGCCGGAGTTCATAGGATGCATAGTTACAAATCTCATTGACGATACTTTTTCCATAAGAAGGCACGGTATAGAGCCCTGAGTTACCGGTCGGTACTTTTTCTGGGAGAAGTCGCGGTCCCTTTTTGTACACAGCCGTCAACATACGCTTTAAAAGGGAGGGGAACCTTCTCCTTTTCAAGACTGCGGGTAAAGAGCATTGCTAGAGGTTTCGCAAGGGCCAAGGCCAACTCGTGAAAGAAAATTGGCGGGAGCCCATTGGGGGTAAGACTGCACCTCCTCTTTGTTCACGCAGCTTCGTATAGACAAGCTCAGAGCTTGAGCCGCCAGGGTTTTCGTATACAATTTTGAAACGACGTCTTAAGAATTCTGATTTCTCAGCATCTTCCACAGCTATGTGGCCGCCACAGGTAAGGGGAGCTACTGCTGTCTGAAGATTTATACGTTTATTGGCATAGCGGAAGAAACGCTTAGCGTCATTGGGATCCAGCTTGTCTTCTTCTATACGGCGTAAACGAGATGATGCGTGGTCTAGTTTACGGGATAGCCGTAAGCGCGATTCTTCAGACAGTCCAGAAAAATCACGGCTCAGGAGAGTGGAAAGTCGAAGCAATGTATTCGTCGATACGGGATGATTGGGCGTTATGTAGCGACGAGAAACGATCAAGAAGGTCCAAAGAGATATTTACAAAGGTTTCATATTGATCGTTGGCCGAAGAGCACATAAAGAGTATTTGGCGCCAATTAATAGACATCAGATTTGCACAAATTGCGTCGTAATTGGCCTTCAGGTAGTTAACCTAGGGTTGCAGGGGTATGGCCGGCTGGCCTGAGACCAGTTCAAAATAAACAGCCTAGTGATCAGAGTTTACAGGCGCAGGGCGAATATCAATGTTAAGCACCATATCCTCGTTGTCAGTAAGGATAAGATCCAAAACATTGCCACTTCCAGGACGAGTTGGGCAAACTTATATGGAACTGTTCATAAATCAGATTGTTTTGGACTCGTAGTGGCAATGGATTCGTTACGACTTTGTGTCTTTAGAAGTTCCCGGTCTGGATTCAAAACAGGCCGCATTAGAATATAGTGAACTGAAACGAATTCCGATAGAACATAGTTGCCGACCGCCTGCAAACGCGTTTAGCCCGGAAGCCCGATACGAGCGCTTATCAGGGATCAAACAGTATTCACACAGTAAACATTCCGGCGCAGGCTCAGACGATAATTTTGTAAAAGCCAAGAAACGGCATTTTAAGTAGTTGCAGTAAGGCAGGCTGAGTTTATAATAAGTATAAGGCTTTTCTTGAGATGAAAGCAGTTAGTACTCTTGAGTACCGTTAAACGACTATACAAAGCATAATTGCTTGCAAACATTTTATTTCAGATGTGCCGATCTTACCGATATTGAGGTTTGAGTGGGCCTTAACGGTCAAGTACTGCAAAGTTAAACGAATGAAAGCATGATCTATAGTTTCTATATTCGTACACTTAGGAAAACTTGAACTTGCAGAAGTAACGGGGCCATGCCCAGGCATACGTTGGACCTAAATAAAACGAGCTTATCAAGCCCGAAGATAATCTAATACTGAGACAAATTATTCTATATATGCCTGCTAGTAATCAAGTTGTGTGTATGGCAAACATTTTGCTAGTCAGTCAAAGTAATATTTATGAAATCTACTTGGTATGGGAAAGAAGTTTAGTTGTTACGCAGACAGAAATTGCTGGTATAAAAATCGTCACAGAGGTGGTATAGAATTCAGTAATGACACGAGGATGTGTATACCGTCCCTAGATTTTTACGAAGAACTGCTAGCAGTGAACAGCTAAACGAAATACACTGGAAACCAACAGGTAGTATGTGGCAGTAGGGGCTAATAAGATATCGATTGCAGACAGGAAGAGAGAGACTGTTCCGGCACCTTTCAACGAATCATGTCAGGTTGTCCTGGGAAGCGATTAGATTGTGCACGGAACAAGCCTTTAAGTCAAGCTGATTACTTTATGTGACACGGAGACAGCTGAGTAGATCGATGTAGACAAAAGAAGCCATGTAGTAGGACGAAGAAAACGTGGCAGGCATTAGGAGACAAAGCACACATGCCATTGTGCTTTTCCTTTAGTAGAAGACGAAACGGCTGGCGAGAATACAAACAGCCAGCGCAGACTTACCCCGAATACTATCATCAATAATAAAAGATGTAGTGATGAGAGGGAGGGGGAGGGGAGATCCCGGGAGGTGGATTAGAAAACGATCGCCAATGATATTAATAAACAGCCAACAGTCTTCTGGCCAGGATTTGTTTTAGCTAAGGTTCTTGATGTGGGTGTGTCTACCTGCTACTGTGGTGGAGAACAATAGCTTTGCGATACCATCGTTTGCGAGGCTTAAGATACCGGCGCTGGGTATTTGTACTACTCCTCCTATGCAGATATATACCTGGTCATTTAGGAAAGCAATCGTGACGCTTACGCTCGTTAGAAAGCCGGGCAGTCTACTGAGTCGTCGAATTTACTTCCCTACCAAACATTAAGAAAGTTGTGCATTCATTTGAACTTGGTTGCTGCACTCTAGGCAAACTCAGCGGAGATGCTAGCTTCTATGTAAGAGAAGACGATCACAAAGCGCATGCAAAGTTTGAGAGAAAAAATAAGAGCCAGCCCTTGCGCATTAATTTCAATCCTCATGATTTAGTAGCGTAGCTACGCGCTCTAGACAGATGCTGAATATTACAATCAGAAGTCAGCATTGATTACAGAACGAGTAAAGAATTGCTACGCAGAACCTATATTTAATAAATGGTCCACGTAGAACTGTGGCATTGATATGGCAGTTGCTCGAGGCGAGTATTAGGTAATCAAAGCTTAGCCTTGCTTATTGAGGACGTTTTGTAGAGGGAATCGTATCAGCAATGATTTCAATATTACAGATTTGTTACAGATGGCACGCGTTGTTTGAAACTAAAATTATGTAACGCAGATAGTATTGCTGAACTAAAAAACATATTAATAGGCATTCAAGCCGCGCGGGATTTCTACGCCTGATTACCTTGTAAGCATGACCAGGTTAAAATCGCATCTGAAATTGTACCTTAAAATATGAACAATTCTTGCAAGCGAAGCAAACCCATCGGCAACACGACACAACAAAAGCTGTGTGGTTTAGCCGTAGGGTCGATATGCGCTTGACGCCAGACGTATCCAAATCGATTGTGAAAACTTACGAGCTGGTTGACTGCTTGAAATGTTTCGGGGGTAACGCAGCATTGGAGCAGCAGGCAAAGCGGCCACGGCAGCAATGATGCTCGTAGGCAAGGCAGGCAGAAAGTAGACGTAAAAACCGTTATAAACCTATTTTATTTCAATGTGGCCTCGATTACGACGTATTGACTCTAGACTGCGGAGTCTAAAAGAAATCGATATATAGTGAAAAGCACATACATCAAGCGGCTCTTTGGGCTATCACGACACGCTTCGGTAACGTTGACACTCCAGCTATACGGAGAGAACACAATTGTTAAAGATTTATTGAAAATGAAGAAATAGATCTTCAACGAAGCAGTTTTGAAACAATACCAAATTTCAACAAAAAGAGCGCAACACGAACTTTGCTTTTAGCAATTTTACTGGTGTAACTGCATTTGGTTGAAGAAAGCTGTACAGAGAAACCGGGCCTCATTATCCTACTACCGAAACTCCGATCTCTAAAGCCGAAATGTCCAAAGCTTAGCTGCTGACTTGGCCTCACTGTTCCTGATACCTTTGGCGGTCGAGGATATTCCGGAGCTATTTCACTTGCTTATTATTACGCCCATTTATAAAAAAAAACGAACAAAACTCAGACTAGCAACTAGCGCCCTGCCACCAATGCCTTTCACTGAAGCCTCTACTTGCATACCAGCTGATCGCCTTCCTGACAATAAGAATTTAACGCGACCCCCATCAGCACGGGCTTTTCTGGATTGGGGTGTGTTTTTAACACCACGTTAACAAATTCGGTGTATCTACTACGACTGCTAACAAATCTTTGAAAGTAGATCAGTGTCTTCTTCCATCAAAACGAAAAACTCTAAGAATCCGTGAGAGTACGACAGGATGGTGCAAGGCCAATCGTTGGAACCGGCAATTCGTTGTCAAAGTGGAAATTTTTTTTTGTTGTCCTCTCTATGTTCGTTCGGCATCCCTCAGGGCCCCGCTAGGCTTTATCACCAGCTATACGTCACCAGTTTGATCCCCGTTGTTAATCGAATTTTCTTTGAGCATTGCTTGTTGACAATGTATAATAAACCTTTCAGCTGAAAGCCAGTGGCCTCCCGCCACGAGAACTGTAGCTGGATACTCTAATATTAAATACAACCTCCATAAATACGTTAGGACTAGAGCTCCGCCAATGGTCCCTTCCTTTGGACCATGTTTATCCTCGGAATTACCTCCCTCCCGGTGATAGGTACAAGGCTTATGCTGATATCATTAAATTGGGCGTGGATTATAGGTTGATGATGGTCAGCTAGGATGACAACAGTAAGCTTCCACAGGAAGTTTGCAAGGACTTCGTATATTACCTTGACGATATAGACTTTCCAGAAGTACGCACTAGGGATTGTTTTACGTTGTTTTTCTAAGTTAACGTGGCGGTACACAAGGTCAGTGACGTCGAACCGCTATAAACAACCCTAAGCGTGGCAGCGTTTAAAAGTAAAGCCCTACTTTTCCTGCTATATTCGTTATGTCACAACCGCTAACTGTAGATTCCTAAGCGCACTTGATACTTTTCGGACTGACCCTCAGCCAACATTTATCGTTCACGAGGCTGCCTTTGCATTGCTTCGTGAAACGAGCTCTATAAATACAATGTGCAAAGGTGGGGCTCGAACCCGTGCACCCATGTGGCTCCTCTGGTCGCGAGGCGCACCTTTATGCACCACACCACCGGGCTCGACACTATTACTACTATAACTATTACTACGGCTTATACTAACTAAACTGCTTCTGTCTCTGACCTGCGGCTTAGTGACTTCTTAGTTACTAAGCCGCAGGTCACAAACCCGATCGTAGCAATAAGGACGACTTTGCATACAGCATACACTGGCGCGCTTAGGCTACAGCATAAACTGGCACCCTTAGGGTACAGCATGCATATTCTCTTTAATTATTAAACTGGCATCCCCTAGAGAACAGCATGCATAGTCTACTTTCGGCGTTCAGAAACCTCAGCCACTAAATTCTCATGTGTGTTGTATGCTGGAGCCGCCGTCATATGCTGATCAGCTTCCGCAACGTATGATACTTGACGAAAGCACCCTTATAAGACTCGTTGGAACTGCTACTTATTAGCAATCCGGAATGACTTGCTCTTGAAGGCGCCGAAGAGGAAGACTGACGATGACGACGACGTTATGAATTCAGAAAGTCAATATGCGGTCGCTGCCTACTACTGTTTGTCTGGGCGTGCTATTTCAAGCGGGAATGACTAAATTTGCAATTACGTCTCCGCTATGCCCTTCAAAGATTTTCAGTGCGTGTGTCTGGCGTGTATTGAGTATAATTCTCAATACTGGCATGTCCAACATGTAGTTACGTCCTACTTAAATTCAAACAGTTATTTCCTTATATGACCGGAAATGCGCGTCTTGGCGCAAGCTGGGATAAAGCCACGTTATCATAGAGTCAAGTGCAAATGTACACTATGTACGCCAATATATACTGATTGCTTAAAACGTAGCTTTGTTGAACGAAACTAATATATATATATATATATATATATATATATATATATATATATATATATATATATATGTATATATTATATATATATATATATTATATATATATATATATATATATATATATATATATATATATATATATATACATGTGCGATGCGTTTAGGCATCTAGGCAATTCATGAACGATTGTATATCCTTCTCAGTTGACTCAAATAGAACAGATAAAGCCACGTTACCATAGAGTCAAGTGTAAATGTACACTATATACGCCAATATATATTGATTGCTTAAAACGTAGCTTTGTTGAACGAAACTAGTATATATATATATATATATATAGATATAGATATAGATATAGATATAGATATAGATATAGATATAGATATAGATATATATATATATATATATATATATATATATATGTGCGATGCGTTCAAACATCTAGGCAATTCATGAAAGATTGTATATCCTTCTCAGTTGACTCAAATAGAACAGATAATTTTAGGCAACCAACAACAAAGATAAACATTGACGTCCGATCGGCTATAGACAAGTAGCGTTTAGCGTGACAGGTGTGTTCATTACCCATCGCGGGCTCAGGTACATATTTGTTTAGTCACGTGACTCAAGCGTAATATGTGTACATAATATCAGGGCGAGAGTTATAGTGGTGGTGATGATGATGATGATGATGGTCGCAGTGGCGATAGAACGAAGTGTGTTGGGGCTGAGAAAAAGGCAGAGCCGAAAAGCCACCATTTTGCGTAAGCAATTTGTGTGATCCCGATCCCGATCCCGCCATCTAGCTTTTTTGTTATGCTAGTCATGTGCTCCGCTGAAGCCATAGGCCAGCGCATAAGAACGACATAGACAGAGAAAGAAAGAGATAAAAATAGAAAAAGAGACAGCAGACCATATAAAGCCCATATAGAGTCCAATATCGGGGTGACGAGAAACTCGCAATGAACTGTCATCACTGCCAATATAACGGCAACGGCAACAGCAACAGCTGCGACGCAAATTCGCACCCGACCAATGATTGTCTAAGGCCGACGACAAAGGAGGAAAATGGCAGAGACCGAACGAACAAAGATAGGGAAAGGGCAAAGAAATAGAGATAGGAAGAAAAGCAAGACGTGGGGGAAAGCAAAGCACGTTTCTCTGACAATTTGGCGCTTTGTCTGTGGTATCATCGGGCTAGCGAGAGAGATGCCCAGAGATGCTCCCGGCCGGATACACAGTAGCTGTCCGCCCCGTAGTCTTGGCCTGTTCCGTATCGTTGGCCGTTGCCAGCCAGTGGGGTGGCTGGCCCGATCTCTGAACGGTGGTAGAAGTTTATAGCAGTCGATGATGCGGCTCGCGCCCATCTTACCCCCCCCCCCCCCCAACCTCCATCCTTGCCCCCCCCCGCCCTCCCCCCCGAAGGAGGCAACCTCTCCCGGATTCATTGCACCGGCAATGTCGATTGGCAATGTCGATCATGTCTTCGTCTCTTGGTTACGCGGATGTCATATCAGGCGTGTCGGTTGTTCCGGTACAGAGCCTCACCGGCTTCGGAGTATCGATTGGCTTCCATGCTCCACAGCGACAGGCAGAAGAACGCGACGCATCGGCAGCCGAAGCAGAAGCCTCCGACGCTACCGCAGCCAAATCTGCCGACCGATTCGTCTACGTAGACAAATACGTGTACATGATTATTATGGCGGCGGTGACGGCGGACGGGCTAGCCTAGGGGCGGTGCTGCAGCAAATTGGACTTCATAGAAGATGCAGACGTGGGGGGGGACTAAAGCAAATCCGGCTCCCGACGGCGTTTTGGACTATGTAGATGGCGAAGGCCGATACGGATGCAAGGATGCCGAGGATTACAGTAGTAGTAGTGGCTAGTGAGGCTGGAACATGAGGAACGAAGTGCAGCTCGGAAGGCGCATGATGTGGGCTTCAAGAAGTGGTAGAAATAACGTTACGCATAAATGTAGTATCTATCTTCGACGAATGCATGAAGCAGCTAGCCCAACGCACGTCCAATAGATTCGGTCGCCGGGCGGGTGGAACAGCGCCTCTTGAAGACGACGACGACGACGACGACGATGAGGAGCACAAAAAGCAAAACCTTTATATAAGGAGACATGCATAGGCAGAGAAAGCGAGAACGACATCCCGTGCGAGAAATCTGCTCTATTCCTAGCTATTGCAAGAGGATTTACCTCCGTAGGGTAATCTCGAGACACACAAACCCGGTGCATACGAACACAGAGCGTAGGTATTGTTTCTGCTGCGTTGGCGGCGGTGACGCAACAACAGCAACAACCTCAACATTGTCTAGACGAGAAAGCGAACAGCCTGGAAACAGGCAGAAATATGCGCGACAAATAAATGCCGCGGAACGGGAAGGCAAGCGCGATAGGTCGCGGGACGAAGTGGACGCATGTCTGTGTTTTCTGTTTGTAAAAAAGGATGCTGCCATCATATTGGTGCACGCACTTTTAATTGCTTCACTCCTATCAAGTGAATCGTTAAGTGTAGTTTAAATCGATATGTCTGGTGCCCGGTGGCGTGGTGCTTCGCGAGCGCCTTGCGGAGGAAGTATAGGTGTACGGGTTTAATCCCCGCCGTTGCACATTTGTATTTATTTGGCCCATTTAACGAAGCAATGCGAAAGCAATTCCGTGGCTGTTAAATGTTGGCTGAGAGTCAGCGCAAGAAGCTTAAATCGTTCTGAGGGAGCACTGGCATTTGGTATTATGATAAAACCATTTTAGAAAAGCTGCTTAACGTTGTAGATGATGATGGTGTTTGATGGTGTAGATGATGATGATGCGAAGGGAAGATACAGCCGTTATTTGTGGATATTTGTGAATTATGAATGCACGAAAATGTACACAGAGGCATAGGGATAGACAGACGCGCATATCTTGAAAAAGAGACGGACCGTTTCTCTAGAAAACACTAAACGTGTTAATGTAAATCGAAGATTAACTATACTTAAAACGAAAAAACTGTTTTCAAAAATGAATCTGTTTTTATACTTAGGTCGCAAATCTCTGATAAAGATTTTTTTTTATAATAATAGTTATTTTGTTTGAACAATAATTATTTAAGTCAAGGTGTTATTAACATGTTGCCGGTCACTGTATACGAGGTGTGTTCAAAAAGTATCGCGACTTTTGTGTTTTTTCAAAAAATATTCATTTATTCATGAATATCTATTTTGTCCCATTCAAAGTAATCCCCATGAGATATTATACACTTGTGCCAACAATTTTTCCAATCTTCGAAGCACTTCAAAAAAACATTTTTTTTATCTTGTTCAGCTCCTCCTTCGATGCCGTCTTTATCTCGTCAAGCGTAGCGTAACGTCGTCCTTTCATGGGCCTCTTCAGTTTAGGGAACAAGAAAAAGTCACAGGGGGCCAGATCTGGGGAATACGGTGGCTGCGGCATCATTAGTGTGTTGTTTTTGGCCAAAAACTCGCGCACAAGCAACGATGTGTGAGCAGGGGCGTTATCGTGGTGCAAAAGCCAATTTTTGTTCTTCCACAAATCCGGGCGTTTCTGGCGGATTGCTTCGCGCAAATTGCGCATAACTTGCAGGTAATATTCCTTATTGACCGTTCTACCCTGTGGCAAGAACTCATGATGCACCACGCCCCTGCAATCGAAGAAAACTGTCAGCAAAACTTTCACATTCGACCGAACTTGGCGCGCTTTTTTCGGTCTTGGTTCGTGCGGCAGCTTCCATTGAGATGATTGAGCTTTGGTTTCCACGTCATAACCATAAACCCACGATTCGCCACCAGTTATGACCCTCTGGAGCAAATTTGGGTCGTCGCGGACAGAGTCCAACATCTCATTAGCAATGTTCATGCGATGCTGTTTTTGGTCGCAATTGAGCAATTTTGGTACGAATTTCGCGGCGACCCGTCTCATGCCCAAATCATTGATAAAAATCGAATGGCACGAGCCAATCGATATGTTTAGGTCCTCAGCAACTTCTCTAACGGTGATTCGACGATTGGCCAATACCATTTTCTCCACTTCATCAATTTTTTCGTCTGTTGTTGAAGTGCTCGGGCGTCCGGCATGCTCTTCGTCGTTCACATCTTCTCGGCCTTCTGAGAACATTTTGTACCACCGATAAACGTTGCTTCGGTCCAAGGTAGCTTCTCCGTATGCCACAGTCAACATTCGGAATGCATCCGCGCACTTAATTTCGTTTTTCACACAAAATTTGATACAGGTTCTTTGATCCATTTTTTTGAATAGGTAAAAATCGAAGACGATCCAAAACACGTGCAAGCAAAGCAGCTGTCAACAATTAAGTGAACATTCAAAATGGCCGAGCTTGTCGGCATAAGTGAGAGACATGAGTACCAACATAACGCCACAAAAAATCGAAATTCGAATATACGTAACCCGCGAAAATTCAATCGCGATACTTTTTGAACACACCTCGTATAGCTGGCTAGATAATGGTTGACGGGTGTTTCTTGAATAAAAGCTGTGGGTCTTTAAATTAAATGAAAATATTAAGAGCGTTTTGCTGTAAGAGATTTAGAATATACTATATCGCAACTTATATAGTTTAGAGTATAGAGAAAGTGCTCAGGCTCATTAAATTGCCACCATCGGTAACAAGAGCCCAGTCAGTAAGGTTTAATGGAGGCGATTTTAGCTAGTACAATGAACCAAGGACATTTCATAATAAAGAAAACCATTCCGTGCTTTCGGATTTCGCAAAGCCTAACATGATTAGCACTATAGGGTTTGTCGAAGAGCTTGAAGTTAATCCTACAATTTTCGTAAAGCCGTTCCACTTGCATTAACTAACTTTGAAGCTCTATAAGCGAATTTCTCCTATGCTTAGTGACGGCAACAAATTGTAGCATTTTTGAATGTTCACGTTACTGTATTTCTGCCACTGCTAAGCCCCCTCCCTAGATCCCTAGTGACCTGCGTTGAAACATGAGCCTTCTACAAGCTTGTAAGTAGAATGTGCACGAGGTAGTGATGGGAGCAGTTTCTACAGGCTTATTATGTCAGATCATTATGTGTCATTAAAAGACCATTGTATTAGCGGATTTTCTCACAAACTTAAGGTGACCTGTGTCTCTGATGTTGCACCAACAACATAGTTTTCTTCGCATAGATATATATATATACATATGGAGTGTAATATATATATATATATATATATATATATATATATATATTACACTGTGTTGTTAATGAAATGAAATGTTGTTCATCCTAAGATTGTAAAAATAAATCAGTTAATAAAAACGGTCGTTTAATGGCTCTGCCGGTGAGCAACCCACGTGCTCCACGGTGCTGTATGCTAGAATCATTCCAGACGGTCCGTAGTGTAGAGTTATCTTATTGTATGTTGTTAATTGTCGTCTTAGTTCTGGCTTGCTTACGGAATGCTTCCTGTGCAGACAGATGCGGTCAGTCATTGCTGTGCACATCTTTCCAGAGAGGGCTTCATCTAGCTTGGATTATTCCTCTTTCTATGTCGGCTGTCGGGGCGAGCATTGAGCGGCCACAGGACCACAAAGTGATTGAATGTCATAGACTGCAGAGGACAACCATGCGAACATCATCATAACACGCTCGCGCCCCAACAGTGGGTGGTTCTAGGTTCTAGTGGTCTTCTATCACGCCACTGCCATGTACTGTCATTGTTTTTCTGCGAAACAAAGAGGAATTCGTCCCATGGGACCTGGGAGACTCGTCATACCGTTGTTCCTTCTTGAAAGCAACAACGGTGGCTTGCTGTACAACAACTAGACGAAGCATACCTCCCTCCCTTCCCCGCCGGCTTGTAACGATGATCGATCTTACACAATCATACGTAGGCTCGCGTAACAAATATTTGTCATTTTATACTCTACATACCTTTATATTACATATGTTATATAAATACTGCAGCAACGCGAACTGCATGTAAGACTAAGAAATAGATGCATTTTCAAACGTAGAAAAATAGAAATAAAAAGTAGATGCGACAAATAGTTGGCCGTTTAGTTGTACCATACACAGTTTGTTCTCGTTCTGTTGAGTCCGGTGGCGTGGTACAGTCGCCTGCGCCTTGCGACCGGAGGCGATCCATAGGCTCGTGGACGTTAAATCTCGGCTAAGGGTCAACCCGAAAGGTTTATTTAGGGTGTTGTCGCTCTGCCTCATGAAGCTGGTTCTGACATGCGTTCCGCGCTTTTCGATGAGGTCAACCAATTTCGTGTATCATCTGTATTCAAGGCTCCGACTGTCTCTCTCTGCGTCGTGGTTTCTGCCGACTGGTAACTGTTTGTTAAATCTCTCAATTTTTACCAAATTTTATGGGTCAGCAAACATGGTGCTCGACATTGAAAATACCAGGTAAAATCAACGGCTAAATAAAAACGAGTTTATTTTATTTGCACTAGTGCCACGATGATTATATAGGCTTAATACGGCCTCGGTGTAGCTGATTGGTGTAGCTGTATGCTACAACTGTACCATCGGAACTTGAAAATTCCTTTAATCGCGCAAATCGATTTAGTCGTAACTAACCTAACTATGTCAATAATATTATTTATCGCACCACTCATCTTGTCAGTGTCATGATTGGCCTTCCGGCTGGTAGGCTAACATTAGTCCACACACTTATATATCTACATATACATATAAAATATTTGTATACGTTGTCTTTCTGTTTCCAAGTTCGTCTTATTTAGTTTAAAGAAGAAAACACTTAATATACAGGGATCTATTCTTTTTCAATAGCTATGTCTCAATGTTCTTCGAAGCGATGTTATTGCTATTGATGATAGTCATCTGATAAGGAACGGTGGCGAACAATAATGTTGATGCGAGTAAGCAACATGGGTCCGTGGCGCAATGGATAACGCGTCTGACTACGGATCAGAAGATTCCAGGTTCGAATCCTGGCGGACTCGAGTAGAGTTTTGTGCGCCTATTTCCTTTTCGTGCGCCACGGGTTCGACGCGGAAACGCTTGAACCCAGAGCTCGAACGTAGTTGCAGGCACAAGGGGATGTAGCTCAGATGGTAGAGCGCTCGCTTAGCATGCGAGAGGTACGGGGATCGATACCCCGCATCTCCAGCTTTTTAATAATTTGTGCGTATGCCTTTTTAAATGTATACGTAGCTAATGCGCGACAGCGCAAATAGCATAAACGGTTAATATTATTATCAACTGATTAATGGCTTATGAGAGAGCATATATATATATATATATATATATATCTCGTTTGTTATATATATATATATATATATATATATATATATATATATATATATATATATATATATATATATATATATATATATATATATATATATATACATACATATATACATATACATATACATAACATATATATATATATATATATATATATATATATATATATACATATACATATATAGAGGCCCGAATCCGTATATACATGGGCGTATGTATGAACATACGAGCGCTAGGTAGGCAGCTTGGTTAGTGTCATCTTTGTGGACGCTCCATTGAATGGAACTGTTACCCTGGCTAGCTTGGTCAGCATATCTCTAGGTCCACAATGAAGCGTCGGCTCTGAGAGCTGCCGCTGGATTTCCGCATGCGTACATCCATATGTGCCTGTGCGTCAGTGTGTATACGTATCATCTTATTTATTTAGACAGAAGCAGGCTGAGGCAAAAAAAATTAAATAAATAAATAAATAAATATATATATATATATATATATATATATATATTATAGCGCCGGTCTAGCCATGCGACCGTTTCGTCTCACACGGCTATGCTTACCGCAGTCCACAACGAGCCATGAGTTAGTTGCAAGCTGTCGGGATCGAACCTGCAGTTTGTCTTGGCCGCATTTCCTCGTCCATTCTTCCTGTCGCCGAAGTGTTAGGTCAGTACCAGTACGGCGAAAAATGGGTCAAGTTGGGTAGGGTGCAAGGCAAAGTATTGCTATAATTAGCTTCGCTGTGCGTCGGGCCGCCAGTGCTCAACCCTCGGCCAGTTTTTCGGATATCGCCATCACCACCGAATAGCATGAAACGAACTCAAACTTGGACGTCTACGACAACGGAACGTTGATCGCTTTGGCCAACGTCGAGACGCGGCCTGCCAACTAAACGCGGGTTCGGCGCCAGATTGGATGATGCGTGGTGAAATCTTTCAACTGTGCACTCTATCCCTCGGCGCCGCTCTAGATAACAGGAGTAGAAAATGAGTAAACAGAATTTGATAAAGGACGCTTAGGCTCCTCACTGAGTGTTTTTGGCTTTTCTGAGAGCGTTTCACTTTATAACGAAATCGTTTTGTTACAAGGGCATCAACCTCTGTTTAAGGCGGCGATCTAAAATTCGTTTTACGTCGCTGACTCACTTATTATATATTACTTGCTAAATACTACACTTTGTATAAGATTCGGTTCTTTACGAATTAAATCTTTGAAAAATAAAACTAAAACATTGTCGCCAGGACCACTTAGAAGGGTAATTCCGTTATCATGAGCCACTCACTGGTTTAATCCCGGCGGGACACATACTAAAATGGACGCTAGGAAAAGTATTCCTTGGCAACTATACTTTATAATGAAAACGCAACTGAATTGTATAGTAATATTGAGATGATATCTTTAGTTTTGTTAACTCTAATGCTGAAAAAAATATAATATATAAGTAAAAAGAATACTCGACTAGCAATCGACCAGCGGTCTTGAGGTGACGTCTTTAGTCTAGTTGCAAAACATGGAACTAACACTCTGGCATCTTTTGTTTGTTTTACTGTTACAGTCAGTTTATTTAAGCTCTAAGCATGTGTGTATGCATGGATGAGCGACTATTCGAGCATAGATAGGGATTGAGAAAGCGAACTTTGCCTTTGAGTTAGGGCAGCCGTGAAGGAGGAGCATCCCGATGTGCGCTACATGGGTAATCGGTGTACACTTACTTACGACGCCTATTACCTACCTTTAGCCGAACTAAACTAGTCTCTTGGCCTGTTCGTAACGATTTCATTTTGTAGAAGGATTTAGCCCGTCGTAGCTTCCTTGTGGTGGCGAAACAGGCTTGTCGTCGTACGCCCGACTGCCTATCGCCAAATTTCCTCGCTGTATGTATCTGGGGACTAGCACACAAGGTTGGACTTATTGCTATCGTCCCCTTCCTTACTGTGCTTCGACTGTGTGGCGTTCGCTGTGTGTGACCTAAAGCTGACCGTGCTGGACACGAACTATGCCGGGCAAAACGGTCGCCCATACTATACGCGGCAATCAGACAGAAGTCAGGCAGAACAGAGCAGAGCAGGCCGGGTTAGCTTAGTTTGTCTTACTCCTTCTATCATAGCATAGCGCTCGCTGCGGCGTCGTGGGCTCGGCGCAGTGGTGCTGAATCCACTCGGCCTGATGAGCCCACGAACCCTTTATCGTAGGAGAGTAAGAGGACGGGCAAGGAGGCAACGGGGCACTGCGGCGAGAACCTTGTCGTTTGCTTGCGGGGTCGGACACTTTAGTCAGGATGTGTGCTGGCGGCAACGGCGCCGGTGAGCGGTGCTCGCAGGCGCAGCGACTCTCGCGCGCCGGCTCCTCACGGCAAGCAGTGGCAGGCCGCGGCCTTTGCGCCACCCTTATGTGGCGTGAACGACGAGGATGACGACGACGACAATGGCGACGAATGGCCGACAATGGAAGGGAGCCAGCCTAGGCCCCCCCCCCCCCCCCCGCTATCTGCTGTCGTCGTAGAGCGGCGAAGAAAGGCCTCACGGACTCATCCCTCAGCCAGCCGCGCTCGCTCGCCTGCCCGTCTGTCTGCCTGCGCGCCGCACTCATCTCTATCGCATCAGTATTCTACGCGCGGCACCTCGTCGTTGGTGGTGGTGGTGGCGGCGGCGGCGCTCACTCAGGCCAAAGGAAGCCCCAGCTTCGGTAGCAGCTTAACTGGCTATCTGTCAGCTGGCGCTTGTGTCTGCTGTTGCTGCTACAGCTGCTTATTTGCCATCGTCGTCGTCGTCGTCGTAGTAGTATAGGCTATTTCTTCGCCGCAGCGAATTGTTCCTTCTTTGACATTAGTTCGTTTGGTCCTTACGTTGTCGGGGTAAGATCAGAGCCTACGGCGGGCAAAACATTAGCCGCAGTGGCGGCGACGGCAGCAGCAGCAGCAACATCAGCCAACCGGGCCGCTGCAAACACATCATGTAGCTGAAAGACGAACAGTGAATATCGCAGTACAAGAAGATTACAAGTAATAGCTGTACACCGAGCTACACAATCGATAACGGCCAGTTGGCGCAGCAACGAGCATAAGTGGTCGGATGAAACGAATATGTTTTGCAACTCACGTTCATACTTAAGCCCCTCATCGATTGGCCTGTTTTGAAGAGCCGGTTGCGCTTCTCGGTGCACTGGAGCTCTCAACAAGATTATCGAGTAATGTATAGATAAGCTGTAAGTTATCGTTGGGCCGAATCTTCTAAGACCTAACGCGCGCTTTAGCACTACGACTTTTGTGACAGCCCAATTCGTGGAAAACATATTAAAAGATGAAGAAGATACGTGCCCGTCACCGGCCAAGCAGGAACGCTTTGAGGAATAGAGCCGCCCAAATTCACTGTAGGGCACGATGATGGACTTATTGTTCTGCTCAACTCGGACCGTGTGTGGGGTGACTAGGCTTGCCTGTGCTTTGGCAGAAATATACCGCAACACCGCTGGAGTCGGATTAACAACAATTATTTACCCATCGTGATTGCTAGCGACACGTGCGGTAGGATATACCGCACGTGTCGTCGGAGAAGATGAAGAAATACGGGTTGAGGAAGGTAGCCTTCGTTCGTCCCATCGCTATCTGCTGGGTCTATGTGTACTATTTTTCGTTAGGATAAATTGCTGAACTTAGATAATTTACTCAGTGCTTGCCCCTTAGAGCCGTTGCTTTGTCAACGGCAGTGACTCCAACAAGAGCAGTGAGTGGTTCTACGCAGTATATGCAGTACGAGCCAATCTGTGCTTCGAAAGAGACCGCTCTTACTTGGTGACAAACCTAATATAAGCCTTCATAAATCAGCGTATTTAGACATCACTAAATTACTAGCACAACGTATATCAAATACTGGATTTGGCCCGATTGTGCCTGACGAAGTCGAACAAGCAGCAAAAGCAAGGACTGTAATGGCTGAATTGCCTAAACTCAGGTGCCACGCATCTGTCGGTACCACTCTAGCACAGCCTGCCTTGAACATCTGTCCTGAACTTTTTGAAGAGTATTAACACGCGGTGGATTCGTACGAGTGAACGGACCCGGCATATGGATGCAATCTGTGTCTCATCATTTCTTCAGCTCTTGATCGCAATCGTTTGTAGGCCAACTGTAGAACTTGAAGATCACGTTGGCCTCCATGTGGCCGGTAGGGACTTGGCAAAAAAGAATCATCACACTAGCTCCGTTCCGCGATAACAGATGTAAAGCTATATGTTCAGATAATCCGATATATAAAGACATATTGTATGCACATGCATTTCAGTTCAGTTGCCAGGCTACGCCGAACTATATTGTTGCATTGCAGAACGACAGAAGCCTCATCCAAACTCTGTAAGCGCAGCATAGATGGTCCATACTCGTAAACCCTCAACGCTGCTGGACCCGCCATGTAGATATATTGATATAACAAATTCTATCAAATATAAATATATATATATATATATATATATATATATATATATATATATATATATATATATATATATATATACAGGCAGTTTAATAAGTTCTTAGAATGAAAACCAAGAATTTTCCAAATCATGTTTTTAAATTTATCTTATTCGATATACTCCCCGAGAAGCTCAATACATTTTTCCCACCAAGATTTCAGAGCTTTTATACCTCTTAAGTAGAATTCCGCGTCTTTAGACTGAAAATAGGCATTGACAGCAGCCTTAACCTCTTCATTGCTGGAAAAACGTTTTCCACCGAGACTATTCTTCAAATGTTCGAAGAGGAAATAATTAGAGGGGGCCAGGTCTGGAGAATAGGAAGGTTGTTCAATAAGTTCGAACATCAGTTGGGCCAGTTTTGCCGATGCTTGCCGGGACTTGTGTGCAGGAGCATTGTCCTGGTGAAACAGGACAACCTTCTTCTGCAAAGCGGGCCGTTTCACGATGAGTTCTTGCTAAAGGCAGTCCAACAGTCTTGCATAATATTCTCCTGTGATCGTTTTAGCGCTCTCAAGGTAGTCGACCAGCATTATTCTACGTTGGTCTTAAAAAACTGTAGCCATCACCTTTCCGGTCAATGCCGTTGTCCGCACCGTCTTCGGAGGTCCTTCATCAGGTGCACACCATTGGCAAGATGCTTCTTGGGTCTCGGGAGTGTAGTGATGGACCCAGCTTTCATCGACGGTCATGAATCTGCGCCAAAAATCCGACGGATTGTTCGACATGTTGGCCAAATTTCGCTGTGAAGCGAAAACAGGCGCGTTTTTTTTGGCCTTGGTTGAGCAAATGCGGCAGCCATTTTTCTCTGAGCTCTTTCATCTTCAATTTTTCGTATAGGATAAAATGCACACTACCTAAACTAATTCCTAATGCCTCCGCTATCTCCTTAATGTTCATTCGCTTATCTGTGCCAACGATGTTTCGCACTTTCTCTATGTTTTCCTCATCAGTTGCCGTTTTTTGGCCTCCTGGACGTAGTTCATTCTCGGTGCTCCTGCGACCTCTTTTTAACACATTAATCCAGTTGGAAACAGTAGCAAAACATGGCGCAGAGTCACCGTACGTCTCGTCCAACCCAATTTTTACTTGGGTCGCATTCCAACCTTTGAAATAAAAATGCTTGATAACCACTCGAAACTCTTTTTTCTTCATTTTTAAAAATCACGCCGATACGTTGCACGGGAAAAGCTATCAAACGAAATCGCAACGGCCAATCACCATAATATTTTGAGTGCTAGCAGTCGAAAAGTTGCAGTTCCTAATAGCGGTGGAAGCGCGCCAAAATTCGAATTCTAAAAAGCTCATTCTAAGAACTTATTGAACTACCTATGATTCTACCAAATATCGCAACGACCTCATCCAAAATAAGAGTTCTTTTCAATTTTTTCGCTGGGATATTTTTGACATAAAACGTGGCCTCTTGCACCTTCTCTTCTATAATATACCGTTCGGTAATGACGAAAACGATGACAAGAAGGTCTTCGCTGGAAGGCCAGTTAAAATTGAAGAAAATCAGTTAGCGACATAGGTCAATCACAAGTCAATCACGCAGTCATGTAGAAGCGATTTATCGATGACATGTAGGCTACTGTTATCGTCGTTGCAATGCGAAGCCAATGGTCTTCGTCAAAACGATTTTAAAAGTGGAGTAGCGTCCGTCCAACATTTTAGACTTAGAAATCATTCTATATTCATCATCATCTGAACCAATCAAATATAAAGCGGGAACCTGTCAATCGCTTACGTACAGAACCGAACCAATGGGGTTGCTTCTTCACACATGCTTGGGGCTCTTTAAGTCTGTAAACCGAGAAAAGTATCTTTGTTGTTTAGCTGTAGGATAGATATTAAGGTGACGGCGCGGTCTAAAGAGCTAGTGCGCTACTTCATTAATGCCTCATGTGCCGGGTTGTCGCCGGTTTAATCCCCGTTGTTGATCTAACTTTCATTCATTTCACTTTTTTAAAATAGATAGTCAAGCAAACCGCCAGAGAGTCAAGAGCCGCTAATAATTAGCGGCTCTGCTGCCAAAAGGACAGCATGGCCTGTAGGGGAAACAGCAAAGATTTCAACATGTCCAGCTCTCGGTGCATTGAATATTATATGCCTCACGGCAATTCCATGCCCATATGGGACGGATGAAGTTGATTGGGTTTAAACGGAGGAGGTTAACTCTAAAATTAAAAACAACCTTCTTGAAACAGTTTTCAATTCCAGAGTAGTTATGGACGAGAACATTCGGCAGTAAAGCAGCAGCTACCGGGACAGTTGAATTTGAATAATTTCTATTTTTAGAGCGCTGCCTAGCCTTTCTACAATGCAATTGTTTTCAATAAGGACGTTATTGTCGTTGCCGCTGATGTGGTTGTTCTTGTTGTTATTTTTAATTATGTTAGTGTTACAACAATTTGTGCCGTCACTCTTGCCGCGGCATTCGCCAGCAATGCATTGTTGCATGCCCCGATTCTTTTATGTTACTGTGATTGTTGTTGTTCATGCCATGTGGAGGCAGCAAACAGACTTGTGGCAACCATCGCAGAACGAGTAGAGTTAGTCGTCGTACAGGTAGCTGAGGACGAGTAGTGGCAGTGTTAATGACTGAAATCTCTCTCTCTCTATGTATATATATATATATATATATATATATATATATTTTTTTTTTTTTTTTATTTCGCAATAACATTGCATTTCAAGATGGTGCATAATTACAATACAACTCATGAACTCAAAAATGACTGAGATCTGGTGGGCGGAAATGCTTTTGGCTCGATGTCGGCGCCTAGGTGACTCGACCCCTTGAAAACCTGTCTAGGCCGGCATGCATACTTGCAGCTTTCGCGACGAGGCGCAGCTTCTGCGACACACACAGCCGCGACCACGGGCACGGCAATTGTGACCTTGTGCGTTCGGCAGCCTTTACCTTTCTATCTTTCGCGCTCTCTCTCGTGACAGGAGTTGTCACCGGGGGCCATTGGTGGACTCCGGTGGCCCAAGATGGCCTCAGGGCTCCTTTCTATACTGTCAACGTCGCCTAGCTGGATCGCTCTTGCCTGCATTTCACTGTGCCCTTATTTCTCTCTCTCTCGCTCTCTCTCTGTCTCCACCTATCTCAAAGGTTCTCACACACTTCCCGTTCTCCCATTTTGCTCCTTCTCCTTGCTTCCTTTCTGTGGGTCGTTTTGTCCTCTATCTATCCAGATATCTCTCGGCCTATTTGACGATCCGCCTGTTTGTCGGTGTCTACGTTCCGAAACCGAGTCAAAACCGGCTCACAGTCGTAGTCGACGAGTCCTCGTGCGGCTTCGTCTGCCCCTGCCCATGTCCCTGGCCCAAACCCAACCCCGCCCGGCCGCTTGAAAAGCGCACGATTTCAAAACGCCGACCGCGCGTCAGCCCGCCTCTAAAATGTCACGCTAACACCGTCTGGCCGGCCCAGCGAGCGAAATCGAGTGACACACGGACAGGCAGGCACGCAGGCAGTTCACTTACTAGCTGAGCTTAGGAACGGCGTGACAGGCGGGCGTAGGTGCCGGCCACGCGTGCGCATGCATCATGCAATCCCGAAGCATCCCATATAGACAAGCAAGTACGGCGTGACGCACCCGTGCCACAAACGCGACAACAATCACACGGATTCTACGAACCGTACAAATACTCGAGTAGACTCACGCATGCTGCATCTAAAGGCATGCACGCAGATACTGCTAGAGCTAGCTGGAGCGAGCGCAGACACACTAGCTGATTCTAGAGGCCAGTCGGAATTGTCTCCACCCTCAGTAGTTAGCCAGAAAAAAAGTAGCGCGTCCGTTGCCAAGCAGAGCGGCGCCTGCGACAAAAGCAGCGACTCTGTCTGTCTCTGACTCTACGAGACACGCTCGAAAAGGAGAAGGATGAACGGAACGAAAGCTTCAACGGATGCGAAACGTTCCGTGATGAGCAATGTACCCCAGGTACCTGTCGGTCCTACTGTCTCCACCCTTTTTCTGTTGTCATTTCTCTACTCGACCCACCTCTCACTGTGCGAGCTTCTGCCATATGCGAGCCAGATGCCCATTTCTCATTTCTCGCACCCATACTATTCCTGCCAAATCG
Source organism: Dermanyssus gallinae (assembly GCA_003439945.1). Classification (NCBI taxonomy): domain Eukaryota; kingdom Metazoa; phylum Arthropoda; class Arachnida; order Mesostigmata; family Dermanyssidae; genus Dermanyssus; species Dermanyssus gallinae. The sequence continues at coordinate 677,848 of QVRM01000729.1, forward strand.
AGTGAGTGCCTGCCAACGCAGTGCAACGACGCCGAAGGACGACGACACGTGGATCGCGCAATAATGCCAGCAACAACAACGACGACGACAAAAACAACTGCAACAATAACAACAACAACGTGGAGAACGAGCTTGATGCCGCCGCTTCCGTACCCCACCCGACCGTTGGCCGGTGGAGTTCCCCGGCAAGTACTTGCCACGTTCTCGTGTAGTCAGCATCTGCCCGCGTTTCCCCCCTTTCCTTCTGTTTATGCTTTTCTCTTCCAGAGGAACCACCCTCCCCCCTTCCCCCGGCCCCTAGCGACGTCGAGCTTTTTTTCTGCCTTGCCACCCGAGCGGTGTTCGCCGGTTGATTTAATTTAAATTCGCGCAAACTTTTCTCACCCGCACTGTGCAGGACCGCAGTAGCAGCACGGGAAACAGCAGCAACAACAACAACAGTAAGAATGCAGCAGAAGCATTGGCGACGACAACGCCGGGTATGCGCTCATCCCAGTTCAAAGAACTTTTGCGCACTCTGCGGACTAAAATCTTCGCTCCGCCACCTCTCCTCGGATATCCTTAGTAGAAACCTGTTACTTTAACCTATATGTATGTATATATATATATATATATATATATATATATATATACATACAGACAACCGCGTTTGCTGTTGCCATGGCCTGCGCATTTAGTGAGATTGAGAGAGCGCAAAGAACATGCTGCGTGTTGAAAAACTCAACCAACGCAGTGAAACAGATAGGGACAGTGTACCTATCTGCTTCATCATATTGTTTAATTGTGAATAGACAGTCAAGCGACAATAACGACAATGATTGATATACATTTTTGAGGAAAATATCCCAATCCCAGACAAAGTGCAGTATGTTTGTTTCCTATTCTATCTAGAGCAATCAGCCGACTTCAGGTTGTTAAGTACGGGCTGTGCCGTATAAAATTGCTTACAGTATCACCCCTGGGTGTTTGATTTTCCAGTATTGCTAATCTCTGTGTTATGATATGAATATATATATATATATATATATACGAGGTGTGTTCAAAAAGTATTCATGAATATCTATTTTGTCCCCTTCAAAGTAATCCCCATGAGATATTATACACTTGTGCCAACGGTTTTTCCAATCTTCGAAGCACTTCAAAAAAACATTTTTTTAATCTTGTTCAGCTCCTCCTTCGATGCCGTCTTTATCTCGTCAAGCGTAGCGTAACGTCGTCCTTTCATGGGCCTCTTCAGTTTAGGGAACAAGAAAAAGTCACAGGGGGCCAGATCTGGGGAATACGGTGGCTGCGGCATCATTAGTGTGTTGTTTTTGGCCAAAAACTCGCGCACAAGCAACGATGTGTGAGCAGGGGCGTTATCGTGGTGCAAAAGCCAATTTTTGTTCTTCCACAAATCCGGGCGTTTCTGGCGGATTGCTTCGCGCAAATTGCGCATAACTTGCAGGTAATATTCCTTATTGACCGTTCTACCCTGTGGCAAGAACTCATGATGCACCACGCCCCTCCAATCGAAGAAAACTGTCAGCAAAACTTTCACATTCGACCGAACTTGGCGCGCTTTTTTCGGTCTTGGTTCGTGCGGCAGCTTCCATTGAGATGATTGAGCTTTGGTTTCCACGTCATAACCATAAACCCACGATTCGTCACCAGTTATGACCCTCTGGAGCAAATTTGGGTCGTCGCGGACAGAGTCCAACATCTCATTAGCAATGTTCATGCGATGCTGTTTTTGGTCGCAATTGAGCAATTTTGGTACGAATTTCGCGGCGACCCGTCTCATGCCCAAATCATTGATAAAAATCGAATGGCACGAGCCAATCGATATGTTTAGGTCCTCAGCAACTTCTCTAACGGTGATTCGACGATTGGCCAATACCATTTTCTCCACTTCATTAATTTTTTTGTCTGTTGTTGAAGTGCTCGGGCGTCCGGCACGCTCTTCGTCGTTCACATCTTCTCGGCCTTCTGAGAACATTTTGTACCACCGATAAACGTTGCTTCGGTCCAAGGTAGCTTCTCCGTATGCCACAGTCAACATTCGGAATGCATCCGCGCACTTAATTTCGTTTTTCACACAAAATTTGATACAGGTTCTTTGATCCATTTTTTTGAATAGGTAAAAATCGAAGACGATCCAAAACACGTGCAAGCAAAGCAGCTGTCAACAATTAAGTGAACATTCAAAATGGCCGAGCTTGTCGGCATAAGTGAGAGACATGAGTACCAACATAACGCCACAAAAAATCGAAATTCGAATACACGTAACCCGCGAAAATAACGTCGCGATACTTTTTGAACACACCTCGTATATATACACACATATATATATAACTATATATATATATATATATATATATATATATATATATATATATATATATATATATATATATATATATATACTATATATATATATATATATATATATATATATATATATATACATACATATAGCCCTACAACTTATCAAAAAACTGACCAACAACACTCACGACTTTTAAAGCAGATAGAATTTTCTACCGAACACTCCGAACATTCAACTTTACTATTCGACACATAATTATTTTGCAATCGTATACTTTAAAAGGTGATGTGCAGCCATCACGATCGGTGCAGCACTACTTTGTAATTATACTGTCACTCCTAAACAAGAACTTTCTGCTTTCTCATTTTATGAAACACAAACGTAACGATTAATATTATTATTAATTATTGTATCGAGTCTGTTTGCCCCTTAAGTACTTCTTAGCATCGTTTGTCGTGCTATCTAAAATGTATACAGTACAAGATAAATAATAATGCGATAGGATAAATGCTAAGTGTAACAAAAAGCACAATCAGTAGACGCAGATAGAGATTGCTACAATGGATTTCGACCGACGGTTGTAATGCATATTAGGGTACAAAACAATATAAATATTTCAATATATATAAATATACATATGATCCGTGTTATTGTGTATGGCCGTCATGTGCTAGAAAACTGACCAAATAGGCTAGCAAGGCGGCCCATAAAATTCTGCTGCGAAACTCGCGGATGCAAAACGGATGTACTCGCAGACGTTGCCAAAGAGACCCAGCGCTGCACTCCGAAGAGACAATGTCAAGTGTGTCGGCGTTCGACGAACCACTCGACAAAATTGAATTTGCACAGGCCCTCACGAGTACTGTCTTTAAAAGGCCGCTATCCCCATTTAAATGCATACAGGCGCATATCTGTGAGGGCCAACCCGTCTATGCACACATAAGACTTTCCTCCACCTCCCCGAGAGGGGCGAGGCAGTGTAAACTGGCAATAAAATGTTGAATGGTCGACCTAAACACACATATATATATATATATATATATATATATATATACAATGCTTATGATAGGGGCGTGCACTCGGTCAAATTGAGCATGCAACTACGAAGGAAGCTATTGCGTTTATCTCTATGAAATACTATTTCAACGGACCAACGCTATCCGTAAATGTAGTCCCTGTCCGTTCCATCTACAATCTCTGCTCGTACGATGTAATGTAGGATTCTTGCAACAAGCTTTATAGGGAGTAAACATAAGAAACATATAATTAGTGCAAACTAGACACTAAACAGAACATGTTGTACCCTTCTCTCCTATATTAAGGAAAATAGGGTGCACTCCAACTGCTTAATTATATATATATATATATATATATATATATATATATATATATATATATATATATATATATATATATATATATATATATATATATATATATATATATATATATATATATATATGTATATATATATATATGTTCGCGTTTGTCCCGTTGCTCAGTTACGGCGGGCTGCTGTTCGGTGGCTGTACGCGGGTGATTTGTCTTTGATCACCTGTCTCTGTAGTGCCACTCTCCGTGGTCGAAGGCGGCGGTGACAGCGATTGCCGCTGCGATGTTTGTTACGACGACCACCACATCTCGTTGGCCGGTGGTCTATCGTTGCCACACAAGAACGACCCGGCATCGAAGCTGACCCAGCACCTCTTTGTTCGCGAGAACATCACAGGAACATCATCACATCGATGTGTGTGAGAGTCGCATTTGTCTGTGTCGTTTAACTAGAACGTCGCTTTCTTTTTCTTCTTCTGCTGTTTTTGCTGATGTGCTGCCGCCGCTGCTGCTGCTGCAGTTGTCGTCGTTGTTGAATTCGACAGATTGGTGTTGAACACTTGTCGCTCGCTTGAACCATGTTCTACACGTCCTGGTCGTGTCGCCGCAATTGTACACTAGCGGGCGCAGACGCACGAAGATCACTTAATTTGAACGGCATGGCGTGCAATTAGCGCCGGGTCGATAGCGGGCTGGTGTAGCTTCTATTCGTATTCGCCATCGTTCGAGGGTGGAGGGAGAACGGAGAACGGATATTAGGGAATAATTACTGGCACACAGCGGCTTTCACTAGTCAGAGAGAATAGGTCGTTGTTGAGCATCATTCGTGTTCGCCTACAAGTATAAGTTATCTTTGTAAACCCTTTGTTGTTGTCCTTTTTCCTGCTTGGCTTGTCTTTTTCTCAGGCTATGGGGAAGGACATTTTTCCAGCCAGGAGTCAAGGTTGGACACAGCCGACTAGCAAGACTAGATCTGGTAATACGCTTAAGTTCTCTAATAAACGATAATTGCATCGCCATTTGAAAGCGCTGCTTTATCTCCTCACATGGGACATTTCGGGAGTTTATCTATAACCTTTAGAATATATAATAAATATAATACTATATAATAAAATAAATATATTAATATATAATAAAATAAAATAAATATAGTAACATATAATAAACTATAATAAATAATAATCTTTATAGCCCAGGGCCGTGGGGCATCGACGGCTGTGGATGGCGATTTAAACGAAAAACTAGACCACCCGAATTCTGCAACTAGCAGCAACGATTTGTCGCTAGCTTTCTAAAGCTGTCAGACCAGCCCTATGATCGACATCTAGCATATCAGGCGCGGTATGTTGATTAACGTAATCCACTGTGACAAGGCGTTGACTATCGGTGGCACTCTATGTTTGAGTCAATCAGTCGAGTTGTGAGGTATTAACACCAGAACCAGGGTTACACGCCGTAGAGATCTGCCCTAACCGCTGATTATTGCTAAACTTATTGGTCTTCGCAGCGATATATATATATATATATATATATATATATATATACTCGTATATATATATTGCCACAAATCCACATATTGAGCTTTATGACAAGGAAATGTGCGCTGTTCATAGCAGATAACAAAAAAGCTCTTCTCTGGATAGAGCGAGAAGAAGCCCACCTTGGCACGGTAAAGCAAAGCTGTCGAATAACAGTTTAAGCCAGAGCTACGCCGTGTCCCGTCGATTTGTCAGCCCTCCAGGGTCACCTTCACACGAATGTTTTCGGAGTAAGCTCTGTTATAGCACGACCTGGACCGGAGAACCCGATGTTCTAAGACTGTAATTCTAAAAAAAGTATTGCCTCGAAAGGATATGTCTCGCGCCGGGATCGAGCCCACGACTCCTAGTGCCAGAATCGCCAGCCAGGATTATTCAAGGTTGCATATCGACATGCGTAGAGCGCAGAGTACTTTTCACGCGAAAAAGTAACAAAGCGCCTCTTAAAGTAGTAGTTATCGCTACCGGTTTAGATGGTACGGGTGTTTGACTGAAAAATCGGCTGCTTTAGGACGACTACAAATAAAGAAAAGTATTTGATATAAACTACAAACCTTAATTTAATTAATGGGATCTAGTCAACGGGTGTTTGACTAGAAAATCGGCTGCTTCAGGATGTATATTTTAAGCATGCAGAACTGAAGTCATATCCCTAGCATTGTGAAAAACGCGAACCTACCTTACATATTGATTGAGTTTTGTATTGAAGGTAGCTTCTAATTAAGAACATCCAAAGTATTCGCAGATAACAAGTGATTATTAAAAATTGGGAAAACGGGAACCCGCCTAACGGTTGCACTTTTCCAAGCGTGTATAATATATGTACACAGGCACACGGGCATACACACCTAAAACAAATTGCTTTGCTGGCTTTGCCGATCGCTCGCCCTAATACGTGTATTTCTATTTCCGAGGAATGTAAATACAAAGGGGTCAGAAAAACAGTGGCTTGTCGTTCTTTTGTTAGCTTCATCCACGTACCTGGAGGATAAGCGCTCACGAGGGGATCAAGAACACTTAACACGTTTGGAACCGTCCACTCGACTCACCGAAGCACTCTCTCGATACATGGAAAAGCCTGGCAGATATGCACGCTAGCCTTAATTTAAAGGCTGAAAGAAGTTTTTAAGGGTCTGTCCAAATTCTCACAGCTTAATGTTCAGTTCGCAATTACTGCAGAGAAAATGTTTTTCCATCATAACTTAAAGGAAGACAATTGTCCCTGAAATAAACGTGTTGTGTACTCTCTTAGCCTAAACGCGCGTAGTACCAGATAGGACAGCCTTGGTCCTGCGGTGATTTTGCTGAGCATCCCAATTATAGTTGCACCGTTGTAACCCCCTTGTATGTCAACGGTGTGCGTTTGGTGGAGAAACGTTTAGGCCCTGTGGTCTCTGGTGGCAGCATTGGGTCAGCTAGTTTCACTAAGAGGATTGTCCCTAGGAGGCTTATCGTATGGAGGACTAAAGCCCGCCATTGTCTCGAACAAGACCGACGAGACGATACACAGTTAATGAATTACCTAATGGCAGGAGTCCATTAAAATAAAATTAAAATTCTGCCTGCAGAGGTGTACCAAGTACCACGCAGTCGAATGCACAGCCCTGAACCAAAAATCGTTGCAACACTTCTCTCGCCGGAAGCGTGAAGAAGATAAAGCATTATGAAGAAACATTTTTGAACTGTATATTATACTCAATCTGAGTGAAATAAACATAATTAGAAAATAAAATTAAAAAATGTACTAATAATGAGTGTCTGACAGCCGCTATCAACGGTAATATATGAAGCGGGTTCAGTGTGATTCCTAAAAGTTGACCTTCAATAAGACAGCAACAAGGAAGTGCAATTAATGATACATTTGCCGTGAGTCTCACAGCATAACACGGCTACGAAATTACTGGATCTAGCGTTGATAAAGGAATCACACGCTCTTTACTTTACTCGTGGAGGGGAGGAACAGAGTGCACACTTATAATTTTTGTACTTGCCGGATTTTCGTTCTACTATACTATGTGTGCGCTTATAAGTGATCGCACATCAAGAACTTCGACGACAACACATACGCACACGCACATACAGGGTGTACCAGGAATATGTGAAAAGCTTATTTGGAATTGTAGAGCTCGTTAAAGCATATATGTTTCCAATGGAACCAGGTCTCTGAGAAGTCTTGTTTCGGAGTGAGAGTGAATTTTATACAATTTGTAACACTGGTGCTAGAGTGAAATGACTACAATTTGTAGCACTGGTATTTTTGCTTGATTTAGGAGCGCGCCATATACAATTGCGAGATAACCAAGTCCTCCTATACAGAAACTAAACACACCGTCGGGCTCGTGAGAAAATTCTTCCGAAGAACCTATAACGCCGGCTAGAAGATGCGACATGGTCGTTTAGAACAGAATTCGCAAAGATAAAGTTATTTTATTAGCTTTCACACCAAATACTTCAAAATCATTACCTTACGACTACTCACAGCACTCAAAACTAACACATTCAGGCAAACCCACATTTCATGACATCACCACTGTGTGGCGACTTTTACTATCGCGCGACAACCGCAGCGTCGCCTCAAAGTTATTTATGCATGCACTTATTCTCGACATGCCCGCCAAAAAATCGTAATAACTCCGCAATTGTCATAAGCTTGGTACCAAAATAATCGCCATGAAATGTGCGTTCGACTGTGCTAGTTTTACGCGCTGTGAATGGTCGTAAATTAATGATTTTACGGTATTTGAAGTAAACGCTAATAAAATAACTTCATTTTGACGAATTCTGTTCTAAACGACCATGTCGCATCTTCTGGCCGGCGTTCCGGCTTTGACAAGATACTTCTCAGAGACCGTATTCGATTGAGAAAAAAAGAGATTTGCTTTAACAAGCTCTACAACTTCATATGTCGCTTTTCACATATTCCTGATACATTCCTCAGTATATATGCATATGTTCAACGTGCGAACATACAGTTTCATGAATAGGTTAGGTGTTTCTGTTTAGAACGCAAACGCGCCGTGTTTAGGAAAGTGAGGGGATTTAGTGAGGATTAGGCAAAGCTCTCGTCATAACTTTTTACCTTGTCAAGTGTAACTGACACGATCGAAAAGAACTTTGACGGCGGCTGATTGAGTCGCTCTCTGAAATACCACCGCCAATCGACCCTCGTGCTGTTTGTATGTTAATATCGAATCTCTCGCCGTTGATTTGCTAATACCCACCACGCATCGACAGTCACGCGAGGCAGTGCAGAGGACGTCGATGGAGTCTTCAAAAAAGGTCACTATAATAACCGTCGTACATCCTCACTGAAACTCGTGCTTGTTTTCGTCGACATTGCTCTCGACTCCTCCGAGTGGGCATTAAAATGTCGCCCTGTTCCGCCATGTCACTGCCCGAGGATGAGGTACGCAACTCAGAGATAGCCAAAAGGCCACCGAGGTCGCAAATGCATGAATACAAACTTTCGAAATCTTTCCACACGCTGTGTTGGCTTATTATTGCGGACTCTTCGGGATAAACTGCTGGCGCCGGTACTGATTCTGCTCGCTTAGGGACATCCCTACTAAACCGTAGCAGCTTGTCGACGATGCTGCCACTGTATGGCAGATACTGATGCCGGGACAATCGCGTAAAAAGGAGACCAAATAGTCCGTCCACAGCGTCGTAGAGAGTTTTTTGATCCGCTTTGATGCACATATTCTTTTGAATGCGGGCGTTGGCGTTGGGAACCCGCGAACAGCACCCTTGTAAGGTTTGTATATACGTTGTGATATACGAAAGCGAACAAAAGCGTCAACGCCAGAGCAGATTGCCGGAGCCTGGGAAACTTCTGCCCGTCAACTCCTTGACTCTTAGGATCTTCTCAACGGGTTTTACAAGACCACGGTCGCTCCTATGACTAATGCTACGACTTGATAAGTAATCTTAAGTTTGTCTACAGTAAAACACGCATATATATATATATATATATATATATATATATATATATATATATATGATCATGTATTTAAAAGCACTTAAACGAGCCCACGGCATTGACTTCTTGAATCGGGTAAGCAGCCAAGCAGGTAGCAAACCCTACTACCTTCGTGATGCACGCATTGGTTGTTTCCCGCCTTCACAGTCTCAATTCGTCGAACTGTGCGAAAAGAAGAGGAAAATGCTGACAATCTTAAACGTATACGAGCGTATAGATATATATATATATATATATATATATGTGTGTGTGTGTACGACTGCATGCATGATGCGTCTACAACGGCTGTCATATTCATACGTAAGGGCAGGAGGGTCTAATTTACCGTCGCCATCATTATCACTGTCGTCATCGCCAGCAGCGGCACACTGTGAGCTGCAGAATAAGGTTTGCCCTTAAATCGGCCAGTCAAAGTCGAACCCAAGACGCTATGCTGAGGCCATCTCGTCTATCTTTTCCGTGAGGCGTGCTATGCGCGTACTCGAACGACGCTAGCGAGACTGCCTGCTGGAACAGAGAGAGAGAGAGAGAGAGAGATATGATTTAAATTTATAAGCAGAATCGGCCGGTCGACGTCTTTCTGTTCGGCGCTGTTCCGCTGGCGGCGTCACAACAGGGCGCCGGTCAACCGTGCTCGTGGCAGCAATGCGTGACTCTGCATAACTCATACTCGCTAAGCTTGAAAGCCAAATAAGCGCTCGAATCGTTCGGACTTTATGATCTTTCCTCCTCTATCAATCTCGAATCGATCGCGCTATAGAACGAACGAGCGACGTGGTCCTGTAGCGGGATTATTATTATTATTACTACTACTAAAGTAAAGTTTTCGGGCTGACCCTCAGATAAGATTGAACGTCCACGGGACTGCTTTTCGCATTGCTTCATAGACGGACCCCCATAAAAACAAATGTGCAACGGTGGGGATCGAACCCGCGTACCTACGTCTTCTCCTCCGGTTGTGAGGCGCAGACGAATACACCACGCCACCGGGCTCGACATTATTATTATTACTACTACTGCTGTAACTATTACTATCACGACTTCTACATAAAAATATGACGTTTTTCTTTGTTTAGTCAAAGCGTTGTTTTCTTTGTTTGTCTTCAACAAAATAACATGGAACTTTATTTAGTTCTGCCACAACGATTTTGATTGACTGGCGCGAACTCGCCAGCAGAGATTTTCCTGTATGCTCCTCCTTCTACTCTAAAGGTTCCGCGTGACACGTGCGTTTACAGCGCGTACAGCGCGTTACTCGTACAGCATATGATTTTTGTTTTTCAAAACATATGCACTGCCTCACCTCATAACATCATCACTGCCAATTTATTATTTTTAAAGCGTCTATGGTGGCAAGGCTCGATAGGCAGTCTCGATAATATTTCTCTTGGAATGAAATGGCATGCACTAGCCGGCACGTGTACACAAGGTACATTGTACATGGCTGTCATCATTTGGTGTGTTCGACTCAAGGATTTCACCAAGTTGGCGATCAATGTCGTTGCCGGTTCTGCTCGCAGGTATGCGCTAAATGCCACGCAGCGAGCTGCCAGTCGCATCGGCGGTCTTTGCACTTTCTTGCCCGGTGGGACGGGCGCTAAAGTGTTAAAATTGTATATAATGATGATTGTATTGAAATTATGTACCATCTTGAAATGCAAAGTTATTGCGAAATAAACAATATGTATGATAATATTTCTCTGCCCCTCACGGCAGACAGCATATAGAAACACCAACCGTTCACAATTAGCTAAGACATCTCTTTGCATAAATGTAAGTTTCAAATACTAGATCATCCTCGTATACGGTGTATGCTGCGACTCCAAACTTCTCTTGTGCGGACCTTACAAAATTGACAAGCAGAAGTGACACCGCAAAACAGATGTGTTTATAGATAAACCAATAAGAACTCCATAACATAAATTGTCGAAAAATAACGACCGAAAGTATTTACATCGATAAGGACTACACTCATACAAGTGGCCTCCGGGTGGTACCAATGCTCGTGTAACTTAAAGATCATGAATCGCATTCTCTTTATACCTTGTTTTTTTTTAAAACTAACTTACTCCGGTTGAAACGCTTAATACATGGCAGTTTTTGAAGATCGTTCCTTATTCTAGATAAATTAGAGGCCATCACAAATATAAAAGCTGTGTCCCGCTTTGTCCATATACCCATGATAGAAAATCTCCACGAGTCCATATTTTTTGTCTTTTTTAGGAAGATTCTGTCCCAGTTTCTGCCCCAAGAGCTCATTCATGAGGCACTACTGCAGCGTAACTGGGCAGTCTGCCTCTAAAGCCGACGGCAGAAGGGCACCTGCAGTCGAGCCTCCTCGTTAGCGTTGCAGTGTTGTTTATGCTCGCCAATCAGCTTTTGGTGGTTTGCCTTGTAGGTACGTTATCCGTGATATAGGAGTTATATCGCCCTCGTTTTCCAATGCAATTTATCCAACCAGGTAGCTCTGAAGTGTGGTGGTTCAAGTGCAATGCTAATAAGCTAGCTTGTGGCTTCAGTTGATCCAAGAGTCTCTTATTTTCTCGGTAGACGCTCCCTTTCATAACCCGGACCAAACGTCTCCAGCTATTCGTATACGGGCACGCGTGTGAGATAAACCATGCGCGACGCTAGAATGAAAGACTGGAGGTGCTTTTAGCAGAGACAACATGCGTTTTCCTTCTGCGTGCCCGTTAGAGGGACCCTACTTGAATAACTTTTTCTCAGTTTTTGAAAATGTATAGGATTTCTTTATTCGGAAAACGTTTCTGCGACACTAAAGAGTTTAGCATCAATTCCTTCTAGCTCCGAAACAAAACTAATTTATGCAATAAGCATTCAGTTGAGCTAAAATATTGTCTAATCACTTTGTTGATACAGTTGTGCCCATTGTTATTACTTAAAGTACTACGAGTATAGTAACTACGCGGCTCTACTATGGCTCTACGGCCGGGCAGCGCGATCATGTGATCCGAGTGGGTTGAAAAACGTAGGTGTGCATACTAAGGAAACTCCTTTCTTAGCTTCGATCACCCCAATTAGCTAGCTGGACCACTGCCAATATTCCACCATTTGGAAGTATCTTTGCGATTTCTGTTTCTGGTATGACGCGGCCCGACGTCATGCGGCCCGCTTTGCGTAAAAGATGAATCTGAATTTTGCAGAAACTTGCGGCTCTTTCTATAATTCTTGGATTGTCTTTGTTACGGTTGGTTTTGGCCGCGCTTGAAGGGGCAATTTACAATCGAACACCGAGTTTGAGCCTGCACAGTAGCTGCAAGTGGGAAATGATAAGACCACGAAATTATTATAGAACCTATAAGGCGCTGTGGCCTACCCCAACGAGCTACAGCGGCACTAGATGTTTCGTGATTCATCGTTGTCCATTCGGCGTATTCCTTGGTAGCATGAGAGAACTTACCTCCATGGATTTTGTCTGTGCAAAGTGTCAAATGGTCAACACATGTGCCTCGTGAAAAGTTTGAGATGCGTGTCCTTTTTTTTCATCGTCGTATTGTGTGCTGTTGTCTGCCCGCGCGACTGCTCGATCGAATTCTGTTCGACGGAAAATTTAAGACAGGAGTGTGCGCATTCCACTAAGACGTCCCTTAACATCAGTACATTTGTAATTAGTTCGAGCAGAAAAGAGCACGCTCCCTATACCTTAAATAGCGGACTCAATGTTTGCGACTACCATCGCGATATACCGCTCTCGCTGCCGCTAACACGAGCAAGGTAACTTGTAGGATCTTGGCAACAATGTTACAAAATTGTATACATGCTGTCGTGTAACAGTAAACGGAATTTAATCTCTATAGTTGCCTACATCGAGTAAAGGCTGACTGATGTTAAGTATACGACCGTCATTAGCTAGGCAATTACATGTCGAATGGCGTTGGACAGGCAGAAAGTAGGTTAACTAGATTGTCTACGTATTTGTGCATGCACAAGCGTTAGAGTCTGACCTGACGAGTGCAGCCCAAAAGCTTAAAAAGTCGTTGCGAGCCTAGGAAGAGCCCCGTCAAACTCGAACTACGAGGGACTACAAAAGTACGGCTTTGATACGTTACCCCACTAAATAAATGGCACAACAGCTGAAACTGCAGTAGCTGCATAAATTAATCGAAAAACTGTGGAACTGCATGTTTACCGCAAAGTTGTGAAAACCAGCAAAATTGCCTATATATCTATATGAATATATATATATATATATATATATATAATTATATATATAATAATCGATATAAAGTAATCGATTCACTCGCTGTAGCGTACCATAGAGATTTACTCTATAGGAACGCTACGAAGTCTAGTAATCAAAGAAACTTATCTGCAAATTATGTGCCGATATGTTTACAATGTGGCTGGATGAAGGACTCCCGTAACATGTATGATTATTTATATATATTTAAACACAAATAAAAAGCGAATGCATACATTGAATGTACTAAAGCTTTAAACGCATTTAGCAAAAAATATCAATAAAGAGCACTATCCTAAAATGGCTGTGGTAAAGCCGACTGAAGGAACTAAAGGTTAGAAGTGAAAAGATAGGTGCACAGCAGCTGGCGGGACTTATACGTGGGGTTTCTCGTCTCACGTCGCTGAAAAACGACCAGTTTGCTTTTGCTGTTGCTGTTTTTGTCGGCTTCAACGTTGGTCAGCCCCAGCAAGACTGATGGATCACAGACTGCCGCGTGAAGCGCGTGAATCTTTGTCGGCAACTTTTCTATCCGTATACCCGTCAGGCGAATAAAAAAATATATACGTATGCAGCCACCTTAAGGCAGCCATCGATGGGAGAACATATATAAGCTCTTTCTTACCCACGATTCTGGCGATGGTAGTAAGGTTAATACTTCAAATTTTTGCTGATCGGTTTTGATTGAAAGCAGAGTTGAGGGTGAGGAGGACACAGACACAAGTGCATTCATTAGTAAAAATAGCATAACTTGCTTGCACTTGGCGTGTTTTTTGCTATTTCTCTCTCTCTCTCTCGACGCCCGCAGTTTTCTATAAAAGACGCCCACTGTTTTCCAGGCTGGTCACTGACAGCTACGACTGCTCTCGAAGTAGGCGCCCCTTGTTTCCTGAAGCCTCTTTCTTTAGATTGCCTGCCACTGCTGCAGCCTCCCCCTGTCATCTACGGTCCGTTTGTAAAGCCACCGACGACGTGCACTGTCAACCACATGTCTTAGCTGAGCCAGCTCATAGCCAAGTCAAGGAGCACGATTCATCTTTTTCGGACCCCTACGCTGCCTCAACGGGGAACTTTCGTTCTACAGGTGTCGAAGCTCTCTCTATCATTTTATCCGTAAGCCTCACTGGGATCCTCCGAGTCAAGAGCTGAGGACCAGTCAACCCTGGTAAAACCGTCTTGAAACCGCCCTAGACGCTCGTCATTGAGCCTCCGGTAACCCGACTGGGCAGCAGGTTTCGCCGCGGCAAATTGCGGCAGTCGTGCGGTGTTGGCCTCTAACGTGGTCTCCGCTGGGCAATGGTTGGAAAACAACCGTGTCAACAACAAAGGAATTGATCTGATTGAACCTGAGGTTTGGGCGTGTCGTCATATTGACTGCATGCTCGAAAGCTTTGCTAGCAAAAGTCGAACAATACTCATTGACAGGGTCCTCCTCTAGCAGAACAATGTCGGTGTATCCCGCACAGAAGGCAAATTTCCAGGCGCAGGCAGAAGATCGTCAAAGATCTCTATGAGAATGTTTGACGGTCGTATCTCATTAGAGTATACTCCTTGCCTAGGGGGGAGAGGGGCGGAGCAGCCTGGGTTTCGGAGTCTCAACGCATCCACTCAGGCCCGTTAAACTTGATATTGCTCTCGCCAACCACATGGTGGTGAGGAACGAGGGGGAGAGCAGAGAAAACGCTGACGGCGGACGGCGCAGAGACGCCTGTCCCGTGTTTTACAAGTAATGCCAAAGCAATACCAAGCATAGGGGGGGGGGATACGGTTTTACTGGGCTTGAGGGTTCCACACTAATCACGCTAGCTGCTCACGCCGTCTATGCATTAACATCTCCGAAACCTCCCAAACCAAAGAAGAGTATACTCCGACGACATAACCGTCAAAGCCAGGACGGCCGAGACATGCGCAGGCCTTATGGCCTGCACATTGTTATACGATCGCATATGGTTTTAAATACATAGACAGTTAAACCACCTTTAACCAACAGAGCTTTCCGACTAACTCAATAATTAGCTTGTAATCCCCAATGCTCCGGATCAATAAATAGCGAGTCATATGGTTTGATACGCATTTTTGTTCTTCTTTATCTCCTCAACGCCCCAGGACCATGCTATTTGTATATCAGTAGACGCGAGAAAAATTATAGGAGTTGCGCAAAAGAAAAGTGTAAATTTAATTAAGAGTAATCATAATTATATATACCTTTTTTTGGGGGGGGGGTGGCGAACTGGGAAATGAGGTTTGCACACACGGACACCACGGCAGAGAAGCTCACTGCAAATGTGGGCCGGTAGTGTGGGGCTCCAACCCACTAAAAACCAGTCATGTCCCCATCCCCACACTCAACTGGGAACTGCGCAAGCAATACTTCAAACAATTGAGGGGGGGTGAATAGTAGCGTCATTATCTTAGCCGCCCTGGAGTGCCTCACGGGGCCTTGTCAAGTAAAAACGATTCTTCTCTTCTTTGGCGTGCATAATACGTTCGATTGTTCGAGCTATAAGATTCCAGTCATCACGTGAGTACATAAGAAGGTGTGCCAGCTTCTTAAGACTGCCGTCACTTGCTGTGGTTATGTTCTTGCCTAATGGAGACCACGCCGGACACAGCAATATTGTGTGTTCCGGCGTGTCCTCCGTTGTTCCTTCACAGTGCTTGCAGAGTGGCGTATCTGCTTTTTCTATTCTAAAGAGGTAACTCTCGAAGTTGCCATGCCCTGTGAGCACTTGAGTCACGTGGTGTGTCAACTCGCCGCCGGGCCGGTTAATCCACGCCTTAACGTCAGGGATCAGAGTCTTTACACGGGCCCCAGGTGCCCCGTCTTGTATGGCGTTCCATTCATTTTGCCAAGAAATCAACGTTTTTTCCTTTCTTTTTCCTTATTGCTTGTCGGTTCCGCCCACAAGCGACGACGTTCGTCGGCCTTCAGGTCCCAAGGGATCGTACCAGCCAGTACAAGAACAGCCGCCGTCCTGACCGTCTTGTAAGCCATCGTAATCCGTAAAGCCGCGATTCGTTGGGTCTTGCATTAGCGCCCTGTTGCGGGTTAGAGTCAGTGTGGTTAGTGGCCACACAGGGGCCGCGAATAACATAATCGACTCGGCAACCGACATAAGAAGGCGTCGCGTTGATTCTCGCGGTCCGAGTGTATTCGGCATCAGTCGGGCGATGTCGTGTGAAACTTTATTGGCTTTCTCTGCAGCCAAGCGGAGATGAGGTGTTCCTCGCAGGCCTCTGTCCAGGTACATTCCCAGATAGCGGGTTGATTGAACCACTCGAATATCCTGGCCGTTCAAGATTAGCTTTGGGAGAGCACACCCTCTTGGGCCAAGGAGGATGACTCCCTCGCTTTTGGTAGGGGCCAGCGTCAAACCCGCTCCCCTCATCCAGACGGAAATCTCGGCCAGCGCGTCATTGGCTCTAAGTTCCAGTTGCTGCGGGGTGCCGCCCTGTACTACGACTGCAAGATCGTCCGCAAACGCAAGTAGCTCTGTCCCTTCTGGTAGGTTACTTAAGCGTATGACATCGTCGTACGCCAAGTTATATAAAAGAGGACCCAAGATGGAACCCTGGGGAACTCCAGCTGTCATTTCAAATTCGGATCCCTCATTGTCTACCCGCCGTTCGTTCAGGTAAGCTGCTGAAAGCATTCTTAACATCCAGCAGTACGACAATGAGAAGATTCCTGGACCTTGCCGGGGATTGTCGTAGATCTTCCGCCTTAGCAACTACCCGCTGTATTGCAGTCAGACACGAGCGGCCTTTGCGAAATCCGAACTGATTCGGTGAAAGAAGGCCGCGTTCTTCTGCGAATAATCGCAAACGGTTTTCTATAATCGCAAACGGTTTTCTATAATGGATGTCGAGGGAAAAGCGTTTCAATTACCCGTCGGCGTTCGTCCGGGAAAAGGTTAGCGCTCTTTCTTGTTTTTGTCTTGCCACGGATCAGCTTGTACGGTAGTCCCCACGGGTCGTTTTCTATTCCCGACAAGAATTCCTTATGGCATCGTTCCTTGCTTTCATCTATAGTTTTGCGTAGAGTGGCCCTAAATCTTCTAAATTCGTTTTGCAATTGCGCTATTATTATGTTATTCTTTCTACTGCACCTTGCCCTGGTGAATCTTTGCCTGGCGTAGATGCAGCATCTGCGGACTTCCGCGATCTCTCCGTTCCACCAAAACTTCGGCAAAACTGGACGTAGTCGCTTTGGATGCGTTCGCCTCTTGCCTGGCGTATTGCATGCTTCCTCCAAAACGTTCTGAAGCTCTTGAGCGGTTTCAGGTTCACCCTTTACTTTAAGTATTTTTGCCAGCCTCCTTTGCAGCTCCCTGTTGTCAGGTGGCTTTAGCCGGGTTGGCCTAACCGGGGCAGAAAGGGCTGCTAATGGGGTGGTTCTTTCGACGTCAAATTCTATACAATAGTGATCGCTAAGGTTCTCTTCGTCAAGTAGTATGGTCCAATTTGAAATCTTAAAAACGTGGCTTCTCTTACAGATCGTCAAATCGATGTGCGACTCAGTTTCCCCGCGGTGGAAGGTAGGGTCGTTTCCTTCATTGAGAACAACAAGATCATGCATTGCTAACCACTCAAGAACAACTCTGCCTTTTCTATTAGTGTTGGTTGCCCCCCATGTTGTCGAGGGTGCGTTAAAGTCGTCAGTAAAGACCACTAGTGGTAGAGGGCAATCTTTCGCTGACGTTGTCATCTTCTCGAGCAGGCCCTCCAAGTCGTCCAGCGTGCCGTTTGGACTGCTGTAACATGAGTAGAAACGACCAACGCCGTCCACGTCTATCCATGTAAAATTTGATCCGCTTCCACAACCCGTAACTCGGAGGCATGATGGCAGATTATGCACAATGCAGGTACTGGTCTGAGCAGCCACAACCCAGGAACCGTATACCTGATGAGGGCTGTTTTTTAATGTGTTTTTCCTTATACCATGTTGACAGTCTCCCTACGCCGTTTAGTTCCCACAGTGGTTTGCGCCCATATTCCTACGACAATATATCATGATATACAAACGTGTGACTTCGGATTGTGCCACATATATGATCTACTAAATTTGCTACCATACTGTGTAATTGTACGTAAAAGTATATTAAGTATTTATATAAAAGAGTATTTACATTAGATATTACAGGCCGTACCCTATTTGGCCTACAGCAGACACATTTCTGTAATTATTAGGATTTCATTTATTAATTTCATTTAGTGCACTATTTATCTAGTATGCACACATATGCACGTAAAAACTCACTATAAAAAGGTGTGATTTCCATTTGAGTGTCTTTTTGCCCCATGAAGTCAAATGCAATCACGAAGCTGTTGTATTTGATAATTGTGTAAAATTTAAGAACGATCACTTAGTCATTTCATGCTACGGCTGTTTCGAATTTTAGGCCCAAACTGTGATGTGTAGATTTGCCTCAACATAAGTGTAGTTTTCGCACTCTTGCACGCTGCTAAAACGTATAGGACATGCTGCGCCTGTGAGCAGTAGGCAGCGGGGTTTTCAAATCTTTGTCATCACATGTTAACCCCCGTCCTCAGCATAGCCTTCCCCGCGCTAGAGTGTCGCCTCGTAGATTGCGAAATAGTGTCTAACATGTGCTTTGTAAGCCGAGAAGCTAGTGGTAGATAACGTAGGTACACGAATTTGATCGGCTCACGCTGTGAACTTGAAGCAGAATAACGAATAAAAATAGTTTAATTTTGTCAAATATATATATATATATATAAAATATTGTGATGATTTATTAATCATTTACAATACATTTGCACACTCGACAGTGCTCGCCTTAATACAAATTGTGGTAAAAAGGTGTCACGCGAGATTAAGAATCAGCTGTCCGTCTCCTTGCTTGATGGTAGCTCCCGCTCTTATGGACCCGGTGCGAGCGGTATATCCTTAAGGTTCCTTGCAACGTTAAAACGGTAAGATCCATAAGATTCATCTTCGTGACGCCGAGCCTAAGAGCGTCTTTGCAGATTCGAAGTCCCATACGCCACTCATAGAGATAGTGATGAATCCGAATCTGCGAGGTTTTTGCGGGTCGGGGAGCGCCGCCCTTAAGAACTCGACGTCATATTTGGTGATTTTGTCCTGCCGCGCTTTTTCCAGGTCCCGGTTCGGGCCGCAAACCTCGGAATTTAAAACCCAGACCTCATGTGGTGTTGTTATTACGAGGTCGGGCTTTAGATCCGGTGCGCCCGATCGACGGAATACTCGCTCACGAACCACCCCATGACCCCTCTCGCGGAGAAGACGCACCACGCGATCGCAGACGTCGTTATGTCTCTTTATAGTTTGTTTGTGTGTTGTATCGCACATCTGAGTGACATGAGCCAACGTCTCAGACGCATGACACCCGTGCCTGCAACGTTTGTTGTAGCCCGGGCGTCCCCTGGCCAATCTAGCACGCGTTGGTAGTGCGTTGATCCTGAGCTTTAGTAGGTTTAAATACTCCTTACCAGATAGGCAGGGCAAGCCCTTAATCCAGTAATGTACAAAGGGCGTTTCGTGTGTTTTTTTTTAAATGTGCCCCATCGAACGTGTTGTGTAGTTGTTGAGACCAGTAATCGTTCTCTTGTATAGCGGTCTCAATGGAGGTTCCCAAGCGCTCGCAAAGAAGTCTTGTTTTCGCAAGGTCTTATTTGAAGTGCTCGGTGGTTAGCATCTATTGGACCCCAAGGTGAGTGGAGTGTTGTAATGCTGTCAGGCGGGAGAGGCGGAGTCTGGGGATGAATGTTTGAAGACAGGGGATGTCCAGACCGCCGTGTGCTGTGTGCGTGTACAGGTAGGCGTCAAAGTTGCTGTCAAAGTCGACAACGAGATATCTCCATCGATCGCTCATACCTTTAGCTGGCAATTGCCGATCTTCAACGTTAAATTCTGGTACTGTATTAATAAAACCTTCACTTTCCTTCCTATTAAATAGGTGGGAGATAGTAAAGCTTTTATTAATATTAATTTCAAGGCCTCGGGATTTCAAAAGGTCCGCAATATTAAGAAGCCGTTGGAAAGTAGATTTCGTGGAGGCTAGGAGGATGAGATCATCCGCAAAGGCTAAGCCCATAAAACGGAAGTTATTAGTAAGTTGGTACCCGATATTAGTTTTGTCTAATTTTGAAAGAATGTCGTCGAGAACTAGAATAATAAAAAGGGGGAACAGAGGATCTCCCTGCCTAACACCCCTAGTTGGCGGAAATATGCGACATTCTTGTCCAAATTCTATGAGAGTTTTAGATGAGAGGTACAAGCGTCGATATAATTAATGAATACCTCCGGGTATCCGCGAGTCCGGAGTGACCACAGGACGGAGCCATGACTTACCATGTCGAACGCCTTACGGAGGTCGATTGAGGCAAGTCTGAGCTCACGTCCTGCAGAGTTGGCATCGTTAAAGATACCATCCAGAACCGCAAGATTCTCGAAGGTACCATTATAGGGGAGAAACGCTCGCTAGATTGGGAGAAGCTTACTAGATTTCTAGAGGCGTCTAGAGAGAATTTTGTTAAGCGTTCGTTGTAAGTATGAACTAAGAGATAGGGGTCGCAGATCGCTTGGGGATGTGGCATTGTTAACTTTAGGGATAAACGCTAAGCGAGCAGTTTCATAGGCTGATGCAATATCGCTAATTAATATTATGTTACAAATACAACAGACTACTTCTAACGGGAGTGTACGGAGGGACAAAAGACAAAACCCGTCCAAGCCCAGTGCTTTAGAAGGTCCGCGGAGAGCTACGTGGGTTTCCTTTAGCGAGACAGGGAGGAAAACCTCAAAGAGATCAGAGTTGGGAGTGTATACGGGACAAGGGAGTGGTTCAGGGGGTGGTTGTGTCATCGTGTTGGCCTAATGTTCTACAACTTCGGTGGCCTGCATGTTGTGTATGGTGTGTTTGCCGTCCAGCACCTCATGAGCGCATTTGGATCGGTTTTGGCTAAAAAGTTTTTGAGTGGTTGCGTAGTCTTGACGTCGCTGTTGCCTTTTAGATACTGGCGCTTCAGTGGAAGGAGTTTCTCTAAAGGCACGACGTCGTGTGTGTAAAATGTTTGTTCAGAAAGTCGTTTAAGGCGATACTGTGGTCCTCACCTGACCAAATTATATTTGACAGATGAGTAAGGTCTGTTGAAATTTTGTTGCGTTGGGGAAATGTGTTTGGAGAGCTTGTATTTTGGATATAATATTATCTTCTTGGGATGGATTATAGGGGCCATCTGATTTAGAGTATCGAGGCCGACTAGGCCCAGGAAGCTCAGATTCGTCAGGGTTGGAATCCAGGTGAGACCTCTTATTACGGAGGTCCTCTACCAGATCCTTATGCGCCTGAGAATTACGTTGGCTTCTAATCGCCCCAGGTGTGCGTGAGTTAAAATTAGTAGCTAAAAGGTGGTCAATTTCTCTATGTGTTTTGTTATTATTATCTAATATAAAATCTGCTTCTAATGTTGCTAAAAGTTCACGGTCTTGTGGGTTCCATCTGGCCTTCTTAGAGGAGGAGGGCTAAAATATTCTCATTATACTCGTCCGGATGGGCACGACGACGGTGTAAATTAAGACCTGATTTAGAATTAAAAGCCTTTAAGCAAGTACTAGATGGGCATTTACAATTTGGCTGGAAGACGCGTGAAGTACTAGGGGGGTTAAAATTATTATTAGAAGCAGCAGTGTCATTTTGTGAGGAACTTAAAATCAAATTATTAGTCTGTGATCGGTTAGGAGTTGGGGAGGTGGCACGAACTTCTCGTTGATTCTATATATATGTAAACCTGACCATGCCGTTATTGTGCTGTGCTGTTCGTTGTGTTGACCTGCTTTCAGTTTTCAACCGTCGTCGGCGTTACAGACCATCCCACAGACAGACATCAACTTAATCCAGAGGAGGCGCAACCAAAGTAGAGTTAGACGACGCGAAGGAGGCACCCCATCTCCCAAACGCTTCACCTAACACCCCACCAACTGGCTAGGAAGCCACGACAGCAGGTTACGCCGTGGCTTCGTCTTCCTCGCTTCACATTTCCTGATACCTAGTTCCCAGGACGCTAAAAACAACGACGACGAAGACGACGAAACTGCTCGGGTGTCAGAGAGGTGCCAACCGAAACAAGTCAGGTTGCACTGCCAGCTGAGGCGAGCTTTACCTCAGTTACGTTCGCCTTGAGCTCGGCTGCTAGCTTCAACTGGCAGCGTTGGTCGATGCTGCTGCTGCTGCTGCCGCCGCTGCTGCTTCTGCTGATGATGATGGCGGCGGCGGCGTCGACGACGACGACGACGATTAAGACGGTAGCGGCCGTTACGACGACGACGACTTCACCGTTTTTACCTCACCGTCTTCGACCGCTAAGAGCGGCGGCGGCGGCAGGCGACGAAGCCGCCAACCCCAGTCGACAGGGTATCAGCAGCAGCAGCAGCAACAACAGCAACCCCCGCGGCAGCAGCGGCAGCTGTAGGCACCGGGTGTACAGCAAGGCGAACCTGGATCGCCTCCGCCGGACACCCTGCCCCGACGACGACGACGCCACAGTCAAGTGTGCATCGGCTCAGCCTTCGTTGTTGTTAGTGCTGTTGTCGTCGCCGGCGTCGTCCGCGCCCCCGTCCCTGTCTTCTTCGTTGTCATTGTCACCCCCGACGCCACAAGGGGCGCCGAGTTTGGCTCAACGGCTCAGCCCCGCCATCATCAGTACAGGCTATGACGTCGAAGACAACGATGAGACGATCACGCTAACGACGGCAGCAGAAGCACCGGCAGTGGTAGAGGCAGACGCCGGGGGTGCTCACCACCACCTCATAGCCACGCTTGGCGAGAAGACCGGCCCTCTAGAAGTCGCTGCAGCACCGTCGCAGAGTTACCACCCCCTTACTGCAGGCTTGCGGCCAGCAGCGGCAACCGCAAACAAATGTCTCGGTGTGCCAGACGTCTGCCAAACTTCGGCTTCGACGGCGACGACGACGACGACGACGGCGAGAATGCTATGCAGGCAGCGGGAGGCGTCGGTACCCCGGCCGGCAACGCTCACTGGCCAGCCGCAACGGTTCGCTCAATCGACAATCACCACCAAGACCGCAGAGGAGAGTTTGCGTTGCCGCGGGACACACATGAGCACACCACCGCACAAGAATTTGCAGCCCGCTTGGGTTGGTGGGCCCCTCACGGCCGAGAGCACCACCGAAGAGCTACCGGACGGAGCATCGTCCGGTACACTTCACGACCCTCATGAGGGCTACAAACACCAGAGGTGGCAGCTTCAGCACCACGACCACCTCTGCCACCCCTACCACCATCACCATCCGAGGCTGCTGCTGCTGCAGCAACAACAGCAGCCGCAGCCGGACAACAAAGATAGCGATCACAGTCACGCAGTAACATTACAACTCTCACCGCGAGTGGACTCATCACAATTGTCATTGTCACCATCACCTCAAACTATCCTGGCAACAGCGGCAGCGCTAACAATAGCCGCAGCAGCGGCAGCAGCAGCAGCAGCAACAGCTAAAATACCACCCAAGCGTTCCCGCGTACAGAGCGGGACGTCATCACTACTAACAACGACACGGCCACCGCTACTTCACACTTCGACCTGTACGCTGCTATTGGTGTTGCTGCTGTTCGTGCATCAACCTGCACCGGGAAACGCGTTCGGTAAGCATGACCGAATCATTCGTGATTCGCACTTTATTATACGCATGCTTTGCATATATATGCATATGGCCTTCCGCTCTCTGTCGCACATGCAAACCTCAACGATATATTTATTATGTTTATTGGCAGCCATAACGAAGTGAATATTCTTTGCAGCGCTGTTTTAATTATAATGCACAGCTCGTGACCTTGATCCGATTAGATTCTCCTTATGGATGAATGACAAGTGCTTTTTGAAATTCGACCTTAAAACGTTATAGCGTGTATAGCGTGATTTCACTAGGCAAACCAAACGTTAAACGGCTGCCGAATTGGTGATGGCAAGAAAATGTCCTTGAGTAATGGAAAGATATGCCATGACGCCCATAAAGACGATGTTTAGATTAGTATAAAGCATAAATCGTAGAACAAATTACCATAAATGGTACACTGCGGAAGGCCGCGTCTTTAACTGCATTTTAACTCATTGTTGGCCCACGTTTGTGTGTTGATATACTTGCCGGTAATTCAAATAACAAACCATAGACTTTCAGATTGTCTGCAGTCTACATACAGCAATGAAAGTTCTGCATAACTTTATCTTCTATATACTATAATATGCCGGTAAAATAATACGTGGCATGCAGTACCACTGGTACTACCAAAGTTTAGGCTAACTTCGAAAAAATTCTGGGCAATATCTCACTAGTTATAAAATGATAAGATAAGAAAATTACCCGCATAAAACACCAAAGGCAATCTGTTCTACAAAGGCGCAATGGTGACGCACTAGTGAATGCACAAGCGAGTTGGCACGCACTTATATCGCAACGTGATGTCTCTGTGCTCACCGCACCTACCTAATCGCTAAACGTATTGCCGGCGGCTATAAGAAATTTAGTAATTGGATTGAAACGCTTATGCATATTGCATTCAATTATATTTATGTTTCATTAAATTATATCAAATATTTCCTAGATGACCTAAATCTAGCTCCAGAGAAGTAGTATTCTCAAGCAAAGCCTGTCTCGCGGGCCGTGTAGACGACAAGCTTGCCCTAAGTTAAAGAGCTCGCGTACTAGGGTGCCAACCCATACCAGTTGCATACTCAAGCTTTTTTTTACTATAAAGCATTTCATTTCAAGCCTTAAAAATATTCACGAATGTGGTTACAGTATTGCATTGTTGGGCATTAGCGCTTTAACCTTAGGATCATGCAGCCTTGACGTAAGATATATACTACACAAGGCTACTTTCCTGCAGTTAGGCCCACCGTCTATACGAGAAGTTAGAGCTGTGCTTTCGCGGATGGACCTGGGTCCCGGACATCTCACTTTACTGCTGTGAAGCAGAACACAAGTCAGAGTGCTCCAAATTGCCTTAACCAATACCGAAGCCATAAAGGGGAGGCAGGTGGGCAGAATGCGTACATGATTGTGTCATTTCTCAAGTAAAATAAAAACGATGGGATTAGAGCTATTAACTAATAGCGTTGTAGAATCCTCGTGGACAATATGCAAGAGCTTAACGTGTAGTCTGTAAGGGTTTTGAAACCTAGGATACATCTATCAAATATTTTTGAGCACCGGGCGGCACCTAGGAAGACAATTATTCTGCTCTTGGGGTTATTTTTTTCTGAAACTTAAGCTCAGAATGAATCGCAGCTTACGCAATCCGTAGTACACCGCGACTGGTGTCATACATAAGTGCTAACAAATAGGGAGGACAATTGCGGGAAAAGTATAAAGATTCGGTTCAAGCCGACACCAGCCGTTTCACACAGCTGGTGGCGCCACCTGTGGTGGCCGAAAGGGTTCCGAAACAGGCGGGCTTTTCAACAGTAGCATGCTGTGCCGTAAATGAGTGAGTGAGTGAGAGACGTGTGACGGCACGACACGATGCTGGTGCCCTCTGGCTGCGGCCTCCGCAGACGGGCCCGCTCACAGGTGAGGACCAAGACGGCCGCGGGCAAGCACAGAGTCACTTGTGGAGTGCGAAGCTACGAAGCCGGTGTTTTGTCGTTCCGCTTGCGGGTCCTCCCTCCATCCCCCTCCACCCAGTGGCCGTGGTAGTGCTGTATTGATGCTTTTACCATCTCTGTCCACCGCCGCTGCTAATTGAGTTCCCGAGCACTATCATCCATCCCGCATCACCATCATCATTTCGCGTCGAAACGTGTCGCGCTTCAGTGCACTGCTATGTGTGACAACTGTAACCTTGCGTGGGGTGCTTATGTGGCTGAAGTCAAGTGTGTTTGTCTGTTGATTCGGTTCCCTGTCGGTCAAAGGATAACGCAGCCCGCATCAGCGGCGGCAGTGGTGGCGTCATCGTCCGAATAGAGGATATTGCAGAAATTTAAGTCGCTTGAGTTGTGAACGAAGCTACAAGGATTCTTGTTGCCGCACCAAGGTGTCCGATGTGACAGCCGCGCTCGGTACGGCTAGCAGCTCAGTTGTTCGTGCCCGCAGTAGCCGGACGCCTTGTCCAAACGGATACATCAGCATACACCCACAGAGATACGCATCCACCGACGTGTACGAGCGCCCGCGGTCGTGAATGCACCATTGCACAGACGACCCTGGACCTCTACGGGCCTCCTTCGCTTACGGAACACTTCAGGGCTTTGTCCTCACAATAACTGAAAGTAGCAGCAGTAGTAACGGCGGCAGCAGCAGCAGCAGCAGCTGCAGTAGCATCAATCAGCAGGTCTTCGACGTCGAGGACGAGCAATAATCAGCATTGGACTGTGCAGAAGGCTGTATTTCTGTTCCCCGCGCGACTTCAGGCCCCGTCAGACGCCGAGCAGAGAGGGATCAGCAGCAGAGAAAGGGACGACAAAGGGGTCGAGGCTTGTTCGAGGAGACCGGCCAGGTGTCGAGTTGTGCCCCTCTAAGCGGCAACGCTGTGCGCGCTGACTTGATAGACCTCTCGCTGAGGGCGGAGACGGCCGATGCCGATGATGCTCGGCGTAGCAGTAGGGTTTGTTCTCCTGCTGCTCATTGTGTTCCTCATCGTGATTGTGACGTTCACGAACGGTGATGCCGGTCAGAACTATCGCGACTTCAAGAGCGGCCTCCTCGGCGCCAACCACACCAACGTCACTCGGCCTCCTGACTAGACGCGCCCGCCCGCGCACTATGACGATTGCTATCAGCGGCCAGCCCGCCGCTGCCGCGAGCCAGCCAGCCAGCAATCGCACGCTATTGGAGTGTTGTGTGTATCCCACTCCACCTGGATGCTGGGGTACTGTTAGGCAATCATGTAGCTAGATCACTACTACGACTAATTTAGTAAACATCAACACACTTATCAGCAGCAGCAGCAACAACAACAACACCACTAACTGCGACAACGACATTAGCACCACCACCACCAAGGACAATAACAACCACAACAGCGACAACAATAATAACATCACCACCACCACCAATGACAATAACAACAACAGCAGCAACAACAACGACAAGAATACGAAATACTGCTGACAGTGCATGACGCCACCTTGTGGGGATACAAGAAGGTGATCCGGTTTCTGTGACAGAGGAATTTGATTCTTCCTGTTCAGATCGTCTGCCTCTCGATGTGTGTGTCTCTCTCTCTCTCTTTCGGGGACCAGGTCGGTGATTATACAAGAATCGATCGAATCATCATCATCATTTAGAGTGTATCGCGCCGCACGCCCGAAATCGCCGTACGTGAATACTAGCGGCAAAATGCACGCCAGCGACAATAGAGCACCTGTACGTACCACAAATGCTCAGCAGCAGCGAAAGTCAGCAGTAGCAGCAGCAGCGGCAACGTCGTCTGACAGCGACTAGTGACTTTTCCCAGTCACGATTTTGCACGACCGCGCGGTTCGTGTCAAACTAGCGCCGCTGATGATCTGCGTTTTCGTTTGACTGTCGGCGCCCTTCTAACTACGGGCGCACTCCGTGCGGCCGTCCGGTCCAACAGGCGGATGAAATACGGAAAAATAGGACAAAAATGGAAAAAATAGGACACACGGACAAAACAAGCGAGACCGGAACGAACACCCGACAACGAATAGAAGCAAATTCAGCTGTGGCACTGCTGGCGTCCAGAAGCTGAAAGCATCCTCCTTCCCTCCTTTGTTGGTCCTGGTTTGGCAACGACTCCAGTTTGTAACTCCACCGGGTCTAGACCTCTTCCTCGGCGGTCAAGGTGAAGATGAGATCTAACCATCTCGTTAGTTGTTGTAACAACACACGGCCCAGTAGAGTTAAGTCTACTGCTGCTGCTGCTGCGGCCGCCACAGAGTCGCTTACAAGGTTTCCTGTACCATCGAACCCCTTACTGGTCGGGTCTATACAGACTAAACAGCAGCTCGACTAGCGTTGCTTTTACAATATGACGACCATGGTATAATGATGTTCATGCTAAGACGAAAAATGCGTTAAACAATAATTGTACCACTACTACTACTACTACTACGACAGCTACGAACACAAGTAACCCTCAGACGAAATTGCGATTGAACGATAGCAAGATAGCTAACACTAAGTTGTTGAACAAATACCTATATAGATCAACAAATTGTTGAGTCTGCCAAGGGGCTTCGTCCCGACGTCAACTACGACTCAACTGCTGCAAGCAAGCGAGACTTTGCTCGTCATCTACTCTGATGCCAAATCTTGTTAGAGTTTATCACTGAGTGGGCCACTGAGGGAACCACAAGTACCTCTTGGCTAGTAATCGTTATATGAATATACACTGAAATATAACACATATACAGATACGTGAGGATGACCTACGCAAAGGTCGATGCGGTATGTTAAGGCGCATTCAGTTCTCTTTCGCATATGTGATGGTTAGTCGATAGCATCGTCGAGCGGGTTACACTGAATCATATATACCGAGCAAACTGGCACAACTGGTCAAAATACTGCGTTAACTGTTTTCCGAAAGAAAAAGAGTTTAATAGACAGAGCCAGAGAACGATGTATATAGACACATACACATACATATATGTATATATATATATAGACATACGGGTGTAAAGCGTAAGGGGTGGTATACAACGGAATGAGCCGGCGATACAGCCTGGCGATCGGCTCGAGCGTTGCGTCGGTAGTTAAGCAAATTTCATTCTAATGAATAACTGGCGCTCATTTGAAGCAAGATTAGTGTGCCCAGCTATCCTCAGTGGTCCTGCAATTCTTGCTTGTCTTAGATATATGTTTATACATACGCTGCTCTCGAGATGCGCTGGCAAAGGTTGTTTGCTGTGGAGTGGAAGGGAGAGGAAGAGACAAGACGCCAAGCTGCTCGCTAGAGAACACGAAAGCGGGGCTCCATTGAGTAACTTCAGGCTGAAGTCGACAATAACAGATAAGGAGATGGATGGCTGGCTGGCGGGCTGGCTGGCTGAGTAGGTGTTAGTGGGTCAATCACCGCGAACAAGTGGAGCGGCCAACCGACGGACGCTGTAATCATTCAACGGCAGGACAGACGGTACGGGGGAGGGCAGGATTTTCGTGTCATTCGGGCTGTTTCGGCTCAACGTGCACGTCCAGCAACTCCCCACTGATCGGCCTTCTGTCCGGCGGTCCTTTAGCCATCCTCACTGTGCGTGACTGAGGACGACAAAGGATGGACGACGCATAAACAAGCTTGCATGCATTCATGCATATACACACACACGTAGACTCCCACCGCGCCAACATAGGCAAAACCTAACATAGTTAGATCCTCTCCGCCGCCGTCTGATCACACACCGTCGCACAAACACTCGACAGCAGAACCCGCAACAAACCCGGACACGTAACTCATTATCAGCTGCCACCAGCCCCGATGATGGTACGCTACTCAACAGCTCTTCGCGTAGCGTTGAGCATCGCGCATCCCCGACATGTACCGCATCGTAGCGGTCTCTGCAAGGGGGTGTGGACATGTCGCGTCAAGAAAGAGTTTTCACCTGACGGAAGATGGGCGGAAGACTGCGACTCTGTAGGTGCTGTTCGAGCTGTGGTGCACATAAGAATGTCTACGTGTGAAGAAGAGTCTGTGCGCTAAAATTGGCTTTGCCGTAACCGTAAACACTGGAAAATCTTTTGTCGGGCGCGCGCTCGATTGTCGATCAGTAGATTGCGCAAGCAGTTCTGTTCGTCGTACCACCTACTACGTGTATTGGGCTTCCCGTTAAGTCAAGTAGATCCCTGGGTCCTAGGTCGTCCCAACTTTGTAAAAGAAAAACGTGAACTTCTCTAGGGTATGGTTACCAAATTGTCTACTTCATTATTTGCTTTCGGATGTTGACGAGAGACGTAGTGATGATAACGAAATCCTTTCCTGCTTTTTCGTACCGCTACCACCTTACACACCGCGCCCAGTTTCCTCTGTCTAGCCCAATATATCTCAACCCTATTTCTAGTTGTGTGGGGCGAACTACGGATCTAGAAATCTAGAAACCTATAACGATCCACATTAGATTGGTATCCGTTGCGTATCGTTTTCTCTCTGCTGCTGCTGATGCTAAGCTCTAGCTCCTTTGTTGTCATACATGGATAGGCGGTTATCTGTGACAACAACAGCAAGACAAGATCTCGTTCAGTCAGACCATCGGTGACTGTGTTCATTAGCAGCCATCCTCGTTCTGTCTCTCTTTACTCACCGTTTCAAGACAAGAGATTGACCATGATCACTATCGCAACGCCGTCGCCACAAGATTTATGTTTATTCTTGGCTCAGCCCCGACCAGCAGCTTCGCTTCAGGATTGATCTCTTTGGGCTTGATTCTGCGGGCCGCCATTCAGGCCGCTCAGTGTGGCTAGGATGGCTCCTGCGTGTGAGCCGGCACCGATATTGCGCGTTTTCTCTATTTGTGTATAGAGTGCGTTGCCCTTGTATCTGTGTGTATGTATGTATGTATGTATGTATGTATGGCGGTATAGTGCAAGGCCACCAATCACCGCCGTTACTAACCACTCCGTTGGGCGTGTCGAGTATTGGCGTGACGACAACGACGACGACAACAGCAGAAGCAGCAGCAGCCGCAGCAACAGAGGCCGAAACATTCGCTAAATTACCTTTTCGTGTACTCGTGGTCTCGCAGACAGGCTATCGTCCGACTACAAAGAAAAAGAAGAAGGACGAAGACGGAGAAGACGGAGAAGACGGCCTTTGTGTCTATGTGCGTCTGTCTATGTGAGAATGTATGTACGTATGTGTGAATGTACGAAAGTATAAGGAGGAAAGTGTATGTACATCTGCCGCTGGCCACATATCTACGCGCTGTCTATGCTGGGCGATGTTGATGCGGCGAGAGCCGACCCCGCTATTGAATGCCGAGCCTTTTTCGTGCAAAGCCACGAGTCAGCGAGCGATAGATAAATGCATTTCGCCCCTTCGTATTGGTTGTTGTGCGTTATTCTTGCTGTTGGCGTTCGGTCGCGGTTGCCCGAACAAATATTTGCGTCGTTGTCTCCTCCCTCAACACAAACGAGAGCGAAACTCGGGTTGCTGTAATCGGCGCTGGCTTTGCTGCAGCGCTACGTCGCCGCCGCCTCCTAACTAATCGTCAGACTGATCGTTATTCATATGATGGTGGTTCGTCGCCGGTTAACTGGTTAGTCAACGTGTGCAAGGTCGTTTTTGGTGGTCACGCCGACAACGGTTGCAACGGGTACAACGGTCACAAGACTACACACAGTTAGCTGGTTCGCTAAGTACACCGCACCGCTCTCTCGTAGTGACGCGTCGTAAAGCTCCATCTATCTAGCTCCCTAGCCACCGGTGCACGCAATGACTGTGCGGGTGGGTAGGTGTCTATCTGTCAGCCTGCATAGTCCCTGCTGCCGGCGAGGGCTCGTACTTTATCACCCTCATTCAGATGCCCCAAGTTGCATATCTCATGAACAGCTGCTGAAAGAACCGTCAGTGTAAGGTCTGACGTAGGGCGGCAGCAGTAGATAAATAGGGTAACAAGGTATGATGGCGAATTAACACCAAGTACGCACGCTCCCGAGCTCAGCTGCTCGAGCTGAACGAACTGACTGACATTCAGTCAGGTTGGGGCGATATGAGACCTTCTTATTAGGCTCAACGTATTTGGCTCCTCGCATGCATGTGGAAGTTGTCAATCATATCATAGAATCTATATGCACCTCTACACTGCGTTTTAAGCAAGGGCAAAGTGGCCACGTTGATGTGATCGATAAGCATCGCTTCGGCCGGCGGCGGGCCAGCAGAGATTAGAATTGAAACGAAATGCTTAACGGTTATTGACATTTACCATTAGTATTGGACTCGCCTTCATTTGCTAGGTTTATCCATTGTCTATATAGCGTCTATATGTACACACATCAGTGTGTGTGGGCGTCATTTACTTTGTGTGCTTATTTGCAATTAGAATGAGAACCTTCGAATTAATCTGTTTCGTGTTCTCTCATCTGTGTTTCTCTGTCTATAGGCTCTCAACAAGCATGTTTGGCCAGCTTTCACGTCGAACACTTTGATGTTTTTGATGTCGACAGCGAGCTGCTTTACAGCGGCTGGTTATCGGCGTATCCACCATCATATGTCAAATGGCTTGGCCTTGATGAGTTCACCAGCCAATCAATTCCTCAAACCCAGTGGCTCTCGCTGCTATCTAGGCGAAACGGCTCTGTCTAGAAATGGCGCTAGACAAAATGTACAGTTTCATAAAAGTTTTCCAACTACTATTATTGAATTGTGTGCGGGTAAGCGGGATCACCTTTCATGACAGTTGGGCCATCCTCGATGGACAGTGAGGTTCATGTCAATGTGTTGTACCTGCAAATTTCCGTTGTTTTTCTCATTAGTGTAACGTCCGTTACAGTGCACAATGATCAATTAATGGCTCGTGTCAAAGCTAACTATAAGCATTGGGTTCATCCGTCGGTGGCAGAAGGGATACGTACGGCTCGAGAAGATCTGGCTCTGACAACAAAGCAAAAATTCGTAGTAGTGGTGGTAGGTGTTGTTGTTGTTATTGCTGCTGCTGTTGTTGTTGTAGCTGTTGTTGTAGTACCCCCCTATAGTTATGGTAGTGGTCGCAGGGCTAACAGTAATCGCACGATGGTCGTAGGATTAATAAATCAGACAGATCTACACACTAGGTAGTTAGGGTAGTCCTAATGTTAGGCGTTTGTGTAGCTTGCCTAAGCAAACGTCAAAGTCCTCCCTTGTACTATATACAATGTACAGCAAAGTGCCGAATCGAACTCGTAGCAGGAGTAGAATGACGAGCGCAAGGTGCAGCGAGCACAAAACGAGGAAGCGCAGGAAGGAAATCCGCAGCCGCACACACAGGGCCGTGATGGACGACGTGATGACGGGGATGATGACGATAATGCTGACACGCCGACCTCTCGACAGTTCGAAGGCGACGAAAGACAAGTGACCGAGTATCGAGTACGAATTTTGGCCCCAGTGGGTCGGAGGAGCTCTTCCTTGGAGTCAGAGAGAACAAAGAAGCGGGGAGGGGGGGAGGAGGCGGTGGAGTGGTGGTTGACTGGCTCGAGAGCAAGCAGCCTAAAACAGTGTCAAATTAGTGAAGCGTACAGCCAACAGATCAATTACAGTTATAGCAGTCGTGAAGCTCGTCTCGACAGTGTCACCTAAGCGTTAATTATATATATATATATATATATATATATATATACATATATATATATATATATATATATATATATATATATATATATATATATATATATATATATATATATATATATATACATATATATATATATATATACATATATATATATGCAAACGTGAACACATTTGCAGACCTGCGGCGGCTGAACGGCAATACCACTGTACGTACGATAGATGCGCTGCTACTGTATCGATAGCTATGTCGGTAGATCAGTTGTTTGAAGTCGCCATACACAAATACGGTTGGGACAAGTCTAATCAGTTTATTACCATTGTTATATAAATATTATTACAACAGATCGCAAAGATCTGCTAATGGCCAAAAGTAAACGCATTATACGGAGCAGCACTGGACAGTGTGGAAAATGTCCACGCAAATACATCCGCCATAAAAAAAAGTATATGCCTTCCAAACACAGAAAAACTACAGAGTCAGTGCGACGATCAAAAGAACGAACAATTAAGCCATACGCAAAGCGGTTTCAGAGTAGCAGTTTAACTAGCCGCAGAACAGAAATTACACGAGATTTAATGTAAAGTTATATATATATATATATATATATGTTGGGCTGGTTAGAAAATTGTGTAAATTCTTTCTTAAAATTTCCTATGGCCAGGGTGCCTTGATACCACCCAAAACTTTAAAGAAGGTTATGGCTGGCAATATACGAGTATATATGATCCGCTAAACAAAGTGGAGCTCGATAGAGACATAATTTTCTGACCAGCGTATACAAAAATGCAGCCGACTGCGATGGCTGGCTACACTTATTATACAGAGGAAAGCACAAATAATAAAAGTGCTTACAATTTCAATAGCTCTTATGTACGTTGCTCAATGAAATGCAATCACCGCAGAAGTTAGAGTTAAAATATAGAGTGAGCATCAGCGGAAAATGGTATCCATGAAGGCTAGGGGAAATCAGTGAAAGAGCTAACAGGCATGTGCCATAACCGGTACCGTACTTTACACACACATTTATATATATATATATATATATATATATATATATATATATATATATATATATATATACAAGAAAATGATGCGTTACTGCAAGATTAATTGTGTTGCAGTAACGTAAATGATTGTAACTGCTGTCACTGTGATTAACGTGAACACATCAACAGCATTCATACAATTAAATTGTCAATAAATGAATGTAATAAAAACATGGTTAATCTAACGAGCCGTGCACATATATTAGTGTTCCAATAGTTGTGGGAGTTGATAGTGCACCAAACTATAATCAATGTCAATAAAACAAAAATGAAATGATACTAAATTCAACGTCCCGAGCTGTTATTTCCGTAAACACAGTTAAGTTTCGTAAAACAGCTATAAGTGATCCTCCTTCCTATGTACATAACATTTATTGTTCAATTTGCTTAGATATAAAGGATAACAATTGTTTTATTTTGAACGTATCCACCGGATATATATATATACACATATATATATATATACATGCAAATCAAGCGCGGAGTAAAAACGGTGTCGCAATCATTATTTAAGTTGCTTTGACATAAAAGATAACCATTGTTTTATTATGAACGTATATATATATAAACAAAGCGTGGAGTAAAAAGGGTGTCGCTGGACGTCGAACAGTTTTAGGTATGCACACCTTTGTGAACGTCGAACCGGTAACATAAAGAAGCTGTGTTGTTCTGTTCTGCCGCAGGGCCCCTCATCCGGAAAAGCATGCATCCAGCAAGTTTCTTCGATGTTTGTCCTTACGTTCATAAGTTCTGCTGGATCGTTTTTGTTTGCTAGTCATCGAAAAATAAACGCAACATTAACATTTAAGTATGACGTTGTAGGGAAACAGAATTGCCGTGCTTCTTTTAGTGAGACACACCCATGGTCCGTTTACATACCGCTTAATTTGGAAAATACTACTTAAAATACTATGACTACCGCTCACGGACCGAAATGGTTCTTGCTTTCCGGCTGTAAAACCGTACCTTCCAACAGTGTCACGTTTCGACAACTCCGTCAGTCAGATGTTCATCTCATCATGGCCTTCTTCGTACCGTACGACGTGTGGTGGCCGCCTCGCGTCCTAACCCCACACTACCCGTTCTGAATGCGCGTAAATAATGCATTTCGCCTTGCCTTCTCTCATATAAACAGAGGTACAGTAATAATAGTAGGCCTCATTGTAGTGAACGTACGTGAATCTGTGCATTACGAATTGCATAAGGTTCGCTCGATTGGGGGCTAGTGAACGCTACTGTAACCACGACCGCTCTCGCGTCAACGCCAGGTCAGGACAATCGATCATAAATTATTAGCAACGCGAGGCGGCTCCGGTGCTTCGACAGCGACCTCTGTTGAGGCTGCGAGATTTCTGTCGACGTTCCAACGGGGATTGGAATCTATCCGCGGTAGAGTGGTAAAGGAAAGCTGACGTACATATACGTATGGCGTATCTGTATTTTGCGCACCCAAAGGATGCATGTTCGCCTGTGAAACGTCGCCGCGATCAAGCCGGTGATAGTAAAACCCAATGGCGCGCACAACGTTCTCGTTGATATCATTGTCGTTGGGCTGCAAAGAACCGTGTGGGCTATATGCGAGTATATCTGTGTGTGCATATATATATATATATATATATATACATATGTGTGTGTGTGTGTGAGGGCTATCAAACGTGTATGATACATATGTATAAAAAAAGAACATTCATTTAATCTACTAAAGTTTTGTTTTGAGTTTGCCCGCCGCAGCTCCCTGTCGCTCTTCGAAACAGTTTTTAAATGCGTCCTTTGGAATCGAGTACAGTTGCTCCTGCAAATTTTTCGTCATCTTTCCTATAGTCTCAAAACGTTGTCTCTTCCATTTTTTATGCGTGAGAACAGCAATAGTCGCAGAGAGCCAAATCAGGCGAATAGGAATAGAAATAGCGAAAATATTAGACTCCAATTTTTCATTAAATAATCCGAAATCAGTAACGATGTGTGCGCCAATGCGTTATCGTGATAGAAAATTCAAGAGTTGTTTGCCCAGAGTTCAGACCCCTTGCGTAGGACGTTCGCGCGCAATCTTCTTAACATTTTACGAAAAAAATCCTTATTGATCGTAGAACCCAGTAGCAAGGATCTATGGAAGATGATTGCCTCGTAGTCAAAGAAAAATAGTGAAAATAGCGTTGATGTTAGATCTGCTCTGTCTGAACTGTTGAACAAACGCTGCCACTGATGCCCTGTGTGAAGCTGATGAATAGCAGCACTTCTAAGCACTTCTAAGGTGGTTTTGGTCAGGTAACAGGATTTGAAGTATTAAGAACTTGTCGGTCCGCTAACGCATATTGCTGCAAATCACTGCAGAGCCAAATTTAGACTTTTCTAGCTCTGAAATACTTACAACTTCTCCTGCCTTGCAGCTCTGAATCTGCTGGGTCCTTAGTTTGAAGCAAGCGTTTGTGCAGGCCACGGTGGGCAGTTTCAAAAGTTCTGGCAAACCACCATTTTCGTTTTCTATATATGTCTGCAGATGCGTCGGCTGTGTGGCTAGTCATATAAAATGTAATAAGATTAAAAAAAAATGAAGTTACTACTATGACTAATTTTTGTGATATTGTGTGTGGCCGGACACTTTAACAAAACGGGTGGTTGCAAGAAAACGAGTTGCTTTTTGCAAAACAAGACGTTCATACAGGCAAGCAATAGGCATAGTACAAAACCAGACTAGAACCCGGCGTCATAATAATAACTACAAGGATAATAATATGTGCTATATTGTTACCTTTTCCCAATGTAAACAAGTAAATTACGTTGAGCTTCATAAAAATATTACTGTTACAAATTAACTATACACCACTACCTCTCATTGCATATGCCATGCTATTTCTCTATCTTACCCGTAGAATCTACGCAATTGATAAACATATAGTTGTAACTGCAAAACAATCCGTAAAATCGTTGGTTCAATGTAGGCAGAATTCGTGCCAAAAAGAGATATTTTAGACTGCCCCCTCTTCTTATATATATATATATATATATATATGAAAGCACTACAGTGCTTTGCGTTTACGTTAGGATAAAGTGCGTGTATGAAAAGAAGGATATTTTTGTTAGCAAAGTCAAATCGAGAAAGACGCCGAAACTATTTGCTTGCACAAGCAGCAACAACCACAAAAAGAAGTAAAAAACGTGTCACCTTTCTTTACGCAGTTCAGCGGAGGCCCGAGTCATCTTCAGCGTTACGCGTTTCTTCTTTTAGTACTCCTGTCTTCTTCTTCTCAGCTCGTTTCTGCATGATCAGTCAGATGTGCATGTAGGGTCTGGCGGTAGAATAATGATTGGCTACCTGTGTGCCCTGTCGAGTGTTCATTATCTACAGACGGTGCTTCTACTACTCCTGTCTACACCTAACTTACTGGTGTATATATGCCTAAGCTGTCTAATACAACGCGAGATTTATTGCACTATAAAGCCCCATTAAGCATCTATGTATGTATTAAACATCTGTTTTGTGACCGGCTATAAAACCGGAACTATTTCTGTAGAAAAATGGAATGCCTCTGTGCTATATCTCTGTGCGCTATGCCTCTGTGCTATATCTCTGTACGCTTACAATACCAATGTCTATCTTATTATGTTTATATATATATATATATATATATATATATATATATATAACGGAAGAAGCTATTAGGACCAAGGTATATACTTATGCTTTCTTATTCGAAGGCTTCGGGAATGCATAATAAACAAGCGGGGAGTTCTCACAAATCTACTAAATACGTACTGCTCCGCACTCCATCAGGCTCGGACTTGCGTGGCACTTCTTCAACATCGTAAGAAAGAAGTCTCATTTCTCTGGCGATCTATGGGCCTCGCCTGCGCTCCTCCGGCCCGAGGGAGCGCGTCGAGACAGCGCTGAGGGCCTAGCTGCATCCTCCTCCTTGCCCTTGCCTTTCCTAGGCTTCTCGTCTCGACCTGCCTGGGGCCTAGTTGAGTACCGCTTTTGTCCTGTCTGTATCTTCAGCTCCATGATGGAATCAAGTGCTGTCATTCCATTTCTCCATCTCTCTTTAGAGGCCATTATGTGCACTATTACCTTCCTCAGGCGGAAACCGCACTGCACACTGGCGTGACTCCTGGCTCGTTCAAGGGACGTACAGCGGTTGGTGTGCACCGCATCTTCAGACTTCCCCGGGGGACAGAAGTCACACACGTATCCCACTCTGCCTTCAGAACCTTGACGAACATATGGCCGGAGCTGTCCATGACCTGTGAACTCCTGGGTAGCGTCATACGAGAGCTTCCCGTGCCTGCAGCCGCACAAGGCCCTGAGGTCTGCTATGACGCTTCTTGATCTGTTGGCTGTGCGTCGTCACATGCAATGCAGCCTTAAAGGTATCACCTTACCTAGCGTCGCAAAATTCAAAAAAACGAATAAAGAAATGTACTTGAGTGAACCGGGCGAGAGGCCTATCGAAATCGTTGTACGAGTTAAATTGTACATTGTTTTGAAATATAAAACGTAGAAGACAACAACAACAACGTACAATGCGTACGTACATCGAATGTATGGTATCTAGTAGTACTAGTCTTGCTAACGGTTGAGTGGTACTGACGGCAGCATTGTTGTTGAGCGTGTTAGCTTCGATCAACAATATCACTGCAAATGGCGCCGCCGCTACGATTGTTGATGTCAGGACGTGTGACTGAGTCCACATAGAGTGGGTCCACGCATGGCGATTGAGTTCGTCACTCCTTCACAGATTGGTCGGTTATGAAAGTTCCGTTCGGCTACGAGCAGTGACAGATGCCTTATGCTGTACTTTGTACTCCTTCTTAATTGTTATATGTACGATTACGCAGCTCTAAGGTGATGATCTCGGTCTAATGAGATAGATCTAGCACCTGGCTCGGTCCATGTAGGCTTACTGTGTCGTAGGCTTGCTGGGATCCACGCGTTACTTAGCGAGCCATTAGCAAGCGCGGCTAGCTGAACCTGCCGAGCAGGGCCAGGATGCGCTAAGGTCAAACACGCTTAGTTAGAATACGTTTCGTTAAACACGTTTAATCAGACGACGAAGCCTGGACAAATGTGCACGCCTTGTACGGAACGAAGTCTGTCCATTGCGTTAACTACTAGCTAAACAGTTACCCGCAAGCGTCTAATGCAAACGTTGCCTGCAAAACGTATTGTTATGTTTGCCGTAATGGTCGTTAGCGTTCATTTGTCAGCATAGTCGTCGTCATTCTTTTTAGCATTTACTTTGTCATTATTATTATTATTATTATTACTGTTTGCCACATCTGCATCAATGGCTGATTGTCGACGTTCTATAGCTGTCGATGCCAAAGCTAAAACACTTTGCGGCCGCTTTTTGTCTACTACTGTTTTGATTGCGGGACTAACATCGCCACCTCAACCGACAACACAACGCCAGCAACCTGCCAGACGAGCGCTGTGAGTCAGACCGGCCGGTGCTGAGTCAGGACTTCTCACCTCTTCGGGTCGATGTATCTGTTGTTTACTCTGGCTTCCGTTCTTTGCACACACACATACCTATATATATATATATATATATCGTCTATATCAGTACCTTTATCTTATTACATTCTTTCTCTATTTCTCTTTGCTTTTCGTTCTAAATGTCATCCTCTTTGCGTCATGTTCGTTATCTGCATTCAGCTGGTGCTGTGGTCGCCACCGCCGATGCTGCCGCTGCAAGTATGCACTATTGAGATTCGTTTGGGTTACCCTGCATTTTTGCCACCCGGCGGCTGCCGACGGTAGGGGACAGGACGTTTGTCACATGCCATGCTGTCCACCAATTCCTGTACGATTTCAAGACGTATAAA
Organism: Dermanyssus gallinae; assembly: GCA_003439945.1. NCBI lineage: Eukaryota > Metazoa > Arthropoda > Arachnida > Mesostigmata > Dermanyssidae > Dermanyssus > Dermanyssus gallinae. The sequence goes on from QVRM01000729.1 coordinate 718,298, forward strand.
AGTGCGTCGCCATTCCAAATCGCAAGGCTAGCTTCCCTGCAATTGCTACTTTGCTGCTTGCTAGTTTGCTAAGTAATGCTCGTAGTTGCTATCAAGGCAGACACCCTAGTAGCTTCTCTACAACGAGGCGGCCGGAGACGAAACGCAACCGACACCTAAGCACAGAGCAGGATAAATAGAAAGTTTATTCTGGTTTTTTTCGCCTCTTCTCGCTTCCTCGTACAGAGAGGATGCGGAACCTAGAAAACCTCTGTAGAACTGTAGGGGGGGGGGGGGGGGGGGGGAGTTCTGCAGAGCGAGGGATGTCTTCTCAACTTTCACAACAAACTTGCTTTACTAAGAAAATTTGTACTTCCATAACGTTTTCTAAGGTCTTAGAAAAAAAACGTTCTTTCCTAGGTTCCGCTTCCTATTCGTAAGAGGAAGCGAGAAGAGCCGATAAAAAACAGAATAAACTCCAATGGCAAATAAAAGCCTTTTTGACGTCCCAGCAGAGAGAGAGAGAGAGAGGCATCTACCGTCTGGCCTTGTTCTTGTCTCCTGCGAGCCGCTAACCATCCGGCAGACAGCCCACCAACATGCTATCCGTACGCGTCTTGCTGACTGGACCTGGAGTGAGTGACTCGAGCAGATGTCACACCACTTCGATTTCGGGACGGCATCATATGTCTGCCCATCTCGAGCATCTCCGCCCGAGCCCATCTCGTTCTTGAGTTTCGATGTACTCGCATGTATTCATGTGTACATGTTTGTATGTATGTGGGACGCTTGCGTATATATATATATATATATATATATATATATATATAATATATATATATATATATATATATATATATATATATATATATATATATATGTGCACGTGTAAACAAACCAACATATATGTGTTTATGCAGACGCACGCACATATGCATAAAGTTCACACAGCGGCAACTCGACGAGACGACGACAGTGTTTGTAAATTCGTTGGTGAAGTCAGTCGACGTGCGTCGTCGTTTGTCTTCTTTCCGCGCGGTGCGAACGAGCTCTGTTGTGACGCAACACAACGCGGACGGAGTTGTGCAGATCGTGCTGCTCGCGCGACCAGTTGCAGGCAGAGGAATGACGTGGCATGGCGTGTTTGCTTTGGCTGTCCAAGTCGTTCCGGCCGGGCGTTCGATAAGCGACTCAGGCGCTCATTTACAAACTAGGCGCACCCGCCTCCCTGTTTGTCGGTGGCGACTGACAATACGTTAACTCTTCGTCACTACCGCTATTATTATTATTATTATTATTATTATTATTATTAATTTGGCTATCCTGAGTAGTGCTCTAGCTAAGACTGACCTGCTCGGCTGACGTCACGAGAATGAAGTGCTTACTGCGGCTTTTCACTCGTAATTTTGTATATATATTTATTTTTTCTTAGAAGGTTGTTTTTAATTCCAGACTATCATCCGTCCCCTACGGGCTTGCAACTTAACCTGAGGTATATCTTCAATGCACGGACATGTTGAGATATCTAGGGTTTCCCCAACAGTCCTTGTGGCAGCATGACCGCTGACTCTCAGCGGTATGGTTTATCATCCATTCTCAATGAGCATCGCTCAAAGAAAATTCGATCAACAACAGGGATCGAACCGGCAACATCCCGGTAGATGACAGCCATGACTAGCGCACTAGTTCTCACATATCTAGTCTGGAATAAGCTTGCTGTTTGTAGCTGATTCGTCTTTTATTTAACTTCCATATTTTGCGAGGATTTAGTATTATTCCTAATATTTAAGGAAGAAGGAACCTTCGTGTTGAATCTACAAAATTCGGCCTGTGTGTTGCTGATGAATGGCGATGTGAAGCAGAATAAACCGGGTGGCTTGATGGTTTTGGTCTGGTGAAAAATTTTCAAGTACCAGTATCAATATAGAGTATGTTGACACCCTTATAAGAGCGGACACACTCTGACGATGGCTCTTTCTGCAAAATACCCTTAAATGTTGAAGATGTGTTTGGTACGAATATTTTAAGCTCAATGAGGAATTATCGACTTTCAATAAGTTTGCCGTCTGAAAAAACTATCCTATTAAATATATATATATATATATATATATATATATATATATATATATATATGTATATATACGAGGGCGGATCTGCAATTTCTGGTACTTGAAAATTTGCCACCAGACTGAAGCCACAAAAGTCAACCGGTTTATTCTGCTTCGCATCGCCATTCATCAGCAACACACAGGCCGAATTTTGTAGATTCAACACGAAGGTTCCTTTGACTGTTTACAATACAAAATGTATTAAAAATAGCCCAGCCGCCTAATTCTGCCCCGCAAATGGAAATTAAATGAAAAATCGGTCAGCAACGAACAGCAAGCTGATTTCAGACTAAATATTTGATCATTTTGTCCGAGTTCGATCTAAGACGTCTAGTTCCGTCGTCAAACTTACTTAAAATTGAATAAATAAACTAATAAACAAGCTCCATCTGGAATCCATCGCCCATTTCCGTTGGCCGGTATATAACCTTTTACCCTTAATTTTACTATTTGCTACAATACCCTTGCTCTATCGTTACAGACAGCCATACTTAATTGACGATACCCTCGCTCTACCTGTATAGATAGCCATACTTAATCGACGACCTGACAACGCACAACTAGAAAGAGACGTGAGATAGCGCCATAAAGCGACATTCGTCTGTTCAAAGCATCAATTCCTAATTGTCCACCGCAGAATATATTACAACTTTCCTGCAAAACAATTACCATGGAACGTCTGGCCGGACAACGAGTTGATATATTTCGTTCAAAAGTGAGAGCTATACCTCAGTCTCTAATCAGGACAATTTTCACTAGATCAATAATGCCCAAACTTGAAGAAAAGACATATTGCATTAACTCTAGTCTGTTCCTAAGATAATATGTTGGACGGAATTTTTAATTGTTAGTGAAACTCTTGTTAGTCGTAGCCCCCGAGAGAGTTATGAGTCGGCGTTTGAAAATTGGCGCCTGTCTGAGCACCCTTATCTTACATATTGTACTCGAGTGCGCCGTACAAGTCATTGCTGTACCAAACTTAAGCGTTCTCAGAAATGAATTGACCAGAAATGGTTTCCGACCTGCTAGAAGGTAGGCATTCTGTAAAAAACTTTTTCTAGAAGCACAATGTGATTTCAGATACAGCTGGGTTTGCATCCACTACATAACTTTGATAATATCGTATTGTGCATGAATGTTACATTTACATGTAGAAAAACGGTAATGAGTTAGAAGTAGGTCATCTAAAAGCGTACGCTACGTTAAATTGTTTCATATACTCTCGTATATTGTCAAAAACCATCAGCTGGAATTCTTGCAGCATTATACAAGTAGTAGTAGTCGGATTTGCTCTGTGATTGGCGGCCTCCAGGGTTCACCACAGAAGGCAACCTGTCCTGTTGACACAGTGGCTAAAGCTAATTAAAGAGTAAGTCGATAACAGCAACAACAACAACAACAACAACAACAACAACATAAACAGCAACAACGACAACAACAACAACAACAACAATAATAGCCACAACGACAGCAACAACTGCCAACTAGGTAAACAACTGACAGCACCAAATGCGAACTAGATTAGCAACAACAACAACAACAATTGTATCTACGATCGAACAAGTCAGACATGCCGCTGACGTAGAAGCATTAGGAATTGATCCTTTCAGGTCAAGGAGCGGGGGAGGGGGGCGAAGTTTGCACTTATGTGTACACACTTCAGTGGTCACAACAACGATATCATCAACAACGACAGCAACAACAACAACAACAACGGCAACGACAGTGACAAAACGCTTGATACAACACACATGTAGAACCTCACCATCAAACGGCCGCTCGAGCTTTGTAGCTTACTTAGCCAAGTCGGCTATTTTCTTTGCCAAGACGACTGAGGACGTTGTCGTCATTGACGTGCGTTGGCCAACGTTTTCCCCACCCCGCCGCGCTACGTCGCCACCCGAGACTCAATGGTGAAGAGAAGTAGGTGCAGCTTCCCCCCCCCCCCACACCCCACCATCTGGTCTACCGTCTAAACCCACTCATGTCGATTTTGACCCGAATGTTTACTCCTGTCCTGACCTCACTCAGTATATGTGTGCGGGGGCTACTTTGAAATGTCCCCCCACACACAAGGGCTTCTTTGAAGAATCCCCTTACCTCGGTCGTCGACATGAAGAGTGCGCCGCTCAGAGCTCAAGTGCTATGTAGGGGCTTGCGGCTCAGTTTAATGGCTATGTGGTTTGTCTGTGAATGTGAACAAATAGGCGCAAGTTTAACCACCAGTAGTAGCCACGCTAAATACACTATTGACACTAAAATGTGTTTGTTTCCCTTGCAATACAAACAGTTGCTTCCTTCGATAAGTATTTCGCCACCTATTCAGGCAGGCGTAAAGCGGTGCCGTACTAAGCTGACACCAACCGTCACAAAAACCTGGTATCTTACCGCACGACCCGTAAAGAAAGGGCTCACAAGCGGAAACGACTCATCATGCAGAAGAAGATACGAGAACGCGTAAGAATGTGTGCAATCCTGCTATTGGCACGTACTGCTAGGGCTGCAAAGACATGTTTGCCTTAGATATAGGAGGGCTATTTAAGCCTATTTTCATCATCATATTTATTTCACTCAAATTAAGTATGCATATAACATAGACAATTATACAGATTATACAATTATACAGTCAGCTGCTCGCGGCATGTTATTCTCGTCCCCTTCACAAGACCCATGAAACTTCGTGCACACCTGAGAGCACAGTCGACAGGTGCACTCGGTGTACTCTTCGTAGAAGCTCGTGTTTGAACAAACCATGTGATAGCCATGAATCTATGTATCTGGTATAGACGTGGCGATTGTCACACGCAAGACCAGACCAGAGGTGAGAACCACAAAAAATATCCAGGTCTCCAACCTCTCGTCGGACTTGTTCAACTTTATTTATCTATTCCAAGATTGAAGGTCACGAATGGTACTGTACGCGGCGTCTTCAACATCAATCGAATGATCTCATAAGCCGGTGCACATCCTGACATTAGGTATACAAAGCGGCTCCTTGCCCGCATTGACAGGCAAAGTACTCGCTTCATGTACATTATGAAACACCTTTCTAGAAAGTCAAAGTTTGCCCGAGTGAGGTATATCCATACTCTGTCAAGAGCATACATCAGAGCTGGAACAATCTTGAGGTAGAAAAATGCCACTGCCGTCTGGACGGACAGTCGCCGGGCGTCGCCTACCTCTCCATAAAGAGCGATTAGGGCTGTGCGCACTGTCTCGACTATGTCAGCAGTGAAGGTCGTCCCAGCACAATGAAGCCGAAAGCCCCAGGCACCAGAAAGAGTTAACGAATTCCAAGGAATATCTAAACCTATTTTATGTTGGGAAATGTGCTTTGTCAGGAGTATCTCTGTTCACCCTGAGATGTACAGTAGAGTACAGAGACGTTCTAGTTATAATTCGTTGTTGTAATCACCGTCAAATGAATATTGATTATGTTTGTGAATATATAACTGCTTTATACAACAAAGGGATCTGCGTATTCCCCTGCATATTTTCTAATCAATATACCGCTTGCGTTTGTTTAGTAATTCTATTCCGTTTGATTCTGCTCAATGGATTTGAGAAGCCACGCTCATTGGTGCGTGTCCTATGTAACTGAGACAAGCGCATTCAAGCTAATTGTAGCGTCTATGTAACCACTAATACGCATCGACTGACGGGAACAACAGACAGGCTTTATTCAACGATCATTTCGCAATGGCAGGCATTCGATTATGGAATAGAAAAACAACGCAGCTGCAAGTGAATCGTTTATTATGTTTTAAGGATTTAATTCATGCTTACATAAATGTATGCACGAATATCCCAAGTTGCTTTTACTCTGATTCATTCGGTCTCGCTTAGACAACGTACATACGTGATAGCCGCTTGGACAGATATTGCAGAACTACCCGAGAAAATGTATTTTTGTCCGCCACCGTAGTGCTTAATAAAATTATCGACGCTTGCCGTATTTATTGATGCTAAATAAGACACCAATGTCACTAAAAGCTTAAAGACAACGTATGTTTCATGGTATTCGGATTATCGCTGTAACGCTAGCGATCAACCAAAAGCTCTTTTACTATGGCAGGCTTTTACTATAGTACTCATATAGTAGTATACACACGCATGTATGTATGTATGTATATATATATATATATATATATATATATATATATATATATATATACAGGACTATAATGTAAAACAATAATACGACACTATTTGTGTTTATAATATATGTATGCACACGCATGTATCCATATATACAAAAATATGCTATCAAAAATTATCAGGATCGCCCCTTTCTTCGCACCATGATGACAAGGAATATTTCGGTTTCTTTAAAATGTTCTTAATGGCAAAGAATTCGATTCTTGAGATGGTGTTCAAACGTATATAGGCCATTACTTCGGAAGCCGGGACGCCACCTTCTGGGGGGATGGAATCATAAGCGTGCCCGAACGTTGGGTTAAGGTTGTTGAACAAAATACAGCGTTTAATAAAAGCTTTCCGTTGTAATAACATGTGTCTACAGAAATGGAAGAAAAATTGGAAGGTACTTATGGATCAACCTAATATATATATATATATATATATATATATTGCTGAAGATGGTATATTTATTAGTAAATGTGTTTGTATACATACAAACTATATATATATATATATATATATATATATATATATATATATATATATATATATATATATATATTGCTGAAGATGGTACATTTATTAGTAAATGCGTTTGTATACATACAAATTATATTTGTATGTGATATACAAATTATAATTGTACATGTTATTCAATTGTAGGGTCATATATATATATACACCTTTCACAGCATAGCTGTATAGAGACATGAGCTTTAAAAATAATTCTGTTCGAGCATTTTGTTTCGTCGACGAAGCTAAAACAAGAGTCGAGTTTCAACAATATCAATTGCTGCGGCAGCAGCAATACGCTGTATACACCTGACTTTGTTCTGAATTTCTTTTCATTGTAGTTCTAGATATGGCAACTGCGTAGGCCTCGCACATGATTGAAGCTACTACTAGGCCCTCCGGCCAAAAGAAACGACAGCCAAGAAAGCCTCAGCATGTGGAGCACTATCTTTCTGAACTTTTATCCTTCCGCAACAGCCGGGCTAGTCACCGTCACACCATTCACATCATTCGTGACAAAACTAGAAGCCCCGATGCTGTAGTAGTAGTAGTAGTAGTAGTAGTAGTTGTTGTTGTTGTTGTTGTTGTTGTTGTTGTTGTTGTTGTTGTTGTTGTTGTTGTTGTTGTTGTTGTTGTTGTTGTTGTTGTTGTTGTTTTTGTTGTTGCCTTGTTGTTGCGACAATCCCATGCCGATGCTTATGCCTGTCACGTAATCCGTGTCGCGACTATAATTATCTTCTGAGAAGGCGCCAGCCAGCCAGCTTGTGCTGCCGGAGATGAACTCGACTGCGACTGCGTTGGAAAAACCGTCGCTTCGCTCGCACTGTAGACAAACCCCGCCGTACCTCCTCGCCAGAGCTGGTGGCAAGACTAGCTTCTCCACCTGTTGCGAACAGCAAACGCTGGGTACGCGGCGAATGTACGCATAGGCCGTCGCAATCTGTTCCTCATTGTGCTGCTGTCTACGAGAAAGTCGACGACTGTCCCCAACCATTCCGTCGAACCATTTCGTTTCCAGACGGCGACGCCGGCAGTGGCGGGAGGCCGAAAAAAAGGACTTGCTTGACACAACGTAGGACTGAATAAGTGTTTCGTATGCGTCCTATAGAAAAACATCTATATGCATCAATTGATGAAGTGGCGGCCTATATATATATATATATATATATATATATATATATATATATATATGTTTATATGCATATATATATATATATAGTTTGCATGCGCGCCGCCTGCTCAGCCGTTGACTTTGCGCACTTTGCGACACGTTGTAGCACCAGGAAAGGCAACACTAGTGAACGCCGTGGCGATCCATCCATTCATCCATCCATCCATTTATCTGTCTGCCGGTGTCTTGGCCTTGTTTGTGTGGTGAGCCTGCCGTCTTTGAGATAGGCTAGCCTGCAGGCTGACAGGCTCTGCGGGGCTGAGATAAGCAGAAGCGAAGAAAAATCGTACAAGGTAGGATACTCCTCAGCCAGGCCTGGCCTCCCGCAATAGACACACACACACGCATCCTTTCCCCCGCAATAGAGATACGTGAAACGCAGGAGCGTATAAGCATCGCTTCTACACATACACACTGAGAGACCCACAGAGATATTTGGGAATGGAAAATTTAAAAAGAAAAAGTGAAAACGAAAGATAGAGAGAGATCACCCGAAAGTAATGGAGAAACGAAACGACAAGAGTATTTCCGAGACCGGTGGTGAGAAAATGGAAAAAATACACTAAAAAAACGACGTACGAGAAAAAGAAAAATGGAAATAAGAAGCAGAAGGCAATGCTGAAGACGACGACGCACAAGATGAACTAAGATGAAGCAGCAACAACAACAACAGCAGCAACAACAACAACATCAACAACATCAACAACAACAACAACAACGGCAGCAGATAATGCTGCTACTGCGTCGACTGCCCCCGAGTGGCATGGTAGGCCGAAACCCGCTGGGAACGATATGCCGGCAGAAGCGGGACGGACAACAGCAAGGCGACGAACGCGTCTTGTCCTCTCGATCGAAGGAATAGCCGCTGGGTTTCGGCTGGGCTGGTGGCCGGGAGCGAACCGATCCGGGGACAGCAGCGGTCGCCGCTAAATATAGCGGCTATGTGTGACGACCGAACCGACGTCGACGGCGGAGGTGGCGAAGGCAACAACATTATCGGCAGCAGCAGCAGCAGCAGCACCACCACCATCAGCGTCACCAGCTGCAGAAGCAAAGTCCTCGGTCGTGGCGGACGGAGGCCGCCGTGTTCTTCGTCGCCGCCGTCGTCGTCGTCGTCGTCAATTTTTTCGGCAGACAGATTTTCTGCATGACGGATCTGCTGCTGCTGCTGCTCTTGTTCGTTCTCGGCGTCGGCATTCGCGCGGCAGAGCGGTGAGGTGTCTGCTTTTCGTCTGCCTTGCTCCGACGACCTGCAAGCGGACCGTGCTCGAACGCGCACGCCAAATAGGACCACGGCCACTTTGAGACCACGACGCGCTATGGCGATGCACGAACGAGCCCCCCTCTGTCGAAGAAAGAAGGATCGGAGCGTACTCTGTTCGGTCGGGCACACGCATGACAACGAGAATTGGTGGTGACAATAAATTACGTCGCCGCTATCTCCCGCCGCTGATGACGTCCTCACTCGTGATCCATCATCATCGTTCAGCGAAGGTGTAACCTCAATATAGCATCTTATGAGTCTTGACAAGACGTCGGTTCGAATTGTATTGGGCGTCTATATATATATATATATATATATATATATATATTATTTATATATATATATACGAGTATAGAGCCGTTTCATATAATAACGTATACGTGACATATATAGTGAAAAAGGTCGGGCCGTTTTACTCAATATGTCTTAGACTTACACGCGAAAAACTGATTCAAGTGGTATTTAATGATAGCTAGTCTCGGGGAGCTATTTCCACGGAACGAGTTCTGAAAAGAGTGGAGGAAGTAATACTCTGGTGGTGCTCGATAAGGACTGCACTGATGTCGCGAAACATTCTCGAAAAACTTAAACCATTTTTGGCGGGTGCGTAATTATGAGTGCTACCGAACGTTACGGTGAGATCTCTTCCGTTAGTCTGTTTTGGGAGTTTTTAACAATACAAATTATCTACAGGGTTGTTTGCTTGTAGTATTTGTTAGCATTTATAGGTTTCATATTTACGCTATAGTGACGTACATGTTTATATTAAAAGTATAAGTGTGTCTCTAGGGCGGCAAGAAACGAAGTCATGGTATCCTAGATTTGTCCGCAGAGAACGAACTCAATTGATGTTTGATGATATCTTGATTTGGGGAGCTGTTTCTACTGAACGAGCTCTCAAGAGAGCGGAAGAAATAATACTTTAATGACGCCAGACACAGACTGCATTCTGCAAAACATTCTAGAAAAGCTAAAATATTCTTTTGCGGGTTCGAGTATTACCAAGCGCTGTGGTCGTACTTCTCCTGTTCGATAGTTTCTAGAGTTTTTGAGCAAGAATTTTCCTGAAACGATTAATTCTTGTAGTGTTGGTTGGCACTAATGGTATTGGAGTTAAGAAGTAGCTCATAGCAAGTTGCTCTTTTGATGGCCCATGACATGCACTTTTCTAGTCTAGCGATAGTCTGAAAAAGACTGCTATTTGATTTCCAGGATCTCCTTTATGTCACAATATTCAAAGCTATCCACGTCTTGCCTTTGATGAACGCTTTTGTCATCGTAAAGTGGTAGTTGTTTTTGGAGAATTTGCATTTGCATACAACCATGCGCTTTCTTCTACACATTTACATATTGCTCATTTTGCAATAACAATACAGTCGCCATTATATACATTTTGAACGCTTCAGCAATCGTCCCACCGGGCAAAAAATGAAAAGACTGCCTACGTAATATTTAGCGCATAATTTCGAGCAGAACCGGCAACGACACCGATTGCCAATTTGGTATTTTTTTGGGGTCAAACACAGCAAGTGATGATAGCCATGCATAATGTGTCTTGTGTACACGTACCGACTAGTGCATGCGAGTCCGTCCCACAGCTTCCTGGCGAAGTACACATCTAACTACGCTACGTCTGCCGAGGCCTCGGTAACTTTCCCTGTCACTCCAGCAAAAATTAATGAAGTAGTCATGTAATAGTTGACCTAAGCCTGACACTGATTGCTCAACATTAGCACAATCCCAAGCTCAAAAAAGACGCACTGCCGCACTCAGAGACAGTCGTCGAGGATCTCTCACCTCTGTGTGAAGAAACGCAATAGTCGCCCGACACCTGTCGACGATGTGGTAGGTAAAGGTCGTTCCCGTATAGTGTACGTCTCAGACCCAAATACGGGATGGAGTTGACAAATTCCAGCGATTGGCCACAGCAAGGCATTTGCAAAAAAGGCAACGTTTGCTGCAGCTAATCGGCCCCCACGGCAAAACTTGATGGCTTTCGCCTTCCGTGAATTTATTTGCAGGTCCTTACGGCGAAGGTCACTTTCTACGTCGGCGAAAATTCGACGAATGGCATCGCGGTCCCGGAGGGCCACTACATAACGACGATGTCGTTTCTAAACTCCTCCCGCGCATGGCGAGTTAGGTCTGCGATGAGCAAGGAAAAGGCCAAGCAACCTAGATTGTCCCCTTGAGGCGTTCCTACGTTTCGACTCAGCTGCAAGGTGACCTCGCCCCTTATGTTTACTTCATGTACCAAAGGACCTCGCCCCTTATACTTCTTCAGTAAGAAGCTGAAGAGCACTTGGTGAATTGTCCACGTTGTCACCGTTTTTGCCCTTGAATAGCAAAATAAGTCTGGCCTTATACCAAACCTGGGGTATACTTCTCCCGCTGCGTACCTGATTAAACAGATTCTGAGAGTTCCCCTGCTAAAATATGGGACGACTCAGCCCAGGACCACAACTCTTCTTCTTCGGTAGCCCGCGCAAGACTGCACCACTTCTTCCACCATAAACGGCGAATTCATGTGGTGCTGCTCCAGAGTGAGCGGTTGCTAAACAACTGGGTTGAGCGGGGGAGTTTGAGCAGAAGGGCAGTAAAGTACTGTCGCAATTGCTCTTTTGTAATGCTGCGCATGATTTTGTTCAGCCGGCGAACATTGTTAACATGGGGTTCGCGCTCTGCTCTCTCAAGCATACGAAACTTCTCCTCCTCATCATCATAGCGGCGCTTATTTAGCACAAGCAATTACTACGCTTTGCGTAAGTCGCACATCCGTTGTTCAGACGTAATTAGAAATTTCTATTATGTGCCGCATCACTGCCGATCCTGCCCACAAGCTCAAGCTGACGAGCGCCACAAAAGTTATCCATACAACACATCAACCAATTTGCTTATTATCGTCAGAATGATTCATCATTTGCATATCATCAGTCAGATTTCATCTTCGAATCTACGATCGATTTTTCCAAAACTGTCTGGATATTGTCTTGCCCTTTCAGCTTGGGGCAACACTTTCCACATATTGGGTATGTGGAGGGTCAGACATTAAAAAAAATAAAAATAAAAGATTTTTTTTAATTTTATGTACGTCTCAGTCAACTGCCCGTTCTTCTATAATTAAACCGAATTTCCAAGGGGAAAGTAGCAAACACAGTAGTCAAATGTGTGCTGAGCGAACTATGCTTAATAATTTACATGTTATCTTGAGGTTACTAACCGTCACGATGTGTCGATTGCATGTCTTCCCCGTTGATAGTCCCGATGCCCTGTAGGAGACCACGTGCTACGTAGTACCATCGATTTAGTTCGACATGCTTTGACATACGACATACGGTTGACTCAGTCCTGAAAATCTAAGCATTTTTCTTTCACCGTTACGGATATTTGCTCGTACCGCATGCATCCGAGAACATATATAGCAAGAGCGAGATCGGCAACGATTTGAAACCGCTGTTGGAGAAGACAGACTCCACGAGAGAGGGTTATCAAGCAGATATAAAAAAAACATTATCTGGTGGCAGAACAGTGGCCTTGCACCCATGATGGACCTATAATTAGTTCTCTGAACGTAGACGATAGTATATCATTGCATGATACTACACAGAGCCATGCCGAAGCCTTAAACAAAACTTCGATGAATGCGGTTCCTACAGAAAATACACTTGACAAACATGAAAGTCAACATTTAACAACATTTCCACAAAATCTCCATCTACATGCCCTCTTTAAGGTTCGAGATTCATTCATTAAAGCAGATCAAATTCTCCCTGTTCTCGTGAACATTCCGCATCTGCCAAGCCGTGTAAACAGAGACGTTGTCGTAGTAGACCAGCGCCGGTAATATGCACTTAGCCACATTACCATCATCCAGTCTCCACGGGCTTCGATCATTGTCAATACCTTATTTTTAAGTGATAGTGATCACTTTCTTGGTCGACCGCTGGCGGGTACGCTTAGTCACAGGATACATAACAACGAGAGTGTACGAGATCATCATAAAAATGTACCAGGTCCCTTCCACCTGCGATCCATCTATAAAAAGTTTCCTAAGTTCCCAGTTCCGACAGTCTTCTGAATTTATTGGGCGAAAGCTCCACATGTGTATCTATAGGGTCTATCGAGGGTGGTTACATGGGCCACATCTAACGAGAACCACGTTTTTCTCGTTGGCCGCGGCTTTTTGTCGCTGAGTTTGGTTCTTGTGAGCAAAATATTTAGAAATGCCCATTTAATACACGCAGCGACCCCCGTAGTTGTTCACTGCCGCCATTCACGCGGTCCTAGACTTTTCGAACCTTTGTAGGATATATATATATATATACAACACCGTAATCTAACGTAATGTCACACAACGTAGTCTGCTTAACACGTACTGGCATAACCACTGAAATTGGGTACACGGTTACGGATCGAGAGAAAATGATTATGTAGTTTTATAACAAATTAAGTAGGTCAAAAATGACAACCTAATTAAATATTGCCAATCTTAATGCACGCGCCTAGCACACGCACAAACATAGCCATGCCGTTATAGATATACGCGTTGCGAGTTATAAATCGGCTATTGTCATAAGCGTATTATCGTACTCGGAAAACATGAGGAGCTTTGTGGCTGGCACTCAGCATTGGCACTAGCAGTGATGATTTAATTCGTCGTTCTTGACTGGCCACCGTCATGGCGGTGAATAATGATCATTCTGACGGTAAAGCAGGACAACATGGAGTGACAGACCGACAGATTAACAACATAGCCGCCTAGGCTAGACCATCCTCCGCAGCATGAAGTCGCCGAGTGGCTCGGTTGTGCTTGCGCGGTTGGTTGTGTACGACAGTTTTACCATAGCTGTGTTGTGGGTCCTTTGCGCGCAGGTGGCTATAAGGCTAAGCTTCCATGTCGACACGCCAGGCAGACTACAAGAACGATAAAAGGAGGCATAGTGACATAGAGTGAAAGAGATTTATATATATATATATATATATATATAGGGAGAGAGAGAGAGAGGGGGGGAGAGCAAAAGAAGGGCAAGGCCATTCCCAAACAGGAGTATCTGCTGCTGCTGCAGCAGCAGAAGAGCACTATCCGCTATGCGCTGAAGCGGTACGCTTTGAGCGGCAGCGTAGTCGTAGATCGTTCCTTTTGCTTGATGTGCTTTTTCCCGATCAACGGCGGCGAGGACTAGAGTGGAACCGACGAGGTCGGACTTGGCCAGAACGAGGGCCCGACAGGCAAGCGGGCAACTAGGCACTCCAGCAAGCAAATCCACGACGAACGAAGAATCCATGTTGTCGTCGTCGTCGTCGCTGCACATACATACGTAGCGTCGCGTAACTACTTCGCCATCGACGATGCTTGCGTCGTCCCACTGCTCCACTCACCGCTCGCTGTACTGTCTATCGTCTTTGCACTGCGCACTGCGTACACTCGATGGGTCTACTGAGTGGCGAGCAATCGTCGCTACCGCTGGTGAATGTCATGTGGCTTCGCTTCGGGTGAATGTTGTACGTGATATGTCGAGCCGAGCGAGAGGCAGGCAGGCGCACGCCAGACACAGAACGCTAGGTAGGGGGGTCGGCCAGACCTCGTTGTCGGTCAGACGACTGGCGCAAGACGCAGCAGTCCTTCGCGAGTGGACGCCCAGCAAAGGCGACGGGGGGGGGAGGGGGGGCGACAATAACAACCACCCCACGGCGGCGGCCGTCGTGGTCCACGGAGGTGGTCGGAGGAAGGCGGAGCAGAACGGCGCACAAGAACGTAGCAACGCGTAGAACGATACGAGAAACGGGTCGGAGAACGGAAAGGAAAACGAAGAGTTGCCGCCCTACGTTGCGCAAACCAGTGAGGTTTTCAGGGGTTCAAAAAACCGAACGCGATGGTAGTTTCGCTCCTCTAACTTTATCGTTGTCGTTGTCGTCTTCCTTCTCTTCGTCTTCGTCCCAGTCGTTCGACGTGCACCATGAGCATTTTTCTTCATCCTAAGCCAGTCCACGTTCCCCACGCACAGCACGGCCTGTTAGCTCTTGCCTGTGACTAAACCTGCTATATATATATATATATGTATGTATATATATACACTTTTGGGTATATATATATACCAAACCAGCCAAGAAGTGATTTAACGTCCACTGCTGTTCGCATTGCGTCATAAATATATGTGGCGGCGTGGTCAAGGGGACTAATTCGCTAGTCATGGTTGTCATCTACCAGGTTATCGCCGGTTCGATCCCCGATAGTGGTCGAATTTTCTTTGAGCAATGCTCATTGAGAATAGATAATAAACCATATACCGCTGAGAGTCAGCGGCCATGGTGCCACAAGAACTGTTGGGAAAACCCTAGATATCTCGACATTTCTGACCCTCGGTGCATTGACGTTATGCCTCACGGCGGTTCCAAGCCCGTAGGGGACAGAGGATAATCACTTCCTAAAAATAAGGAATATATATATATATATATATGTTTGTATTCTGTATCTAATAATGCTTATGGCGAAACAAGTGTTGAATGTGAATGTGTATAAAACTGGGAGCCCTTCTTTGATTTTACCGTTTTTAGTCTACTTTCAAACGCTGCTTGTATTATTTACTATGTGTCTTAATGTTACCCAGTTAATATACAGCTTATAATCACACAATATATATATATATATATATATATATATATATATGCATACATATAAACTTAGGCTAACAACCCTGTTTATTTTTCCCTTGCAGGTGAGTAACCAGCCACCAGCTCGACTATTGCAACGTATACGAACGTATCTTTTTCATATAAGAAGTCCACCGGACTTGAGTGGGGTTAAGGCATCCGCATATCGGATCTTGCTTCAACGGCAGAAAGGGTAATATGATCCGTGAGGCACGTTGTCGAATGCACTAACAACGTAAGACGTACGCCAATGCGACAGCGACAAAGAGAGTAAAGCTACACTCGTAATTTCAAGTAATAATAAGAACACACAAAATGCGCTTAACTGTATACAAACTGGCGGTCCCTCTGTGAACATGAGAAATCTACAAAGTAACTTAGTAAATAAACGTGTGATTCCCTCAACTAGAGTTACAACCGATCACACTGTCAGTCTGAAGTTGTCCGATAGTGAACGAATCCCAGGCGACAATTCCCGCCGCCTGGGAGCAATAAAATCAACTGCCATCCATACATATATATATTTTTTTGCAACTTGAAGCTTATCAAGCATAATCTATTTAAAAAGGCTGCTGTCCTAGCCGTGTTTTTGCAGCTTGCAACGCAAAGCTTTCCTACTACGCCATGTTGCTTGAGTTAGAACATATATTGCGAGCAGTTTGAGGCTTAAAGCCAAGCGCAAGTCTAAGCTTTCAGCACCCAGGTTCTTAGTTTGTGAGCTAAGAACCTGGTTGTCGATAAGCTACCGCTGCGGTGGCTGCCTAGCAACTAAACCTCTTCATTTTGTATTTAAATTCTAAATCCGCCATTTGGTCGGCCAAATGCGACGGACTGTAGTGCAATTATTTAGTCGAGGACCGAGAGCCCTGTAGAAAGGTTAGACGTCATAACCTTTTATAAACCGTAAGATAGCCGTGTAAAGCTACCGGTTTACGTATATTGGCTTCGACATAAACACGCTGTTGCACAGAGGACGTAGCATACAGACTACAGACGGTGGTCTGTTGTTTCTATAAATGGCAAATGTGTGATGGCAATGATGATATTGTTGTTGTTGTTGTTGATAGTAGTGGTGGTAATGGTGATGACGCTTCTGCTAAAGCTGATGAAAGCATAGCCTTATCGTTAGCGTGATTATCAACAGCACATCGTTGCGCTATAACCACCGTTGCGACGAACAGGGCCAGTGTCATTTCGACATTAGGTCCAATTCGTTAGTATAATAATCTACACAATCACCTTTACTTTCATACTTACCGCTATGCTCATAATGCTGCGGTCAAAATGTAACAATTAACGAATTAGCAAATAGAAAAAGTCTTGTTGTCGGAAAGCGAGACGCCTCACTAGCTGGCCACGCCTCACTAAGCAGTGCGGGCCTAACACGGGCTTCGGTCCTCATTGAGCGGGCCGATCCAAGTCGTTCTTTGTCGGTCTGATCTAAGCGGGGTCTACGCTGGTTTCTGTTCTACCTTATCTATTCTATTTTGGCCTCCTGCTCCTAGCCTTATTCCTTTCTTTATCACCTCTCCTCCTTCCTCCCTGTTAACGGCCAGTGAACCGTTAACGAACATCTCTTGGCAACAAAGAAGGTATAACGGCGTAGGCAGGGACCGGACAGGTCGAAGGGTTCTTGAGCTACTCAAAATAAAATTATATTACCACTACTACTACTATTACTGCTACGACTACCACAAGAGCTGCCTCTACCCCTGCAAGGTGAAGATCGGTTAGGCAAAAGGCTTGTCCTCCGGCGGTCACGAGACACGTGTCACCTAGACGGGCGAAGCGCACGTAGGCCCCCGACATTATTCACACATCCTTGACTTCGTGGCGTTTGACACCTCAGCCAACTGAACCTAAAGGATGACGGGACACTGCTTGTGTGTTCATACATTTTCGTGTTTCGCCTGCCGGCCGCCATCAGCAGGCCACTAAATTACGTACATTTGCGATTCGAACATGTACGATTCATTTTCCGCGATATATTTTTCTGCGTCTCTACTCCTCGGCATTGTGCTAAGTTGGATTCTTCTCAACACGTACTAGTTTATGTATCTATTTTTATGGAAGATGTCCGATTTCGTATTTTCGAAAACACTGCCTAGTGGCGCACAAGTTCAATCTAGCACGACTTAAAAAAATATTTTGTAAAGAAAGACACGGGCGGGGAAGAGGCGATTGCTAGAGTGAAGGAAAGTTGAGAACAAAAGAGAAATATATTCCGTCTTTTTTCAAAAAGAAAAACATACATAGAAAGAAGAACAATCTAGAAAAAAACGTAATAGGGCGCAAAAGAGAAAGGCGGGTAGGTAATTAGCGGGCAGGCTTTGGTGTAGCCGTGGTAATTATCGAAACTTCGGCTAAGCGACAATGAGGTATGAGCCAAGCTCGGTGTGTCTGGGCAAAGTGGGCCAGTGCGAAGTCGCTGTCGATGGCGTTGACAACCGCAGTGCGAGAGACAGCATCGCGGGCGCTGTAAGACTGGCGAACAAGCCTAGCGTGCGGCGAATGGGGCGGTCGGGCGCCCTATGATGCGACACGCAGAAGCAGCAGGAGCAGCAGCTGCAGCCGCTTATAGATGCATAGATTGAGTGAAGTCTAGAGGGAAAGAAAGCCGAGTACGGGCGAACACTGGCGAGTAGAGAAGACGATGGATGGTATTATGCGAGCAGTGATGGCTGGAGTTGGGGCCAGCCGCCCTCTTTCGTCGCTGTAATCCTCATCTTCGGCGGGTGAGGTACCGCGCACCGAGGTTCATGTTGGTGGAAAACCTTTGCCTCTTTCTGGGCCTATCTGGGTCTCTCTCTCTTCCCTTCCCTCTCTTCTTTCATTTATTTCGTCTCTCCCTCGTAGATGTGCTGTTGTTGTTGAAAACGTTGTGAATATTCATGTTTTGCAAACGAGTTTTTCTTTATTGTGTGTACCTGCAGACAGGAGGAGAGGAACGAGAGATAATATGTATGTGCGTATGAGAGATAGAGAGAGAGAAAGTGTGTGTATGAGAGAGAGAAATAAAGAGAGACAGAGAGCGAACGGACGAGAAATACCGTACCGGCTGGTAGCCTTGCCCCTCGGCGAGTAGAAATCAAATACCAGAGCATGGTCTGTATTGCCAGTCGCTACTCATGCTGCTGCTGCTGTTGTATTTTGGTCTATCGGGCGGGAGTTCCTGGTGCGGCTGCCTTTGTGTGTGTGTGTGTGTGTGTGGGTGAGCGTATGTATGTATTTAGCATGCTTGGCAGTGCTACGAAGCCAAATGCCCGATAGGCTGTTTACCCTGCCATCAGGGTAGGCCGCCACAAAGGCCTGTGTGTGAGCCAATGTACAGTCCGCTCCATGTTTCGACGTCGCCGTCACCGTCTGACGTCCCGCGACGTATCAAGCAGCAGCAGAGGCTTGTTGTCTTCTCCTGCACTAACGCCATGATCTCGCACGGTTGGGCTGGCTGACTGACTGTAGCCCGAGGCTAAACGCAACTCGTCGTCGTTGCAAACGTCGAGAACACGCTCATCCTTTCGTCGTATTGTCGTTGCCGGCCGGCCAGCCGACCGACTCGAGCCCATGATCTGCTGGGGCTTTTGTGCGCGGACGAACGCCTGCCTCCTTATAGCTGGCGAGGTGCGGGGGGGGGGGGGGGGAGTAAGGAAGGTGCATCACTTCCGATAGAAGCCTGGAAGCTGGAAGGCTGTGATCTTTCTGAGTGTCCTTCGATAGCATCCATTTTTGGGGTCTCCTTCCTCTTCTATCTGGCTAGCTAAGCTGTATTGAGATGTGCCGTGTGACATGCCCTATGGCGGCTCACCTTGACGATAAACGTATTCGGCTGAAATTTGGCTGAAACGCTGTAGCGTTTATGGCATTCTCTCTCGTGGTTAACCTGGCATTGACAACAATCACAATCATGATGGCGGTTATACGTCACATCAGTGGATCGTTCCAGCTCTCGCCCACCTATGGAGCAGCAAGAACAAACGCTCTAACAACCAAGATAAGCCAGCACCATATCATGAGGCAGGCATCATTGCTTTCTGGCTTTAAGCTCTGCTTCAAAGTGTGCCTGATTACATCTTCACGTTGAATACGCTTCTACAAGCGGCCTTCAGTGCCGTGTTCTACCTCGTTGTGATAGCGGATTGATAAATGGCCGGCGTTTTAGAACTTAGGATGTGTTACAGGGGGAAAACAGAAACAGCAAACTGAAAAAAAGCTCTCTTCCTCCCGAAAAATCCGTCTGAATCAATTAAAATGACTTATATCGGATTCGTAGCTTGAAGCAGCAGAGACACCGCATGTCCGTACGTGCTTGCGCATCTAAAAATATAGTAACGTATTTAACAGAGCTATTGTTTTAGTCAATGAAGAAACATATATAAGACCTTTTGTTGATTTCTTTTTTCGATTCAATCGTAAGGATAAGTAGCTGACGAGCTCAACTTGTCTAAAAGCACTGGAGGCTGAGTGGCATGACTGTCTGTGCTCCTATATATACATATATACATCTAAGTACGTATGTATGTTTATAATATATATATATATATATATATATATATATATATATATGATCTTATTAAGTGTTTGAAAGGGTAGGTGTATTGGCCGCGCACCTCCGTTCGTGTACGTGCTCTTCCTCGAGGCCACTAGCTGAGTAGAGACGCTCGCTAACGAGAAAACGATTGCTGCCATTATCATTGCGTAACTAAGCACGAGATCCAATCGGTAGTAGACCCAATAGTAATCACCGGATCCGCAATCTGACCTTGATACGCGGAGGTCACAGATGACTACAAGTACCACTTACCACTGTGTCTTGTCCACTTGCTACGGCCTACGTTGACGACAATAGGGGTTCGGATTTGTTTTACCATCGCTAGCATTAACAACAGCAGCAGCAGCAACAACAACAATACGTTACGATAAATATTACGTTTAGAAGTAATATTAAATTGCATGTGTGGGTTCTGCTATACAAATATGCGTATGTCTATCTAGTTATTTTGCGGTGATAAGCACATACACATAGGTCTAGGCGTTCGTTGAGGTTGAGGAACGTCGAAAGACGGAAGTCAGAAGCAGATGAGAAAGTAGAAAAACAACTTATTGTAGGGGAAGACTTTATGATTAATGAGGTCGCTCTTAACCCGTTGACTTACGCGGATTTTTACATCTGGTTCTCGCAATATTATCAATATGATTATTACAGAGAGGAAACGCAAAAATTATGTTGAGTGATCACCGACAGTCAAGCAATAATGTAATTAGTACATTAGTGATTGTGATATCTGTATATATTAATTAAAGTACAAGTTTGTTTAAAATATTATTATTATTATTATTATTATTATTGCTTTAAATTTATTGTAATGTTCAGTTATTACAATTGTGAGGTATGCTCGTTTGAGCCAGATTCATCATGTCAAATGCTTGGGCAACCTGTGTTCAGCGGAGCAATAGAAACCTGTGCAGTCATCATTTGCCCAGCTAAACCTGCGACCGATGTTATTACCTCACTAACACACGACAGCCCGTAAATCTCCGTTCCTTAATTGGGAGACTTACGCATTACAACTATTAGCAAATGTAATGCCGGTGCACAAATCTTATATACAAGTGCACAACGAACCAAAGTTGTGTCAATCAGTGGAGCAACCCACACAACTATATGCGGGCAAACATACGAGATGCCATCGCTGTGTCGGCAACACTTTCGATTTCCTGTTCGATACTCAGTCTGCGCAAAAACATTGCTTGACATAGTAGACATGTATCTGATGCTTGAAACTGAAATTTGTACTTTGCGATATCATCATTTGTATTATTTATTATTTGTATTATCATTGTTAGTGATCAGTCACGGAAGAACCTATAACAATGACAAACTTAGCGGCAATTTCACTTCAATAGAACCATTCCCGGTTGTCTGGTCAATTGCGACACTCGTGTATAGCTAAAAATTATAGTAGCCTGGATGGCCATTGCACTGTTCTAAAGAAGCATGCCTAAAAATCGAATCTTCTTCAGGTAAAATATGTTGTTCATCCTTGATTATAAATGTAGTTGTCTGAGCATTTTTCTGCCGTTTGTCTAGTACCTAAATGTCGGAAAAGTCTAGCATGAGCATGGTCTGTCCTTGCTAAAGATACTGACAAAGTGATGGTATCTGGTAGTTCTGCCTAGCAGTTAATGTCAGCAACAAGTAGATTTGATTATGCCTAGAAGGCCCTTCTTCCCAAGAAATGTTGCACAAATTGCTACGGGGACTCACATAGGACAGCAAAGTTTCAGCGGGGCGTAAAGCCCGTGTTGCTGCTGCTGCTGCTTGAATACGTCGTGGTAAAACTAACGTCTCCTTCTTTTTGTTTACCACCTGGAAACCGTCGGGGCTGAGTGAAACACTGCTGCCGGCATGAGTACAAAGAGAGGGGTTATATACGAGTATGTGAATATAAATAGCAAGAAACAAACTCAGTAAACAGCGACAAAGCCCGGTGGGCTTGCGAATCGGAGCAATGTGGCTTGTCGTCTGCGTCGGTCGCGTGCATGCCGCCTGGCTGATTGATCGGACCTCCGATTGGTGGTGAATCGCGCCTCTGTGCACACACAACGCCGCCTTCAAAGCGACGCCCCGCCGACTTCAAAACGACGCCCCCCTTCGGCCCAGGCCAGCGTCTCTGCCCATCGAGTCAACAGCAGCGACCTTGTCAACCTCATTGACGACTTCAACAGCGTGCTTCAACCATACCATCCATGCAACCACAGGCTTTACTATTGCCGTAAAGTCTCCATCTTTCTCGCGCGCGCTCTCTCTCTCTCTCCCTCTCTGCCATTAGCATGATCAGTTCCGCTCAAAATACCTAAATTATACTACTAATAATAATAATATTAAGTAATGGATTGATGATTTTATGTTATGTGTATGTTGAAAATACCACCGCTAATATGATATGTAGATAGACGCATGCTACTACAGCTTGCTACATTCCCACCTACCTACATGCACAACAAAATAGTTCGTAACTGTTGTTTGTCAGCCTGAACAAACTGGGAACGGAGCTAAAGCGACGTCAGGTGCTGCGGTCGCCGTACTAGTGCCAAGTGGAATAGATGGTAGAGTCATAGGGAGAAATAATGAAGAACTCAATCTGTACACCCTGGAGCAAGGTCAACTTGCCATGTCCCTCTTTTACGTTCACTTGAGAGGTAGTCGAGAGACCGGCTCTATCTGACTTCGTTTTCAATGTTTCAAATTTAGACACGGTGAAAGCCGATTTTTCAACGGCCACGATCAAAGTAACAAAAACACGCATTAATATATGAAAGAGATGGTGTCTTCCCATTGTCATATTTTTCATAATTATATATCGGAATTGAGCCTGCTAATTTTGTTGCCGGCATTTGGTGCAACGCAAGAGTTCTAAAGACAACCAATGTACAACGGACTTTCCAGCTTTCGACAAACAACTGCCCAGATTTCCAAGGCAGAGAGCATGGGGAAAGACGGGAGAGATTTTCAACTGACAAATGTAGATATTGATTTCGTCGTCGTCATCATCGCCGCCGCCGCCATCCTTGTCATTTT
Organism: Dermanyssus gallinae; assembly: GCA_003439945.1. Classification (NCBI taxonomy): domain Eukaryota; kingdom Metazoa; phylum Arthropoda; class Arachnida; order Mesostigmata; family Dermanyssidae; genus Dermanyssus; species Dermanyssus gallinae. The sequence goes on from QVRM01000729.1 coordinate 741,703, forward strand.
GACGTAGCCACCTTCATTCAACGCTCCGTTGCGTTCTCTCCCGTTTTTCTGGGGTTCTCTACGTTTCGCTGGGTTAAAACTGGGACCATACTATGTAAAGCAGGTCTCGTCGCGCTGGGGAAAAACGAGCACGGTGCAAACTCGCCAGAGGCCAAAGACAACAGTGACGTGTGAGCTTTGTTTTATTAGGCGTCGCGGCATGCGGCGCATTGGACTTGTGTCCAATCTAAGATTCAAACGTTTTCGTGGGAACTGGTAGTTTAGACTATTTGCGTTCTCATTTTTCTTGTCTAGAGTGTCTTGCGTATATATACGAGGTGTGTTCAAAAAGTATCGCGATTTTTGAATTTTCGCGGGTTACGTATATTCGAATTTCGATTTTTTGTGGCGTTATGTTGGTACTCATGTCTCTCACTTATGCCGACAAGCTCGGCCATTTTGAATGTTCACTTAATTGTTGACAGCTGCTTTGCTTGCACGTGTTTTGGATCGTCTTCGATTTTTACCTATTCAAAAAAATGGATCAAAGAACCTGTATCAAATTTTGTGTGAAAAACGAAATTAAGTGCGCGGATGCATTCCGAATGTTGACTGTGGCATACGGAGAAGCTACCTTGGACCGAAGCAACGTTTATCGGTGGTACAAAAGGTTCTCAGAAGGCCGAGAAGATGTGAACGACGAAGAGCGTGCCGGACGCCCGAGCACTTCAACAACAGACGAAAAAATTAATGAAGTGGAGAAAATGGTATTGGCCAATCGTCGAATCACCGTTAGAGAAGTTGCTGAGGACCTAAACATATCGATTGGCTCGTGCCATTCGATTTTTATCAATGATTTGGGCATGAGACGGGTCGCCGCGAAATTCGTACCAAAATTGCTCAATTGCGACCAAAAACAGCATCGCATGAACATTGCTAATGAGATGTTGGACTCTGTCCGCGACGACCCAAATTTGCTCCAGAGGGTCATAACTGGTGACGAATCGTGGGTTTATGGTTATGACGTGGAAACCAAAGCTCAATCATCTCAATGGAAGCTGCCGCACGAACCAAGACCGAAAAAAGCGCGCCAAGTTCGGTCGAATGTGAAAGTTTTGCTGACAGTTTTCTTCGATTGCAGGGGCGTGGTGCATCATGAGTTCTTGCCACAGGGTAGAACGGTCAATAAGGAATATTACCTGCAAGTTATGCGCAATTTGCGCGAAGCAATCCGCCAGAAACGCCCGGATTTGTGGAAGAACAAAAATTGGCTTTTGCACCACGATAACGCCCCTGCTCACACATCGTTGCTTGTGCGCGAGTTTTTGGCCAAAACAACACACTAATGATGCCGCAGCCACCGTATTCCCCAGATCTGGCCCCTGTGACTTTTTCTTGTTCCCTAAACTGATGAGGCCCATGAAAGGACGACGTTACGCTACGCTTGACGAGATAAAGACGGCATCGAAGGAGGAGCTGAACAAGATAAAAAAAAATGGTTTTTTGAAGTGCTTCGAAGATTGGAAAAACCGTTGGCACAAGTGTATAATATCTCATGGGGATTACTTTGAAGGGGACAAAATAGATATTCATAAATAAATGAATAATTTTGAAAAAACACAAAGTCGTGATACTTTTTGAACACACCTCGTATATATACGTATATATACAGATATATATATAGAGAGAGAAGATGAGAGAGAGAGATACGGAGAGAGACAGAGAGAGAGGAGAGAGAGAGAGAGATAGAGGAGAGAGAGAGAGAGAGAGAGACAGAGAGAGAGAGAGAGGAGAGAGAGAGAGGAGAGATAGAAGAGAGAAGAAGACAGAGAGAGAGAGATATAGATAGACAGGAGATATATAGATATATAGATATATAGAGATATAGATATATATATATATATATATATATATATATATAGTTGTTGGTGTGATTGACATAAAACAGTTGTATATATCATTTCGCAATGTATCTTAATTCACCACAATTTGACAGAGCGTCAAGCGATAAGAGCAACCGTGTGTAAGCTAAGAGCAACACAAAATTACACATGGTAACACATTTCTAGGTATTTGCTCTATAGAGCGGCAACGAGGTAACGAAATTCCGCGCAACTATACGAACATAATGTGGACGACACGCCACGCCTCCTTCTGCTACGAGCGTTATTGTAACCGTTGAGGATGCAGCCGCAGTTGTTATTGTTATTATTATTATTATTATTGTTGCTGCTGTTGTTGTCTTTGAGTTGCTAATTACAGTGTGCGTAGCCAGCACAAAATACATGCACCTTTATAGCTAACTCACTCACAGTAGCGTCTGGCAATTACTCTCTCTGGTAAGCTTACCTAGGCTTCGTGCTGCTGCTGCTGCCGGAGTTTGTTTTCTATTAGCCAAAGCCAACGGCCAACGGCATCGGCGGTGTTGATACTGGTTGACGGCTGGCGGCTGGTTGATGGCCGCGTGTCGGCCGAGCAAAGGAGAGCAAAGGCAACAGGAATCCACTGGCAGAATCCACCGAGGTGGACGTGAACGTCGTCGTCGTGGTCGTCGTCGTCAACACTGAACCTGCTTCTGGTTGTGCGATGTTCCGTTGAGAATTCGCCGCAATGCAATCGCTCCGAATTGAACCACACCCCGATGGGCGTGGAATGTTGTTGGCGTTTGCCTTTGTTGCTGAATCCTGGATGCTAGCTGCACTCCCATCATTTCTTCCAGCTACCGCCGTATCGACGTAGCCGCTCGCTGCCGCTTTCGCCATCTGGTCTATAGGCATTCCATCTCTTTTCCGTTTGTTGTTGTTGTTGTTGTTGTTGCCGTTGTTGTTGTCGTTGTTGTTGCCGTCGTTGCTGTCCTTGTTGTTGTTGTTGTTTGTTTTCCATCCAATGTAGGAGAATATATGATGACTAGTGACCAAATCAGATGTTAGTCTGGGGAGTCAGAGATATTATTTGTCAGAGACTAGACGAACGAAGGAGAGCCCAAGCACCTGCAGCGCGTGGGACTAGCTAAGTCGCAAAGCGCTTGACGCGCCGTTCCTTACCGTTGTTGCAGTTACTTGGCTGTTATTTACAGAAGCTACACGCAGTATGGCGGTACGCGAGCTACAGGCAGTATGGCCTTTCTGTAATCTCAAATAGCCTTTGGTAATATAAACCGAACTTAAACAAGATAGACAAGATGTTACATATGAGACGCACTCTCCATACGGCTGGGTGCGCTGTGTGCGCTCTAGACGCGGACAAGGCAGACGAAACGTCGTGTGTGCATATTCATTGTGCTTCTCAAACATATCTTCGAATGATGAATCCAATTTATGAATTAGGCTAGTTTGTTGTGAGTTTTTGCTTGTTTTCGATTTGTTTGTTTTTCGATTTTCTACTAGAGACTTACTAAACATTATAGAATGTGTTGTAGACTCAAACTGATGCCTGCCTTTTGAAGGACAAATATTTCTTTTTATCAACAATGCCGCTCTAACCACTTAGCCAGCATAAATAAAAAGTATCAAACAGATAGATCAAGACATTGTTTAATTTTAAAACAATGTCTTAATCTATCTGTTTTTTGCTGACTAATATCTCTGCTACAGCTCAGAATGTTGATTGAAATATAAAGAGGACTCCTATAGGAGTGCCCTTTGTATAACCCTGCGGCCAGCCAGTAAAGTCCGCAGCAATGACTCTTCAGGCAGGCAGATCGAAGACTGTTGAAGCTCTGGAAATTACGGCAAAACGGAAACAAAGAATAAAGCGGCCCGCGTGAGAGGTGTAGTGAGTCGACTAGCCTCATAATCGCCGCCGAAGTAGGCTGCAGTTGCCTGCGGCACATACAGCGGTGGAACGTACAGCGGCTTCTCACAAAAAAGAACACAGGCAAACTAGGTCTCATATAGGCTCAACTAGGTCTGCGATGGGCGTCGTTACGTCGAAGCGTACATGCGCGCGCCAAAGCTCGTCCAAGACCAAGACCAAGGCAGAATATAGGCAGAATTCGTCTTCTTTGCCGTCGCTGCTGCTTCTACTGTAGCCGCGGGCTCTGCCGCTTTCGTCACACGGCATAGTATGAGCCCGTGGCCGGCCCACACGATCGGCCGCGCTGTTCCACCGCTCTATACAGGCTACGAAAGGTTGTTTGACGAAGCGATGCAGCATTTTTGCGTACCTAACGTAACGACGTCACCAGCTGGTGCGGTTGGTCGTCCTGCAGCTTCAGTTGCTACTACTGTTGCGTGCAAGACATTCATTTCCCTTCGTCCTGTTCTGCTAAATGGAGACAGGCAAGAGGACACCAAAGTGTACCATCCTATACGTACTTGTTCTTGCACATGTACCTTTCCTCACTCATCATCCGCGCACTTTTGACGTGCGCCTGTCTCTAGTGTGTCTGTCTCGGCCGTTCCTCTCAAAGCACAGCGAGCGCGGCTGGCTACTCTCGAAGCCCACCGAAACCGGCGCAAATACGAAGAGAGGCGAGAAACGCAGAGAGAGGTTCAGGATAGGCCCGACGGGAACATCGCGAGCGACGGAATAGTTATCAGCGATGATCCGGCTTCGACGCTTTCAGCGATAAAGGTTACAGAAACAGCGATTTCGAGTGCTCTTGATGTTGTTATTGTTGCTGTTGCTGTTGCTGCTGCCGCCGACAACGTTAATGAGCGGTGTCTTCCGTATGAGTTACCGCGGAAAGCATCCACTTTATCCGCTTACCGTTACGCCGACGGCAGCGCGGAAAGATGAGCGACCGTTAAGAAAACAATATACGGTTTTTCTGCCTGTTTATAGTAGGGAAATAGCGAGAATAAGAGAAATTAGAAGAAAAGGAGCAACCTCAAGTCCACGTTTGCCAGGCGAACGTCAAAAAAAACATTCGTTGGACTTCGTCGTAAAACAACGACGACGACTTTAACAATTTGGACATGTGTTTTTGTTAATAAATTAGCGATCTTTTTGTGCCGCTTTGGGACATTATTGCAGATTACATTGTTTTCTTAGTCCCAGGGTTGTAATGAAAACTACTGTGGGAATAGCGAGTCTTTTTTTAGTCACTCTTTACTATTTAATTTCATGGTTACACAAAGATGTGATTAACTAACTACACTAGGGCTTAGGGGCGCTACCAGTCGAGCATATTTCGAGGCAGCCCCATATAATAGACTACATACGAACTACTTGCTTAGTTGGATATAAAAGAGCGAACTATATTTGCAGAAGTAACTAAGGCATATGAGCATGTAGGATAACCGCAAATACGTATATGTGGCCCTCACAGAGACTCAACGTCGAAAGTAAGGAGAGATTGGCTCGACGTTCGGAATTCTACTTGAGATAAGAGGAACAAATGATTTCCACAACCAAATCATTTAGCAATCACGCTATACCAGTCTAGAGCCATCGCAAAATTTGGATCTAAGCCACGTTCGATACCGTATAAGTAGGATACTGTCCTAGTAAGGCACTTACTAAAGATGGACCCCGGCTCTGAACTGGGAAACAGTAATTATCTTAGCTTTTTGGGACTTCTCCGCTGCCGCCGCAATGAGTGCGTGGGTGAGTTGCTCGCATGCTTTCGAAAACCAGTGTTTCTGGGGCGCTAAGTTTTATGGTGCCCGACCAACAGAGCGTGTCAACTACCTGCGGGCTGCTATAGTAATCGTAACAAGAAAAACAGTTTAATATAATCAGCGGCACGGGAAAGCGAAGTGGGAAAGCCGGGGAAGGGGGAATGAGACGGGTAGAATTGAACTGAGTGCTTGACATGGACTTCCAGAAACCCTGGAGGTCATTTCAAAATTTTGATGATACGGCCAAGGTGGGCAAACATGAAAACTGGTAATGGAGGCTTCGGCCGCGATCGCGGCGAGAACGAACGCTGCATGCTATGATATGTATGTCGCTGTTTAGAGCGAAAACGTCAACACCTTTAGAAAGTCGCCGTATTTCGTGTCCAGTCACCCAAGTCACTATCACACAAACTCTGTTCAGCTCTATGTTGTCTAAAACTTACGCGGCACCGCTACGCAGGAAAAACGTTAAGAAGGACAAAGAACTACAATAAGTATTTCAGCTTGTTAGCCAACTTTGAATGGTTCACTGTAGCAAATGCCTTAGATAAATCTAAGTAAACGCAGTCGAAAGTGTTACAATTATGAATGTGAAAGACCCAATTTTTGACTGTATGAACAAGCTGTGTTGTTTACATTTTGCTCGTGTGAAACCAAGTTGTTATTACTTTACAGAGAATAAGAAAATAACACACGTAACTGATCGACTTGCAATAAAAAGTATGCATGCTACTAAGGATTGAGCAACCGGTTCGTTGAAAACAGCTGAAAGCTTCTCATAACAAATCGAAAGAATATGATTTAGAGTAAGGTTGCACTTTGTGGGTTTACGTATCTATAAGCGCAAGGTATAAAGCACGCACAAGATATCAACGGACAAAACATTATGACGCGGCTAGCTTCCGCCGCAGTCTAATCATATTAAATTAGGTAATTAGATATCGAAAATATGGGATCGGCTCGGTTTCCAGACGGATGGAAAGCAAATATATTCTCGACTCATTCTGAATTCTACGGTAGTAGCAATTAGCCTGCACGGTAACCTTGAAAAACCGTAGGCACTATGAATATTAGCCTAGGAAAACTGAGGCGATGTATATATATATATATACATCGGCCAATAGGCAAACAAATTACCGAATTTGTTCAAATATGTAGATGGTGGACACCTTCTGCTGGTTGTTGTTGCATAGTGAGGTGCGCTAAACCACCGTTCATGGCCGGGCTCTATTTTCGAGTAAGGCTGGTTCGGCTGTTTCTGCCTGGCCTCATCGGTAGGTTGCCTCGCATTGCTTCGCGTGCAGTGACCAATTTAGCAAGCAGTTTCTGTTCGTCTCACTGGATCTCTCTGGATCACGCTGCGTATCTTTCTCTCGCGCGCGTTCTCCGTCTCTCTCTCTTTCGCATCTGCACCCTCGCTTGCCCTAACCATTTCCAATAAGGCCGAAGACCGACGAGTTTCGGTTGAACACGCAATAACATAATAACAACAACGACATGCCTTCACGAGGCTCATTCGAGTCTTTAGTAGTATACGCGTGCTTCATTACCGACGGCAGCAGAAGCAGTTGCAGCACGCATTGCGTATGTTGCATTGTGATCACAACTACTGTGCGCTACATAGTCGCTACAAATATATATATATATAGTATAAATAGTATAGTAAAGCGACTGAGGAACCATGCGGAACATCTGCGTTTTAAAAGATGACGAACCTAGAGGTGACAATATTCGCACAAATTCGTATTTTTCTTGTATGCGTGCAGGCCTATCACGTTCAACTGAGGACAGTTTAGTAAGTACTCAGAGAACCACACGCTTGAAGACGACATCATCGTACTGGCCTCCATCGTTCTGCCTGTGGTATGCTAGCGTTTCGATGCCATCGTCATCGCGTTCTCGTTTTGCTGAGAATCTCCAGCAGAAGAATTTAGCAAACTAGATAAAGCACAGAAAAAAAAGTGCAAAAAGTAGATCAGCAAACATGCACCGTTGGACAACGCTCAATAAGACCCAACAGAACTAGCTGAATTCAACTGCAGACGGGCAGGTGGCCATTAAGCATGGCGTGGCCAAACTTGTTCCCGCCTGACTGGCACCAACAACCAAATACACCAACCAAGGTGTGCAATCTAGACACAGTACACATACGCTGTATTGGTATGTAGCATTGTAGCAAACGTCGACGGGATCCATCGACCTGTTCCTTATCGGTACGCCTTTGTTTTGATTGCGACTTGCCGTGAACACGTGACAGCCTACGGCCGCGGAGCGAAACGAGATAGAGAGAATCGCTGTCTGCCGCCCGCAACTCACTGCAGTCGCCAATCGAGCGGTGCTAATTAATTGTGCCCGTGTGCAGGACATACGCCGTTCGCCATACGCGTCGTTGTCGTCTGTGGTCTATATGCGACGTTGTTTCGCGTCCGGGTTGCCGTCTCAAGACCACTGCAGGAACTTACGTAGGTGAGGTAGCTAAGCAACGAAAGCGTCTGTTGCCAGTTCTTCAATTGCTCCTTAAAACCGTCAGTGAAAAAACGTCCTGTCCTGTATCAGTGAAGTAGCGACCGTCCTGCTGTACAAGCGCAGTATACAAGATGGAGTTCGCCAGAAGTCGCCCGCCAATAACGGTGGCTGCGGGAAGCGAGAATCGCGACCATGACTCCTCGGACGGACCTCACAGCTGGCTGTCTTGCCGTTTCGCTGTGGTCCCATGACACCAGCGTGAGGCCTGTCGTCGTCGTCGTCGACTTCACTACTTCACCTTGTTCCGTTGGCAGGCAGCCGTCTTGGTGCTGTCCTGTCCTGTATCCCGTCTCGCTTCCTGCTCCCTTCTCCATTGTGAAGACGGGGAGAAGTCGGCTCCTTCCCAGGGCTCTTTCTCTCGCTCTTTATTGAACTCCGTATTGTACTCGCTTCACCTTTACCACGACCTCCGCAGTTCCGGCTTTTAACCACCGTTTCGTCCATGTCGTTGCAAGACGTCTAGCGGAATTCTTGGCTGCTTAGGCCTCAGGGCCAGACTCTTCTGCCCTAGAAAAAGATAATACTACTAGAACAATCACTACTATTGTTTCTATAGTGTTTTAAACTCGCTACACATATATCTACACATAGAAACAGAACTCGGTGAGTGCAAACATTGGCTGAATAATTACGCGCATGTCTAATATACGTATGCGTATTTTACACTAGACAAAACATCAAGTACAATGCGTGATTTCTACATACCTGACCACGGGCAATATTGTACAATGCGCTAAAGAGTCAGAGACGAACATGAGAGAGACATTTGCCTGAACTGTTAGCTGGTCGGGTGTGCTAAGTTGCGGTACATATTTTGACACCAGCGCTGACATCGCTACCGCTGATACGGTGTTGCTCCTGCTGAACGGAAATAGATATCCGCGAAACTTATTTCTCTGCGCTTCTTGAAACCACCATCACACCAGGAAGTGGTGCGTCCTACAATGTCATGCCTCAGACAGGAGATGATTACTCAATTGATAATTACTGATTTGCCCGAGCGGAACTACCAGTAGCAAGTGCAGACTCAGTCATACTCACAGCTGAAGAAGTAACAGACGCAACAGATACTTGTTGTTCTCGGTATTGCACGAGAAGTTAGTCCGATAAGTGGAAAAAGCTACGTATATGTAAATATATACGTGTCGCAAATAGGTTTGCTTCAAAGTGACGATTGTAGCATTAGTTGGAGCGTTTCGTAGCACCAGCTTGAGTTTTTCTTTCTGTTAAATGTTGTTGTTTCGGCGGTTATTGTCGTCATCTTCGCCGGTGTTAGGAGATATAGTAAATGGCGGGTTAACCCGCGCAGTCGCCGTACAGACGGCCAATAGCCATGTGAAATATCTAATCGTTTTTAGTTGTGCTACTGCAACAAGAGCATTGCGCTAATGGTAGTTGCAATTAACGTCCTATTAAATAATAGTTAACGTTCTTGGAGCCATAGAAGTAGCTGCTTCTCCGACAGCCAAACTGTCCGACTGACATATTATACACAACTGTATAGTTAAGCTATTTGTAACAGCAGAAGCAACAACGACAACAACAACAACAGCTGCAGAAGCAGGCGAAACATGGCCCGTACATTCCGAAGTTGTTTCCTCTCACGGACTTTGCCAGTCGTCGTCGTTGTGGCCAGTCAATTCGCTACCACCATCATTTCGTTAGTGGTTCTTTCGTTGGATGGTTCGATCACCTCGTGGGGTGGTAGAGTGCAGGCTCGGTGCGAGCGTGCTGGGAAGGGTGGGAGTAGGTAGGAGTGCTGGTGGTGGTGGAACGGACACAGGTTGGCGGGAACAGTCGGGAATAGACAGTCACGGCAGCGGCGACCACTGCAGCAACGGTAGCTGCACAAAAAATAAGGCCAGGAGACCTAACGAGACAGCGAGCGGCCAAGGCTATCTACTTCCGACATCGTACAACAAAACAGTAGCAGCAGCAGCGACAGCATTAGCGGCAGCCGTGATAGTCGAATAGCGGCGGTAGAGAGGTCCCCCATCTACTTCCTAACCAGTCATCCGACTGTCCGAGCATTGGGACTGTCGGTTGTAGGTTACATTGCTGCAACATCCCAGGAGTCCAACAGCCCAACAGGCGTTCGTCGTTTGTTGCCGTTTTCGTCGCCGTCGTTATTTCCCGTCGACTTCATCGTCGTCGCCAATGTTTCCCGCTTGTTGTCCCACGCTTGTTCCCAGCCTCCAGCAGCAACAGCACCCCCACCATTACCGGCCACAAGTTCCGACGACCCTGTCAAAGCTTTGGCACCCGAGCAGCAGCAGCAGCAGCGGCGGTGGCAGCGGCGGTGGCAGCGGCGGTGGCAGCGGTGGCGACAGAATAGCTCGGAGAGCCAACCTCTAGCAGTCAGGCCGAACGGCCTGCACGAACTCAAGGTGGACGGGCCTACCAGCTCCTAACTACGAGGCAAGCTGGACAACGGCGTCAACAAACTCCAGAACTGGCCGCCAGCTGAGCAGCTGAGCATGGTCGTTGGAGGACACGTCAACATAGCTACGAGGGGAAGAGGGAGACGGGAACGGGTAAGGGGTAGGGAATTTCGGACTTTTCATAGCTACGCTAACACGCAATGCGCACACACATGAACACCCTTTATTGTGTACACATATAGCAGGATATGCACGTATGCACACTAGATACTGCCATACCTATACACAGACACAGGCGCAACAGCATAAGCAACGCCGATGAACTCACTGCAGGCACAGGGAGAACGGAGGCGAAGGACAAACTTCTATAAAGGTCGCTGCGGTCTATGTGGGGGCTCGTCAATGTCCCACGGCTCAAACTCATTAAACCGGGGGCACGCAGTCCCTCCTCACCTTCTCGGCATTACTGGCATTAGTTTTCGATGCAAACCAGTTGTAGCATAAACGTGCTGAAGGCCAGGTAATAAATGTAGACGGGGGTGGATGAGGACAACATACAGTACATCAATCAGATGTAACATCAGTAGATTTGCTGTTAAACTATTGCTCTATTTATCTATTGCCTAATAAGCTCTTAGCGATGGCTACTGAGGTTGGTCCTGCTAGTCGCGTTGCCGATAGGCTTAGCGATGTTCACGTTGTATGGCTCCTGTTGATACTGTTACTGTCATCTCCTACTGCTTGCATTGGTGCTTTTGCTATCACCAAGCTAACAGGACTTCTGCGCTGTGAACACAAGAAGCGCTGTACACTATCTCATTCGTGCCCGCAGTAATTATTTACTCGTCGTTGCCATAGTTTCCGCCGAGCAGATGGAAACTGCAAGAGTATGCGGTCGTTGATTTTTGTTGCACATGTGTGCTGAGGTGTGGTAGACCGCAAATAATTCGTTTTGTCTCCCATCCATGATTTTAGATTCATATTTTCAGTTACAGTTGCCATGTATGCATAGTTCTATAATGACTGCATACATTTACGCATAGAGTGGAAGTAACTATGACTCTCTTACCGGCGTGGTCTGCTGGCGCGCGACTTCCGCGTGCCTGCGGGGACCTTCACGCGGCCCACATGTAAGTTAGTCAGACGGTGTGAACTCCCAATAGTAACTTTCCCGAGGTCACTTTTGTTGGCATGGGAAGCAGGGCATACGATATCGATTGAGTGTCAACGAATTCATATTGTCACTTTGTCGTGGCTTATTCGAGGGCTGTTAAGGCTACTACTACCTTACGGGGAAGGTGTGCTGCTCACTGACCCCGGGCTACGTGGTTAATGCCCCGGGCCTTAGCAACCTGGGAGTACCGTGTGGGGCCCCGGCTGCCTTGGCTTAATAGGCATAATGAGGGCGAGGTCACCACATGAACGCAGACTGCACATGTTTAAAGAAGTCGACTGGACCTAGTTGCTACTAGACTTCATCATTGTTGCGCGATCAATAGCCATTGTGGCCTTACTAACTGTGTTCTTGTTCTTTTTTGCGTTACAAATGCTTAATATGGCCGTTAACTAATGAAGACTGTCCAGGCTTCATCAAACAGGACAACAGCCGTTACGGGGACAGCAGCATACGGGAAGGCACGTAGTCGTGCGTCAGCATCCTCCGTTGGTCGTTCAGCAAGACAGTAGTATAAACATGTTATCGGGTTCTCCGGCACGATGTTTACGGGTTTGATTCTGGATAGTGTTAAGTGTACAACCTGACAGGCTCGATGTTAAGAAAATCTGCAGAAGGATTGCCTTTGAAACAGTTTCAGTGCCGCGGTCACCGCTTGAGAGTCTGAGCTTCGATGCATGCCATTGAAATTTATTTGAATCTATCATCGCCTCCATGGACGGCTCGACTCCAGCCACATCCGGTGGTGGAAAAAGAAACGTGAGTAAGAAGTAAGAAGACGATCAAAAGGGGTTAGAACAGTGGGAACAAAACACGCATCCCACTGTGTACCGTTTCGAGCTTTTATGCCCACGAGTAAGGACGCTTTAAACAGAGTAGCAGCAGCTCCGACATTCAAGTAGTGCGCTCTATTATTGCCAAAGATACGGAGCAACGCTGCGTTCAGCACGCATGGCACGATAAAGCACTGATACAGTGTGGCAGCGGCGAGCTTCACTACCTAACTGCCAGACGTTACTACGTGCAACCTGCCGGCTGCCTTCGGGCATACTCGTGTCTGCTCTGAACAGCAGACATAAATCGAGTTTGCGCTTGTTTTTTTATGTGGCTATTGTTATTGAGCCGTTAGCGCTTTTCAGTCAGCTAGCCGTAATTGAACATCGGAGTCATAAAACCTTCAATTGCATCTCATTGTGCAACGTTTTCAATATCACTACGATCATCGTGTTTGCGTAGTGGTTTACACCTGTAAGCGGACACAAAGGTGTTGGACGAAATACCATCAAACCCCTTGAAGTCTCTGTAGGCTTGTAGAGGCTTTGAAGTCTTTGTATGATCGGCAAAAACTCTAGTATGCAGCCTATTAGAAAACAAGGCTATTTTTTGTAATCAGCAGAACCAATGTGTAGATTACAGGTTTATCCTAAAGCCATATAGAATCCCTAAATTCCTCTGTATGAGTCAAAGAGCTACGCTGTTCAGTGTGTCATATAATGATTGATTGCCTGGGTCGAAGAAACAACCCAGACTTTTTTGTATTATGGTGTTTTGCACTAATGGGTGTTCGAGCTTTCCTCGGCTACAGGGTAAACAAGTTGACGACCTAAACTGCAAGAGCAGATTGATGCCGCCCGTTTAGACAGCGCGCTGAGAGAGAAAAGGACACTTTGTTGATTAGCCGATACAACATGTTTTCCCACGAACCAAGAGCACAACATTTAGAGAGTAGCCGCTCGTTTTTCTATGCGGTGGCACAACCCTTGTTCGATCGGAGTTGTCCACCGTAATTTGATGATGGACGTTTGCCCTGGGCTAACTTTGCTTGAATCATGTCCTCCACCACAGTTCAAACTATAGCATCGCAGCCTGTCGCAGCTGCAGCTACGGCTGCTGCTGCCTTTGATCGTTTCAACCGTGCGTCGTTTCACCAATGACGCCGTACGTCATAACAAGTGGATTGGGCCCGCTTGTACCTGCAATATATGTCCAGCATAAATTGCGTTGAGAGCTGCGCAAATAGGGCCCCCATAGCAGGTGACCGAGCGATCGGCCATAACACGTGTTTCCGTTGCCGCCTGCCTACACGCACGAAGCGTGCCTTTGAGAGATCACTCGGGAAAACATCAAGTCCCTAAAGCCAATAAATAGTCTTTTGACTTGTTATTGGTGTCGAGTGCCGACGTCATTGGGCTGTTTGGAATCGCGTCGTTTCACCACGACGAATTCGACTGACTACCTGTACATGTACCGTGCATACCGCACGCCAGCCTATTACTTTATTATGATTAAGTTTGTATATTTATATATATATATATATATATATATAATATAAATATATATATATATATATATATAGACACGGGCGATAGCCTTTTTGCAAAATTAGCTGAATAGTTATAACTGTTTGAATTTATGTATTAATGAAAACTTCAAGCTCAATGAAGAGTTATTGAACTTAAATAATTTGCCGTTCGGAGAAAACGGTCCCCTAATAATTAAAAAAAAAGAATAAAAAAAGAATATATATAAATATATATAGTATAATATATACTATAATATATATATATATATATATATATATATATATATATATATATATATATTTATATAATATCGTAGAGAGAGACGAAACCATATGTGTATGGACTATGCCTGTGCACGACCCACCCATTAAGGTGAGCGACAAATTATGAGATTGTAGATATTGAACGACAGCGACGTCGTTAATCAATCAGGAACTACGATTGGTTATAAGGTCTATATACAGGTATATATATATATATATATATATATATATATATATATATATATATATATATATATATTGAAATCCCACACCAGGCATGCATATATGCATATATAATATGTACTAAACATATACAGGCATATATGACCGAAAATGTTGTCTAGTGTAGACATTCTACAAATAACGACTCATAGCGAGCTAGGCTTCCGATGTTCGCCCATCCATCTTTTTCACTTTATTATAACCTTTAAGCGTTTTGCCGTCGTCATCGCCGCTCTTTAGCACATAACAATACGAAAAAGCATACTTCGTTGGGCCGCATTACACTGCGTGCACCTGGGTCGTAGCTACCAGCTCCGGTACTTCCGAAGATCGCTATACAACGACTGTTGCAAATGTATATATATATATATATATATATATATATATATAGTGTTAATTGATAAAACTGCGTTAAGTATTTCAACGATATGTCATAAAGTACTAGTCATTATAGTTACTTAGCAAGTCTTTCAAACTTTCGCCTTCTTACACCCGCAATACAAACGAACGTTACTAAAATGACAGCAATGTGTTTAACAGCATGGAAATACGATTGCAATACAAAAATGAGTTTTGTAAAGTGTATTACTTTTAATATAACTACGTCTATATATATATATATATATATATATATATATATAGCATAAAACCAACAAATGCGGTTAGCTTCCCTAAAATATCTAAACGAGATCGTGTTTTCGCGAGTACGCTGTGCAATTAGACTATTGTGAATTGCGTAAATATGTCAACACAAGTTAGCGCACCTTTGGTGCTGCACACAACAAAGCCAGTACGCGCAAATTCACCTGGCAACATACACAGCTGGCGAATCTCTTAGGGCAAATTTTATGCACCAAGTGGAATCGCCCGTTTTTCGCTAGTCGAATAATACTTAACAAACAGAGGGTAATGAATGGAAACGTCTGACACCTATGATAGAAATTATAGGTAAACTACCATAAGTGTAAGCAAACTTGTTTTTATAGTAAGTAGAGAAGAGATATAACAACGATACGAAAGAAAAAAACATAAACACTACAAGCTGGCGCTCCCCTTATGTACAGTGCCAGTCATTTCTTTTTTTAGGAGCGGACGGCAGAAATGAGAAAGTTTGGGCTAATGTTTTTCCCAAATCGACACGTTCTCTCCGTGGTCGTCATTGAGTTGATCGCGTGCAGGCTATGCAGCGGTTCGTTTGAACCCATGTTTCAGAACGTCGTTTTAAAAGCTGCAGGAGCAGCAGTAGGAGGAGACAGCTGCATTCCTTGTTATTGGTCCAGTATCAGTATAAAAGCACATGCAGTCGGCCCAACCTGCAGCCGAACGGTACAGCTAGCGGAGTTGTATCCGGAGATCGTGTGTTTCTCTGCTAGACCCGTTCGGACAGCAGCAGTCGACAACAGTCGTTATCGAAGCCCCTTTGGGCCTCGGGCTTCTCGCATCGGTAAGCACGTGCCACTGGTGCGCATACGCAAATCTTCGTTCGCTCATTTCTCCACTAACCACCATCTATTAATGTATGCATTCAACAATGTGTTCTGCCGGTCCCTTTGTTACTACTACTACTACTACTGTTACCAGCCTGCTTTGTCAACTGCAGGCCCCGAGCGTCTGGACATTCAGGTACCATCGTTGTTGTTATAGTGGGGGCTAATGTTGTTGGTGTTGTTGTTGCTGCTGCTGCTGCTGCTAATGCATACGTTCGTGATTGCCGGTGCCGTTGTTGTTGTTGTTGGTGTGCTTGGCGTACTTACTGTCTCTGTTGCTGCAGAATACTGTCGGTTTAATGGATTAACCCATTCCTAATTTACTAACGGGATCTAGCTTCTACTACATCGGACATAACACATCCGATCCGAGATCCTCATTACTGTGATAACATCTACCGATCAGACTAGCTGGTCCAGCAACACGCCGCCCTAGTGCTGAAGCTGGCGATGATACGATTTGTGTACGAAACGTTGATGAAAAGCTAGAAGGAGTGCTCTACCTTAAAGTATACCATACATAGCCTTAACAACAATGTGTCTAATTTTTTAAGACAATGTGTGTCTGTGTGTCAACCGGGCATAGATACGCTAGCGTTCGATCGCTTTGCTGTACTCAAGATTGAGAAGACACTTTTCTTTAAAGGTTCTTAAGGTAATATGCTTCTGATCGTTGCAGTTGCAGGCTCATTTTGAGATATACGCAATTGCAGCTTTTCGTTTTTTGTAGAAGTCGACTACACTCCAAAGAGGGCGAAACCAGCGCTGGTCGGGCTCTTGTGGTGACCTGAAAATAATGTAAACATGCAACGCACTTGATTAGAAAAAAATATATGTATATATAGCTATTTGGCCTGAAGAATTAGTGGGCCAGCAAATGTGGCAAAGATATGCTAAGTTTATATCTAACATTTGTATGGGTTAACTTTTCTGAACTTGCGTCACTTTTTGCAGTGACGCACTTTGCATGCTTTTGTGAGTAATGTTGACCGTTTTAGCAAGAGCTTGTTGGCGGCTTAATAAAGTAGTTTTTGAGATTTTACCTACCTTAGTCAAAAGAGTAATTGAAACCCTCAGGAATCCCTAGGGATTGCTACATGCAGTCGTCGTAGATATTCAGCTCGCTGTTGAAAGAGTCCTTTAAAACATAATTGGAAGATATTCCAAGCCTAATTTTATTTGGGCGTATGCAAGACCAATGTTTTAGGAAGTTCCATGTTAGAATCGGGATAGCTTATTAGTCTTTATAACTTCCGACACCTTGCAGAAAATAATAACATAGGTTCTTATATGCCGATTACTTAATTATAATATCTCTATTCAGTTTGCCACGTGAGCTCATCTATATAGCACCTACAAGACTTAGTAACGTTTTTGTCGTTAAACCGAGAGTATAAAAGTCGCTGCAGCCTTTATCCCGTGTCTAACTAGGCTGTAAACACCCAGTTTAGTGGCCCACTTTCTTTAAAACCGTTCAGGGGAAACGCACTTTGAGGCTCCACCAGAATGCTTCAATTATTATTATTATTATTATTATTATTATTATTATTATTATTATTATTATTATTATTATTATTATTATTATTGTTATTATTATTATTATTATTATTATTATTATTATTATTATTATTATTATTATTATTATTATTATTATTATTATTATTGTTATTATTATTATTATTATTATTATTATTAAAGTCTGACTTCATGTGGTAAATTCCGACTTTACTAGCACAAGAGCAAGGATAAGTCATGTTTATATATATATATATATATATTTTCTTACATTTCACTTGACGCTGTGCCAAAGAAAAGACAACCCTAAACGTATCTAGGTATGCGCCGGCTTCAAGTGTAAAAGTCTCTGACCCCAGTTATATCACATACGTGTAGCTGGTGCCCTAACGTACTCTCAATAATTAGTCCCCGTGTCACATTTATAGTGTTGCCCTTTTGCTATATTGGGCCCTAGGTGTTGCATAGAGCTCCACGGGGCACTCACATTTGATAGGAGGTCAGACCTGCATTAACTACTAGTTTTGAGGTTGACTAACGTGCGTTAGATATACAAACTTACACACATGTGACATGTAACCCTTTTGTAATCAATGGAAGGCAATCTCTTTATAACTCTAGAGCATCGAAGGCAGGCTACAGAGCCACTTTAACAAAGCTCGTCATTGCCAAAGCCTTTTCAATACGACCAGTAGCAAATATCTCCGTTTGTCATGTGGAAACACCCAGGCAGTTCAGTCGGAAAGTTTATATTGTGAAACGGAAACGTGAGGCCACGGAAACGTGAGGGAAGTTCTGAATCGCGCGTTCGATTGCCGGGGCAGATCTCTGAAGATCCTCAAATAGGCCCCGGCTAAGCGACATTTTTGAAACCTCTCTAAGAGATTAATAACAAAGGAGACCGGCAGGTTGGCTAGTAAGCCAATAGCCAAAGACGTGGAAGGATTCCGATGATTCCGTGACACCTTCGATCGGACATTTGCTACATTCACTTAGACCAACCTGAGCATGCGTGGAAGCGCCATCATACGCTCGATCCAGGGCCGGTAGTACGAGATGTTCATGTAGACGCCGGGTAGATTTGGTTCGGCACAGCGAATGCCGTGCGACACTGTGCCGGCCAGAACCCACTGACCATTCGGGCGCTGCACTGACAGGGGTCCACCTGCAAAACGCGATCAATCTCTAGGTGAGGTTGACAAGTCAAGCCGGGCGTTTGCTCTTCAGGATCATTATTAATTTATTTCATTTATTTAAAATGCACCCTGTTTGGGTATGTAAATACAAACATGATATATATAACAAACATGGTAAAATGAATTATGAGCATTGTCGCTGAAGCTGAGATGTCTATAATGTCTCCTGTCGTAAAAGTTTGTGACATATTGTATTGCCGTCTAGGAGGGGGGAACCTTTAAGATTGTTACGCGGAAAATCCAGATTTTTGTAGGAGTTACGCATTTAGGACGGTGCTTGGCAATAAATGGCCTAGCCCAATTTCTACAGCTCTTTCAGCGTGTCGCATTTTCAGCGCCGAGGACCTATTCACAATGAGAACTGGTACACCCGAAATTATATTAGTAATTGCGATCCCTGTGCATATATATATATATATATATATATATATATATATATATATATATATATATATATATATATATATATATATACGCATATATATATATATATATATATATACGCGGCGTTAGCAGATCGTCGTATTTCTTGCAGCGTGGAAACGAGGTGGTCTTCGTCTGGTCTACACGAAACGGATGCGCGATATCCACCCCACGCCCGCTAGGCACATTGGATTAGCAAATTTTTCCTGATACGTGTAATATATATATATATATATATATATATATACACAGCAGGAAGACGACACTACCTACAGAAGACCAAGTTCACATTATATGCCATTCTGAACTCGTTTAAAACTGTCGTGTGCCCGGGTTTGTCAATTATACATTAAAGCGGTAAAGCGCTATATATATATATATATATATATATATATATATATATATATATATATCGTGCGCTCATTGTTCTAGTGTTTCCCATGACCAAAGTGGTATGTCTTCTTCACCTTGTTTTTAAAGAATTTCCAAAAAGATGAGATCTTTGCGTGTGAGTCTGTACGTATGTACACCTGAACGTATGTACACACGAGTTCGTGCGTATGCGCGGATGTATACTCTAACAGACACCGCCAGCACCTGCGCTGCGAGCGCCAGTAGCATCCTCACGGCTACGGGGGGGCACCGTTTTTCTGCACTCTAGAGTAAGCAGAACCTCTGCCCATCTGGTATTCCCGGTGAACTTCCGCAGCGGGACGGCAACGGCAAAAGGAAAATTCCTCGGAAAGTGGACGAAAGGTGAAAAGTGATGCGAACGGCTCAAGCACAAAAAGAAAGAAGAGACGGACTCGGCGTGTCTGACGGAACGTCTGGCCATTTTGCAGAAATGCATTTACACACGCCACAAACCGCGATGCAAAGAGTACGGAAAATTGAGACAGGGAATGAGGGGATGAGAAAAAGCCCCCCAAAAAAAAGATAATAAAGAACGACCAAACTGAGGGGTGGGCCCCATTAGCGTGACCGAGTTACGCTGCAACGCTTGCCGCAGCAAGGCGTTCCAACGTAACTTACCCTTTACATCTCTGTCGGCAATGCAGGCAGGGCTAATAACCGACCGACGCACGACATCGCGAAATAATTACACAGAGTCGAGCCTGCACAAATGCTGCGAGCGGAACGTCCGTCGCATTGAAACACGTGAGGGTTGATGGTAGCGGCCAGATGATGATAGCATGAGAAACGCGTTTCAAAGCTTTCACACTCGCTCCGACTAACTTTCGACTTTCCGGAAATGAAGTGAACTCCAGGCGAGGAGTACACCCTAATCCCGGCAACTAACTCGATTCTCGCTGTGAAGCGCAAAGCGGCCTAAGCGCCATCGTCGCCTTAAATGAGGACCTTTCTAGCTGCCAAATCTAGGCGCCTATCCTTCACTGATTGGCGGCAAGAGAAGCTTGGTCCAATCGTAGTAGTAGTAATAGTAGCAGATTTCGATTCTGTATCTCAGATTTGTTAGAGCGACCACCACTAAATACGCGCGATTGCTTAGGCCGCGAATCTAAGATTGTACATTTCTTTTCCCAGCATGGACGCGTTCTCGTGTACAAAAGGCCAATATAATCATACATGTTAATATATGTTATGTGTTCTTTATTTGGAAAGTTCATAAGTGCGTCAGTCTTTGTAAAACGAGCCACATCAAGCGATAGGTACATATCGATGCGTTTTGTACTAATAATTGTGATTGCCTGTTGCTGCTTGTGGTTTCACCACTGCAGTTATTGTTGTTATTCTAACAGTCGCTCCACCAAATGTGCAGTTTGGTACCACGGATATTCCGTGACAGGAATGCGAACAGCCATTTGCCAGCTAATTTGCATGCAACATCAGTCATGAGTCTATTGATGATATTTCATTTCTATTATTCGTCTCGCAACGTCAGTGCTTCGACTATCCGACAAGCGACCCGCTTCTCGCTTGCTCAGCCAAGCTTCGCTCTATCCACCGCAAGGACTTCCGCAAACGGGAAGCAAAGATGCTGGATAGACCGCTAAGGGTCAGACGCGCTTCCCGTTTTTAGATAGGATTTTGCCTAAGTAATAGACTACGCCCGTTTTTGCTCTTATGTTTCTCATATACAAGACAGGCATTATATATATATTGATTTATACAGACAATTGCAATAGAAATAATTGGCATTGTTTAAATATATATATATATATGCAGACAACGCGTAAACACATATATATATATATATATATATATATATATATATATTTAAATAGCCAATCAAAGACATTCACTTTCCCAGTCCTTTGGGGTAAATAACAAGGATTAACATTTCCTCAAACATAGATCTATATGTAATGTTCTAGGCGACTAAAACATGTTACCTCCAATTAAAAACGTTGCTATTCATTATTTCTTAAAACAATTTTCTATGGAAAAAATGCAGTTTATATACCTGCAAATAAATGTAATTACTCAATTCGATTCTCAGTTAAACAAATGCCAAAAAATCTTCGCAATCCCTCAAAATTGCTAACCGCCTCATAGTGTCAACCTTCAATATAAATCCCAATCTGAATGCAGAGAATACCACGTAATAGGTACAAACAGAACGAAATACAGTCAAGCAACTAAGAGAGAAAGGCGGCCAAGTAAAAAAATATATATATACTACTCCATGCAATATTGTTTTTAAAAAACTCCGTTCTCAATAAATGCATATATATATATATATATATATATATATATATATATATGCATGCAGCCTGCTGTATAAAAACGCCATACAATATACGTCGTGCACGTTGAATGTATGCGCAAAAGCTGATCGTATTTCCAGAATAGACAGGTCAATTCGCAAAATCGTTTTTTAGCACCAACCGCGCGCGAGCTAGGATAACCGCTCGATTGTAACTGTAGTAGCAATTAATCGTCGAGAGCAAGGTATCGGCAACAACGCAACAATGGCAACAACGATCACCCACAGTTCCCAAACACTATGCCACACTTCTGCACATTCCAGTAGTCTTTCTCCATCCAGCATCCCTGAACTCTTGAATGCCACGACACGCGTGGAATTTGTCCGGGCATTCCCTGTGGATCCGTGTCTATTGACTGCTTATTAGAACGGGTAATGGAATCAGTGACGGTAACAGAGGCATACTGGACATAGAGGAACACCGGTGATATCACTTAGCACTGTGGGAAAAATTCTTGTTTTTGGGATGACAAATGCACTCAGTCGACCAGCGAATGCGAGGGGCCGACCAAGCAGGCCAAATGTTCCTTCTATCGTAGTAATACCACGGGCGGAAAGAGGAATCATAAACGGAACCGCGCCTGCTGGCTCGCGGCTACAAATAGAGTGAGCATAGGATACATACGCATTGTATATTATGTACCCATGTGCATTCTAGTGTACACAGAGGTATTGTAAACCTATTACAGATGTATGTATATATATAAATATATATATATATATATATATATATATATATATATACCCGATGACGCTAGCCGTCGAGGCAAACGCCTCTATGTCGCAATTTGTTATAGGGACTATATCACATGTTTGTTAGCATTATTTATGCACACGTATATGCCCATACATCGTTTATATGCGTACTGCCATGAAACGAGATCGATATCATTAGGTTCGGCGAACACCACGTTTACATATCGCGCAATGTAGATTGTGGAGTCTTCCTCAGCAGTTGGCCCTAGGATAGGATCATTTCTAGGCAACACCAAAATCTTCTCAAGGCAAATATTACGACACGAACTGTGTGTTTCTATGGCAGGCATAAAATCAATCTCCGCAGCAGCGGCAGGAACAGCAGCTGCAACCACTGCGTTTGCTATCACAGATTACGATGACCTCTATCCCTGTTCCTGTCTCGATCTAGTCTCGACTAAGAATCGCTACACAAATCGAGCCCCACACAGAGCTCATATCCACCGCCATCCCGGACCGGGCAGAGAAAGTAGGCCGGGCGGGTGACATACCGACGGTAACTATACCGTACCGTCAATCAATAGGTAATCATCAAAGTTTAGTCTATGTCTCAATTATCTTTGATCGACCCCATGTAAATATATATATATATATATATATATATATATATATATATATATATATGCACGGTTTGTATGCATATCTAAAGATGTTACATGTTGGTCACTCGAGTTTAGTAGGTGTAGACAGCCAAATGCGAGTGCAAAGAGTGAGAGAGATACAAACGCAAAATAAATGCTGCTTCATTAGATGACCATAAAGACGGTAACCTTGCTAAGCTTCGATAAAATTAGACCGGCTGGTCAAACCGCTCATGTGAATTTTTAACTACGCGAGCTGTGCGTTTTACTCCGTATGTTTATATAAAATAGATGTAGAGTTGCTTGTAACGACAGTCGCACTAGTGTTTGAGTTTGTGGTGAAATAACGTAACAACCGTACGAATTATTTATTTGCAATGCCGGCTAAAAGTTGCCACTGGTTGTTAGTTCGACACCGAGGTAGGCAAAGTCCTTTCATACTCGAGAGGATTTTCCTGAATTTAAAAACCCTTGCTCTATCGACACTTATAACCCGGCCATTAGCATGCACATACTTTTGCAGAGATGCAAGCGCCCGCTGAGTGTAAAAATGGCTTCTGGAGAACAGAACCAAACCTTCGGCATAGAGCAACGCCTTGACGTTCCTAAGACATTCCCTCATTCCATAGTAAAAAATACTTTATATACATCTACACATTATATATATATATATATATATATATATATATATATATATATATATATATATGCAGCTCGGCCTTCTTACGGGATATAGCCAGTGATAGGTGAAATGCACAGACGTTTAATAAGACTGAAAAATCATAAAATTATTCTTATAATGGATTTTTAAAGACACACACATATATATGCCGCGTAAGCGCTGCACACGTGATATTCAGCCACAGCTGTACTGTGGCTGAATATCATAACAATATTTGTACTAAAAACGCAGAAAGTCGGTACAGGTGTTAGTGTTACCTAGCCAGTTCTAATCCGCATGCATAATCCGAGCAGGATCCAAGATTTCCAAGAAGATTGACGTACATGTGAACTACGCCATCTGCTGCCACCGTGTATGATAAATTATATGTAGTAGTCGCGCATATGTAGAGAAACCGGGGGAGGACTGTTTCGGCTACGCACCTGAATCTCCTTCGCATGCGTCTAGCTTGCCCTCGTCGTAGCCCGCGCACAGGAAGTACTCGTGAATCTTCTTCACGTGTCCACTCTTCATAAACATCTGCTGACATTTCTCGCGCGATATGATGGGCAATTTGACGTTCTACGGCGCCGCAAGCCGCGGTACACCAATCGTGCAGACGTGCATACCACCGAAGAAATAAGACGAAAAAAATCAACCACAGCACAACAGCAACATCATTCATAAAAAAAACGATCGCTTAATAATGTGATCGTTTCCCTTTGAAGTTCGTAATTGTATTAGCTATATTACTACAGTATGATACATCCGTAATGTTATCTAAGCTAGATCTGTAATACATAGGCGTGCGTAACGTACAAACGAATGTCACTCCTGTATTTTAGAAAATAAAATTATTCCAAATGCAGACGCTGCCTAAGGCAGTAACATGAATCAGCGTCTGTTTTTGGTATTAGTAAGCATTCTCTACCGCTTTCTTTAAACAGGACATTCACACACTCACGTGCGCAGATCACTTGTTTCAGCATAAATCTGCAGTAATGGCTTTCGACATGGCAGCTGTGCAATTCTCTGACGAGAAATGCGGGAGAAAAGACAAGGGCAAATAGAATTCGTACAACAGTACCAAAAATCCGGAGCCATTATAGGAGAAAAAGCTGTTTTTTTGGAATTGTTGATTCATTTGATAACGTTGCAGAGTTTTGCAGACTCTCGATAGATGCAGCCATCGTTCGCTTAGACCTGAAGATAGCGCCGCCATCTTGGTATTGAATACAGATCGCCTGAATAGCATATGAGCCCTTGATGGCATGAACGCCACTATCTTGAAGACAGTGTTTATCGATGTCATATCGTACTAGCCACAGTAATCTGGTCTACCTCGTAAACACTACTCCCATTCTTGTAGAGGACCCTTGGAGATTAATTTCCCGAGGATAGAAAGCACAACGAATATTTTTCTGAGTGGAAACTAGAACTAGCTAGTGCAGACAAAAATTGCCAGTGAGACTGCAGAGGCCGACATCTAATAAGAAAGTGTTTATTGACGTCATATCGTATTAGCCACAGTAAACTAAGGTCTCCTCTTAAACACTACTTCCATTCTTGTAGAGGACCCTTGGGGAACAACTTCCCGAGGCAAGGAAACACAACGAATATTTTTCTGAGTGGAAACTAGAACTAGCCAGCGCAGGCAGAGATTGCCAGTGAGACTGCAGAGGCCGACATCTAATAAGAAAGTGTTTATTGACGTCATATCGTATTAGCCACAGTAAACTAAGGTCTCCTCTTAAACACTACTTCCATTCTTGTAGAGGACCCTTGGGGAACAACTTCCCGAGGCAAGGAAACACAACGAATATTTTTCTGAGTGGAAACTAGAACTAGCCAGCGCAGGCAGAGATTGCCAGTGAGACTGCAGATGCCGACATCTAATAAGAAAATGTTTGTCGATGTCATATCGTACTGGCCACAGGAAACTGGTATATCTTTTAAACAATACTACCATTCTTGTAGAGGGTCCTTGGAGAACAACTTCCCGAGGACAGGAAGCGCAACAAATATTTTTCTAAGTGGAAGCTAGAACTAGATAGCGTAAACAGAAATTGCCAGTGAGACTGCAGAAGTCGACATCTAATACCCGGTTTTGCAGTTCGTTACTTTCATATGGAATGTAATACATTAAAAGTTGTATTATGTACATTCCATATGAAAGGAATGACGATTTCACTGCACCTGAAAACTTTGTGCAATCCCGCGCCACCTGTACTAACTCTAGCAGAGTTCGAGTGTCTTACCATTTTGTAAAATATGGTTAACATGTAATCAATAATTATAAAGCAATATATATGTATGCATATATATATATATATATATACGTGGTACTAACCTGCAGAACCTTGGGCAGTCCTCCCTTGTGGGCCAATTTGCCCCAGCCTGTTACAAACCCGTCTTCTCCAACAAAGTTTTCATCCAGATCTTAAATTAACAATAATCCTTAATATTATACCCGCAATGATTCGAAATAGTTTGTTTTTAATTTACTATATAAGCAAGGTTAAGCGATGCATTGCTCAGCAATCGCTCCATAAAATGTCTCACTTAAATTTTGCTGTTTGCAATAGTAGACGATCACGTGCAATATTTCATATGCTTTAGATTCGGGTTTAAAACTGTCTTGTAGTAGCTATTGCAATGAGTGTTTTTGAAGATCCTTGTTAATGCTGCATTTTAGGCAAGAAGCAATTAAGTTACACATCAAATGCAAATTAAGTTATTTTTAGTTTAACCCGTTTGTTTTTTACGATATTTGTTACAAGCAGCAATTATATTTCGGCCCGGCAGAAAACCTCTAACGTGTATCAAAAGCGAAGTTTTCTCAAACAGTACCATATTGGCATTTACGTAATGATACAGGTTCATTTTCTACGGCTATTTTGCCATAGGATATGATCCTTCTGTGGCTATTTTCGCAGTAACGTATCCTTTGTATCTTATTGTGCTAAATTGATATCGCACTTTGCGGGCAGCTGTTGTTTGGAACGCGAATAGTGGAAAACTACGTACTCGGTAGGCAAATGGGTAGGATTTTATCGCTGAAGTCGACGGGAAACTTCAGCTCGAGCACGGCGAGGTCGTTGTCAAAGTCTGCCTCGTGGAAGTTCTTGTGCACGATCATCCGCGTCACCGGTATGGTCTGAAGGTTCTGCTAAAGATTCGGGACACGGTTAGCCATAAACCAACAGCCGAATCGAATTGCTTGGTTTGCGAGAGCCCCTGAGTGTCACTTGATGCAGAAACATTTCATGGGCGTTTAGAGCAACATTGGCTGCATTCTCGCACTGTTTGCTCACTGCTTGCTCAGGAGTGAGGTCCCGCGATACTCTACAGCGTTTAAGTTAAAAGCAACGTATATATATATATATATATATATATATATATATATATATATATATATTCTATTAGTTCTTATAGAAAAACAATACAACAGGTGCATGCATGTCCGCACGCACATACGCAGCAGTGGTACCTTTTCGTGTAACCGGTGCTGTCCGAGAATAGCGACGAGTGTCGAGAGAAAGGCGCGAGGTTTGCAGTGAGCAGCCGTCAGAACGTGGCGTTCAGAAATCAGAACACCTCCACACTTGTAGTCGGCAATCGTACCCAGATACTTCACTTCCTTAACAATGACCTGCAAAAAGGGGTAATCTGACATGATTCACTAAGGTATTTGCAGCTTGGAGTTTTAATGTGAACTTTTTTTGCCGTTTATATCAATGGTTATAATTATAAATTAATTAATAATTATATATGTATATATTTACATACTTATACATACACCATATTATGTCGCAGGGAGCCGGAAACAACACAACATATGGCTTTGAATGCAGCACAACCGTGCTCAGTATTATATTAACGGGTTTGCCTGACAACTGGGCATTACTAAAAACACTAGTCGCAACCCCATTCACGAAACGAAGATGATCCTAACGACTTGCAGAGAACCACATTCGAATTATCCGTTGAAAATGTTCGCCTCGTTTAATTGAATTACAGCAGGAAGCGTACGGACGGGAATAAGATTCCCGACATCACAAAAGTCCGGATAGCTTCAACGCGTTTCAGCGCAACCATCGAACAAA
Organism: Dermanyssus gallinae; assembly: GCA_003439945.1. Taxonomy (NCBI): domain Eukaryota; kingdom Metazoa; phylum Arthropoda; class Arachnida; order Mesostigmata; family Dermanyssidae; genus Dermanyssus; species Dermanyssus gallinae. Next base: position 769,568 of record QVRM01000729.1, read on the forward strand.
CTTTTCCGGCGTTTCTTCGTGTACCTAGACGTTGGTGCGTGGATACGCTGTGATAGTAGTAGTATGGTTATTTATTTATCTCTCTTGATAATACAATCACTCTTTCACTTCAAAGGCGAGCTTGGCTCTGCGGATAAATCCAGTTTACTTCTCCGTGTGCTGCAGGAGTCTCTTGACCCTGTTGAAGTATGCACGCTGATTTTCTTCCTCTAAACCTAGGTCACCACCACTAACGGGTCTTCTATGTAAGTAACAGTCGTCTCATTGAATGATGAAATGTCCCATGGCCTTCGGAGGCACGTCACACCTCATGCAGGCGAGATCTATGTCCGGCTGAGAGCGGAGCCGGTGGCTTCTTGTACGGGTATGATAGAGCCAGCAAAGCAAGTGTAATTGTAGAGGTAGGTACTCCTGTACGTATAGGAAAGAGGCAAAGTAAGGAAGGGTGAAATAAGGGCTAATGCTTTCTGTTAAAATTAGCTTGATTAGCGCTAAACCGTGTTCTAGCAAAAAAACATGACTTACCCTCGACGCGTGGTTGTTCATCTGTTTAACCGACGGCTTTGCCCAACTAAACCATTTTGTGTCGCCAGCATTTTGTGCTCTTATTTGCCTGACAGGGTTGTATAAGTAAAACATACCGTACCGATCCTTTGTTGTTTGGAGATTCTTGCACAGACTGTTGTCTAGTCAGTAGAAATATCCTATGTCATACAGACGTTAAGAATAATGCCAGTAGTGCTAAGTTTCTGAGGTTTAATAGAAACTTGCTTAGTCTCTAGGCATTCAATCTGTCGAGGTTCTTAAACGTCAGAGCGTCTTACTGTTTGTTTGTTGCCTAAAGCGCCTAAAAGACTAATGAAAACTATTTTTTTAGGGCAAGATATGTTTTAAGCGACAGGCAGATGGCACGGCGGTAAATGAACATGCAATGTTATTTATGTTCCATATATATATATATATATATATATATATATATATATATATATATATATATATATACATTTTAATTCGGAGCATTGCCCATTGTTTATCAATAAATTGATAAACACTAGGTAATGTTCCGAATAGCTGCAAGCGATATACTTGTTTGGCGCTGATTTTCTACCGCGGTTGTTACCGCCATGGCGTCGGCCATGAATAAGCCGTACGAACCACAAGCTTCGCTGTCGAGGACCGTCTTTTGATCTCTAGATGGTGAGCAGGATTGCTATACGAGGAATAGACGGTAACAGAAATCTCGGCCGTCCCCTCACTACGGAGTTTGCCGTCGTCCGTAAACGCAAATACGTGATTAGCTGAGTTTTGGCTGCTGTGTCTGACGTCGACCGACGCCCTGACGTCCGTATGTATATACGTACTAGACGTCTATATACTGTTGTATATATATATATATATATATATATATATATATATATATATTTCTTCTTTTTTTTGCATCCATATATAGACGTCTGGCCAAGACCCGTCGCGACCCGCACACGACCGAGAAATAGGAAAGAACTAGATTGAAAAAAGGCTTACGACTACTACTACTACTACTACTAGTCAATGACATGTTCGGTAGGCAAACAAACCAATACACGGCGTACGGTAGAGGTCTGTCTACATCGAGCTGCTACTGCAAGCGCGGCTATAGAAATACGACGACTCGTCATACATTGGACGTTACATTGCGTTCTTTTTGGCATGTGGGCCAGCAAATGTCCTAAGGCGATCGGAAATCGATAGAGCTCGGTGGTGGATCGGTCGGTCGGTTGCTCTGTCTGCTGCTCAGCCCGTCGTCGTCGTCGTCGTCATCATCATCGGCGGCATGATCCGGTCGCGTGACGCGAGCGGATGTGACCTCACTCAATATTGGCCGGCAGTCGATGTGTAATCCAGGATCCGGAATCCGGGATCGCGTCTCGGACACCAACTCAGTCAGACATACAGACAGACAGACACACAGACCTCGGAAACCGCTGGGGTTACTGGCTGTTGCGCTGCACGAGGGTGTCGACGGGCCAAACCAGGCAGTGCCGAATCAGCCGAACTAGGTTCAGCTAAGCTTCCCTAGTTGACAGGGTAAACTGCGTGCAATGATCTCATCATGTTGTTCATACTGTCGTCGTCTTCGTACCCACAGCAGTACAGCAGTTGTGGTCAAGTTTTGCTGTCTGCGGCAAGCGCAACGACGGCTGCCATTCAATCGAGACGAGTTAGGTCGGCTGTAACCCTCGATAGGGTCTAGATCCCCATCTGCCCCAACAACTGAGCCCAATCCCTACCTGACCAGTTCAGGGTAATAATAACGCTTGAACGAGCTTCTTTGTTCGTTTAGCACCATATAAAAAACCCAGGGCCGCCACGGCCTAGAAGACTCTCAAAGCCCTTATGGCAGGCTTTTCAAGACACTAGTTAAGCTGCGGCGTTTATTCGGCCCATCGTTGATCTTACTTCTTCAGACATTACTTGCGCGTCCTACAGTTGTAGAAACGCTGTTCTGCTACTACCAATTGCCGTCGAAACCCCAGTGACCTTCGGACGAAGTTTTAACAGAGCTTGATTATCGCTGACGTCTTCTCCGTTCGCAGGCAAAGAAGTCCGTCGCTAAGGATGTAATGCTCTTGCTGGTTGATGGCAAACCCAACTCCACCATGCTAACTAATTTACGCGTTAATTTAAAAGCGTCTCACGTTCCAAAGCGATGCGCCAGTGTTATTGAAGATTAGGCTTATTTATATTTCATGTTTCTATATATATATATATAAATATACATACAGTACAACGAGCTCGTTCTCTCACAAGTTTTACTACTGGATGAGACGAGGTGTCGGCCGGACTAGGCAGATGTAATCATCAGTACAGGGTGGAAACATAGGTAAATTTAGTTATACTAGCAAAGCCTTTTTTAAGTTCGTTAGTTGCTCTGTCTCTCCTTGGTCCTTGGGTTGTGTGCTCTGTTTTTGCCTTTTGGCGTACTGTTACGTGGCGTTTTATTTCAAAGTAGTGTGCCGTCGCTAACGCCGCTTTGGAGTAAAGATTACAGCTGACTGCCAGGTGCGGCACGGCTAGCACACGGCCCTCTTGGGGCGTTCCTCGAAGCTCGCTTGAATGCATCTCATTGAACAGCTGAATTCCCGTGGAAATGGGATGAGTTGACGTACTTTCAATTACAGGGAAGCCAGGCTACTACTACTACTACTACTACTACTGCTTCTGTGGTAGCCCTCCTGCTGCTTCTGGGGTGGGAAGCGTATTAAAGTGGCCTGGAAGAGTCGGAAAGAACGGAGGGAGAATGAAGCTGTATGTACATCATACTCGTACACTGCAAGGTACCTCGAAGTGCTCCCCTGCATTTGAAGCGGGACATTCATTTGTCCATGCTGTCTGTCGCAGTGCATCTCGACGTGCCCTTCACCCAACGTTGGGTTTTTCGTTAGCTCGCAAGCCTCGAAGACTCGACACCGTAGTGAAGTGAGATTGCAATAAGCCCGGTACCTCATTGTGCACCTACCGCTTCTGTGGCTGGCGTGTGGTAGAGAAAAAAACACCATCACCACCTTCGCTGCTACTAATTGATGAACAATCAGGCATGCCTTCTTCCCCTTCTTCTGTAAAAGCTAGGTCGTGGTCCACGTTCAGTCGTTATTGCCGGTGGAGCCGTTCGACGGCCCGATTACACGGGATGGGCTATGTTCATCTCGGCCACGCTAGACCTAACCACAAAATGATCGATGGATACATTATTTGGCATTCCTCGTGAAGCATGGTGCCCATCCGTTGTACCGATGGCCGGAAGTCGTTTAGTATCTCGTAGCGAAGCTAGCCAATTTGTATCTGCTTACATATTTATGCGGAGCGAAAATAACCGTCACAAAAAGTCGAGCAGCCTAAATGTCAAGGAGAGTGACCAGGTGAAGTAATCTCGAGAAGACAGTATTGCAGCCACCCTTCGACAAGGCGCAATGAGGACGACTGAATTTTAGTGTGTTTATGAGTCCCACACTACGGCGCCCAGTGTGCATCACATATTTTACCACTTATCTCTTTAAAAAAATATATAAATATATACGTGTGATTGTATATACGGTCGTGTGTTGGGCAGCTGCATATGCCGATCATATGTCGATATATCCAGAAATTAAAGCACGCAATATTATATATATATATATATATATATATATATATATATATATATTGGATCTCTTTACACATATGTTCGAAAAAGCTTGGCCGGAAATAGCAACTGAACCTTAAACAATGAAGACTGACGCTCAGCTAACATTTAACGTCCACAGATTTGGTTTCGTATAGCTTCGTAAGACAGGGGAAACTGGACCTACTCCTTGGAAACCAGCCCAATTTGAGAAGAAATCGGTAAAATCTGCGTTTTCTGCATGCGCCTGGAGTAGAGTTAGGTAAAATCGGTAGACAGAAAAAGGTTATATACTTTGAACCGGCACCAACACGTCCCCTTGGCAATAAACGTACCTACTTAACGAAAATTACATAGCTCTAGTACGGTAGAACACATGTTGTACTTTGACAGTTTTACGAAAAAATGCAGACGCCCAGGTTATGTATGTATGAGCGAAAACCTTCATAGCTTTCTGAGGAATTGAAGGAATTGAGGAAATTGAAGACGAACCCAAGTTGCGTTTTCCTGGGAGAAGACTGTTACTCGTTGAAGTTCTATAGCTAGATGCAAAGTGTTATTGTACTCAGCTTTGCCCTCACACAGCGTGGCTGTAGCATAGGTCCAGAATGCACTGCCGTCATCAAATAATCTGGATTAGCAGTTTCCATGGCCGTCAAGACGTTTTTGAGCCTTACGTGCGAGAGATGTTACCTCTCATACGTATATATACATGGTCTTAGGTAAAGCGTGTTCCAATGTTTCCTTACAAATACGCTTGCAAAGCGCGTATTTATACAGCTAAGCAAAGCTGTTTGAGTAAAAAATGTGTTGCTTATGTACAGCCATACACACACACGCATACCTACATAGAGAAATATGAACGACATAGCAACGAGCACACGATCTCAATTACAAGCAAGAAACGAACGTTTCTTGGGCTCCCCCGTACTCGTGTTTCTGCTACTTATCTGCAAGAAACCATCTGTTTGAACGGTTCTCTGAATGGAAACGGCCGTCGTAGTCAGCTGCCAAGCCATGTTATTATTAATTATTATTTTGTTACGAATTATACTATCTAGGCCTTTTCTCCTGCTTCTTTGTCTGTCGGTCGATCCACCAACGACGACAACAAAACAACAACAATCATAACCACGGTTACGCTGGCGGCTCACCGGGATCGCCTTTCACTTCAGAGAATGGATATTATGCATTTTGGAAAAACGAAGTTTTCCAAAATGCATGTTCTCCTCTTCCGTGAAGGGGGGTTTTAGGCTTTCGCTTTCCCAACTTATTTTATCTCTCTTTCTAAGTCTGTCTCCATCTCGCTCCCGTGCTCGAGAGTTACCCTTGGTTAGCCTTGCTGTGCCCCCTGGGGTCGTTTGCGAATAAATTACTCTGGTCGGCCGAGTAGTCTTGGCAGCGTCAGTTCAGCAGCTACCTTCGAGATCGACAGATACCGAGTCGCTCCTTAGTATAGGTGGGCTCTCGAAATATCGCCAAGCATCGAGGAATTGCTGCAAGGCTAGAGTTGCCAGCAATGCTTGTCTTCGGCTTTTATTTTTTTCTCACGATATCGACGATATTATGGGAAATTACAATATTAGACGGCTGGAATGAACTTTAATAGAAAACTAACGATGAGGTCAACAATGTTGCCTAGAACGCAACCGTAGCCACAGTGACAACAGCAGCAGTAGCTACAACAATAACATCAGCGACATGCACAACAATGAGTCTAGCCGCAAAAAAACGAGACGCCCATAATCAGCCGAACGAACACATCAGCAGAAAACGATTACACTCAACAAAGGCATTTACGTATTAAGGACATACACAAGGAAGAACAAACAACGAAAGTACCGGTTGGATCGGCGACAGAAGTACCAAGAAATACCGCTAGGCATTTACAACCGCAGCAGCAGCAACAGCTACAGTAGTTCGACACGCTCGACAAGCGAACGAACGACGTTGATATCTTTGGGTCTGCCAAATTATCGAATTGCACACAAAATTGGGGTTCGCTTGCTTGCTTTGACTTATAGCGCGATTTGCTTCCATTAAAAAAATGCCGATTCCTTAATCTTGAGATTCAAAATCTCGAGATACCTTTCACTTTTGTCGGTGAATCTTCGGTGAGAGTGCGTAGAGTTTAAGCAGAATCGTTGCTTGCATCACCGGTTTGAAGTCGCAGCCAAATATGACTTAGAAGTAAGAGTTGCGCGCCGTTTAAGAACTAGAGTGATCTCAGAGAGAGAGAGAGATAAGTATAACGTATATTAATTCCCTTATTTCCGTATGTGGTGTCGTAGTCCTTATATATATATATATATATATATATATATAAAGAGAGATGCAGACCAATAATGTGCGTGTTTATCGATGGCTTCACATTGGTGTGCGATGGAGAAGCGAACTGTGTCGAATGATGGAGACGACAGTTGTTTCGTTAGTTCATGCTGCAGAAACGGTCCATCGGACGGACGGACGGACGGAAGAACGTGGCGGCAAGAAAACGAAGTCGACCTGCTGCTTCTGCTGCGCTGGCCGCCGGAACAGCACCCGTCAACAACAACAGCAACAATAATAACAATAACAACAACAACAAAAACAACAACAACGACGACTCAACAGCGAAAGTGACTGCTGCTGCTGCTGCTGCCGCCCTGTCAGTCTATGTCAGGCTATGTGATGGTGTCTGTCGACGAACACGAAACGACATCTCCAACAACCTCCCTCCGTCTTCTGCCTACCCTGTTTGTGTGTCTGGGGGTCTATCTTGGTGTCCGTATGTCTGTTCGTCTGCTGGTCGGTCGAAGACCGGCCCGCGGTTCACTACGAAAAGCGAAAACGAAGCTATATCAGTCGGGTAGCACGACATCAAATTGGCGATGACGAGGATGATGGTGATGATGATGATCATGATGAAGTGTGACGATGAACGAAGTCGACAACGAAATTGGTGGCAACAGCCAAGAGCCGCCGTTGTTGCTGCTGCTGCTGCTGACGACCACGGCCACGAAGAAAAGTAGAACTCGATGGCAGAAGTCGGCCCTTCGGCAGCGGGTCACTTTCGTTGTTTTTGTTGTTGCCGTCATTGTTGTTGTTGTTGTTGTTATCATCGTTGTCGTCGTTGCTGTTGTTGTTATCGTTGTCGTCGTTGCTGTTGTTGTTATCGTTGTCGTCGTTGCTGTTGTTGGTATCGTTGTCGTTACTGTTGTTGGTGTGATTGTTGTTGTTGTTGTCGGTGTTGTTGTTTCTGTGGCCGACGACAACATATTCGGAATTGTTCTGGCTGGCGTCTCTGACTGGCTGGCTGACTTACTGACAGACTGACTGACTGGCCTCACTGTCTGACGAAGTGACGGCGGCGGTGATCGGTGTTCGTGGTGAGGAGATGTCAGTATGAAGCGGCAGAGGAAGCGTTGTTGCGGTGCACGACTATGTCACGATGATGGCGAAACGCTCACTGATCGCCGATCGCGCGATTCACTGCAATGTCTACGCGGGCAGCAACAGCAGCATCAGCAGCAGTACCACGATGGTACCTGCTCACGACTGGGTTGGCTGTCGCGACTATGAATGACTTCGGGAGGAACTTGACAAATACGGCACAAAGTCGGTTGTCTGGCTGTTTGAACCGTCGTCGTCATCATCAGCGAGCAGACGAATGAACAATGACAAGCAGACAACTTCCGTACAAAAAACCGTTTCCGTCCTCGTCAGAAACTCGCGTGTGGACGCGAGTTGTGCTGGGCAAACTCTTATGCCGGGCGGACCCCCTTCCTCGTACGAAGACGAAACGAGACCACGAGATCATCATCTGCACGACCGCACTGGGTCCAAACGTCGCTGATGAATGAATCACGGGCGGATAATTGGAAAGCGTGGTAGTTTCTAAGTTTTAGGGAAAAATTGGTCTTAAAATTTGGAATGTAGATATCGAGCCTTCGAATGCGTATGCATGCTGACGTTGTGATTCCATGCGTACGATTGCTCAGATAGGATATAGGCTTGTGTAGGGAATGACGAGGTGCCGTAACGCGACTCGGGGCAGAGTCGTCTTAATTTAATGTATGTGTCAACAATCTTCTGTATGATACATCGCACGACCGTCGTTGCAACTTTTGTTTGGTCTCTGACTTAGTCATTTTTGAGCTAAGACCGTTTTCTATGCTACAAGATGTATGATGAAAACAGTCCTACCCACCTCCAGAGGGACTCGTGTACACCTCGCAAGGTTTATATATATATATACAGTTCGTCAGTAAATGTGTGCCGCTTCCGCAATCGTTGCATACTATATCCATAATATCTGTCAGAAAAAAAACGGCCCAGTCAGCCAATAAGGTCAATCAACGATGGAGCATTAATGCATTAATTGGCGAGTATTTACGACGAGCCGCAGCGCCGCCTCCGTCCACTGCCCGCCGATTCTACTTTCACTGAATGCAGTCGCTTCCCGTTACTCTCTCGCCGATTCACGCGCTGATTGGACGTAATGGTTAGACTACAAACCCGCTATACTAAAAACAACAACAACAACAACAACAATAACACCAATAAAAACAATAACAACAACAAGAGCCGCTGCAGCAGCACCGCCAACAACGTGACATCGACGTACATGGCAAGACGGGGAGATACACAGAGAAGGAAATACAGCGGAGGTGTGCGAAAAAGCGTGGGAAAGAGAGGAAAACAGAATATATATATATATATATATATAGAGAGAGAGAGAGAGAGAGACGGAGTGCAGAGGATTGGAGATTAATAGAGAGTGGGAGGAGACCGCGCGTAGAGGACCAAAGGATCGATTACTCGCTACCGAATCGAAACACCGATCCAGGCATGGCAAACGAGACAGCCAACATCGACCGCATCGCTATGCCACACACTATTCGCTATGTCGAAAGCAAATGCGAGGTCGCCGTGCAGGTGGCGCTGATGCTGGTCATGGCGGCAGATTCAGCAGCAACAGCAGCAGCCGCATAACGACGACGACGAAGACGACACACTTTCCATGCAGGGAAAGCGATGGATGCCAACCACCACCGCTAATGCCGCTCGCTAAACGAAATCAGCAAGCGAACAAACAGTGCTTGTCTCTCTGTCTCTCTGTCTGTCTATTTGTCTGCCTACCTTCCCTTCTTTCTTCCTTGCTCTTTTCCTACCTGCCCGCCTGTATCCATCCCGCCTGTGGACACGCACTGCTTTGTCGTCTGCACATACAAATGTCGTAGCAACAGCAGAAGAAGAAGCTCTTGTAGCACTAATGGTGAGGTATAAATCGTTGTCGTTGCTGATGCCGCCGTTGCCGTCGCCGTGGTCGTGGTTGTCGTTGTTGTTGTTGTTGCTGTTGTTGTTGCTGTTGTTGCTGTTGCTGTTGTTGTTGTAATAGGAAGGAATAGATCGAAATCGTGGTAATGGCACCACTTGGCGTCCTAGTGCTGGTTGTTGATGGTGGCGGTAGTGGTGTTGTTGGTAATCATTCGTCTTTCTTTGCTAGCAGTAATAGTGGCGGCGGGCAGGCAAACGGGCAGAACTAGAGCCACCGTTTCTACAACACCGTTTCACACAGCTGACGACGGTGGTGGTGGCATAGTTGTTCTTCTGGTTTGGCGGATTGGTGGCTCGGTGGTCGGCATCGGCGCACAGATGAGGGAAACGAACACAGAAGACAACGCCGAACACAGAATGACAGCCGACCGAAGATGAGGAACGTGGGGTGGGGGTGGGGGGAGGGGGGGCAGGGAGAAAGGAGGTAAAAACGTACACACGCGCCCCTAGCTTTCCAATTGGCCGTCGATAACGGTACTCCGGATACGGACCGCCGGTCGGACGGACGAATCAGCTGACTCCGTTAGGCACGTAGATGATGATTCGCATACATTTCGACAGACGGATAGTCACACAGACACACACTCATAGACATATATGTGTGCACAAGCTACCCGATGGGTCCGAATGTCTTCATCATGGCGTGAAAGAGCAGCAGCAACAGCTACCGTCTACTATGGCTAACTAATACAGAAATGCTCACGCACTTAATCAAATTATCATGACGTGGGCAAACCCACGAACGTCATGTCATGATTGTTTCGTGTCCTCAGCAACAACCGCTGGTTACCACAGCTAGGACACTATTAGCCACAACAGCCGCCGGTAGCGACAAAGTCAGCTGCAGCAGCAGCAACAGCATTGAAAGGACAGGCAAAATAAGGCTCTGAAGAGACGCTTCATAAGGTGAATAGCCTTTCTGTTTAGACGAACCAATAACGCTTAGTCGAAGCGGCACAGAGTGCAAAGCATTTAAGCGTCGCTGCAATTTACCTCACTCTCATACACACACAAACACACACAGATAAACACACAATACATATAAAAAATTGACAAACGGCCACCGTATAAACAAAAAAAGCGTGCTTCATAGTAAAGCAGGAATAACAGTATCATCATAATTTTCTGTCATCATCATCATCATCATCAGTCCGACCACAATGGTCATGCTCATCACATTACGCCTATCATAGCTCGGTTGTTTCCGCTGCTGCCACAATTAGCCACGATAGCAAAAACAACAACACCAACAAATACAAAAACAACAGCAATTACTACAACTAGTAATTGTTGTTGTTGTTGTTGTTGTTGCAATCAGCAGCAGCAGCAGTGATAACAGAAGCGGTGGTTTCACCCCGGACGGAAGTGTAGTCGCAGAACAAACGACGAAGTCGCCCAACTACTGTGACTCACTTAGTAGAGTACTACGATGACTTTTACTACTACTACTGCTATTACAAGTGCTACTGGAATTGCACTAGTAACACGGGCGGGCCGATTACGGCACCCAGAAGACGACGGCGACGACAACGACTAGAGGAAAAAGAGAGGCACTGACCTGCCAGGGCCATTCGCCCTCGGTTGCCGACGAGCCGCCCACAATCCGTTTGATGCGGTTGCGCATCTTCTGGTGGAGGGGCCGACGACCGCACTTCTGGTCGCCGTTGAAGTCGTTTACGTTGAACGCCATCGATTCGACGGTGGTGCTGGTCGTAGTCGACTTCAGGAGACGTGACACCGACGTTGTCCTCGACGGGGGCTCGGTCACCGTCGCGGCGACGGGTGACGTGTCGCGCTTCGTCACCTCAATGTTGGGCTCCGGACTGCTGCTGGTGGGCGGCGACGACACTGACGCCGCCGCTGAGGCAAACATGGGGGGTGCGGAACTTCGGGGCTTCATCGTCGGGGCTTCTGACGCTTCGCTGACGGAACCTCCCTCGCCGGCAATCGACGCTGACCGAACTTCAACGGGTTGCGCTTCCGAAGCCGGCAGCCGTGCTCGAATCGCCATTGTCTGTAGTATCACGCAAGGTTGTCGACATTAGCCTGATTCAACTGACCGTTGCAATAAATTGAATATATATATATATATATATATATATATATATATATATATATATATATATATATATATGTATATATTCGCACACCCCTTAACTGAGACGTGTCATTAAGACGGCTGATAATAATATATGTCATATGTAGGGAAAAATGTTACATTGGAGTGACATCTGAGTATCTATATATGTATATATGTGTGTGTGTGTGGGTGGGTGCAATATTATATCAAGCTTTCTTACGTGCTTGCTACGTAACGGTGCCACATTTGCTAGTTCGCCGGTTATGCCAGGCGGTGGTGGCGTTGACATCGACGTCACCGGCATCGCTGTTTCCGGAATCGGTTGCTCTGTGATGACAATGTGGTCCTCGCTGATGATGAAGTCTCGTAACGAAGGCGTGGTCGTGACCGCTGGAGTCGTCGCCAATGGCGAAGATCGTACCCAAACCTCGGTGCCAATGACCCCTGCTGTTAGCTGGAGCATCACGAGACCAATTGTGATGATGGCTAAAGTACGATCCGAACACATTGTCCTCATTGAGGAGGTGGAAATGACAACTGAATACAACGACGGTACGGCCTATCCAAGACGCGTGAGTCGAGGCGGTCCACCACCGCCCGTTTTCTCGGTTGCCTGCCGGTGTTCCGGTGAAGCTGAAACGCACAATTAAATATATATATATATATATATATATATATGTATATATATATATATATATATATATATATATCGCGTTATTATTACCAACTACAACTATAAGCAAAATAAACGTTTTTGTCTTGTCAGAGTCGTTCAGCGCCAAGACATTTAGAGAGTCACCGATGGGCAGAACTTCAACTCTAACAGAGTTATTCTCGTTCCGGATTATAAATTTGGAAACGTTCGGGGCGGTGTGTTTATGGCAACTTGTGCAAGTCTTGTGGACAAAAAATAGGAGAGTTGTTGTGTTCGTAGGACGCAACGGCCCGTGAGTCATTACCGACTTCTGAACAGTCAACAAAGAAGCATTGACACTGCTGCCGTCCTGATTTGTACCTGTCGGTGACACAAGTTGCACGAACTGTTGAGCGTCTCTTTACTGTACGTTCAGCGAGCAAGTAAATGTCTGGCCGGGCGCATGATGATGAACGCGGGCGACCCTTGATAATCCTATGCGATTTTGAGCGAACTCTTTCCGGGCGTGAACAAGGCCTTGGCGAAATGCCCAGACCAGTGCTGAACCGTTGACGCGGAAGCAAGACGGGGCAAGTTAAAAGATCTGTTAGTCCTGCAGCCTACAAAATAGGACATTGGGTTCAGCTCGTTCATTGAACGGCTCTCCTTTCAAGGTTGTCGAAACGGATAACGGGTTTGAGCGGGATTTAGAGCAAAAGGCGCCCGTACTCTATGATGCTTAGCAAGAGCACGCTTGCCAAGTCCTAACAAATCCAAGCGCTTTCGAATGAGAAAATAACGCGGCCCAGTCGCGTGGTGTCAGCAAAAGATGCAGAAAAACGCAACGACAATTAGAGACACCCAAAGTATACATGCGTACGGTATGTGAGCTAACGCAGAGAGGTTGCGGCGCGCGATCGTAATGCCATCAGTGTAGATCATCACGGTAGCCTTTTAGAACTTCTGTCGCACATACTAAACAAGGTTGATAGTCAGAAAGATAAATGAGATGCAGCTCAATGGTTTCTGACTGGTCCAGACATGATGCTTCGTCTCTAACGTTATACGGGCAATACCTACTGCATGCCGTCTAAACCCTCACTTAAGATGTTGTATAGAGCCTTGTCGAACGCATTCACGCAGTAAACAAAATGACGTGTGAACTAGACAACGACAATTTTTTAACTTTCGATTATAGGACGCCTATTGCGTCGCGAGTGCACTTGCCGTTCCTAACCCGAACGCACTCATGTATTTCAGTAACTAGCAAAGCATGTTCTTACTTGTACGCTCTGAGATTACACCATTATACACTTTGTGGCAACCCTGTTTTCAACTTGTCTTCTTTTACACAAATTGCTTGATCCTTAAAGAACTTACAAAATATTTTTAATAAGTGGTTTTCAACCTATACATAGTTCCTGTAAAGGACCCTATCGGGTCCGCCGTCTTCCTCGTTCGGGACCAACTGTAACACTCTACGGACGTTTCTAACCTCGAGAGCCAGGTTTATTTCGTGCTCGTCTGTAGTTAGCGGATATTCAATAGTGGGCTTCGCCTTCAGAGTTGAAGGACAGGTTTGACAACTGTCCTCTCACCTGGTCATTACTGAGCGTGTGAGGTGTCTAGCCCCTTGAACGAGCTTCGTAGGCAAGAGGTAACATTCCGCTCGCTCGAATGTGCGCCTGACGTGCCTAGCTTTGTGATACGGCGTGGCTTTGTGCAGTTCTCCAATCACTTCAGCGGACCTTACGTCTATGTACAGGTTTAAACTATGAAACTTTCTAATCGTGTTCATTTGAACTTCAACCCTCGTTAACAGATCTAATCACAAACATGGCCGCCAATCTATTAAAATGCAATTTGATGTAATGAGCTCACGCGGACGATCTTTTTTGTTTGTAAGCCAACCGCGCCGATCGACCGCCGTCGTATAGACGACGAACCCACTAATTCGCAACAGCCGCAAAACCGGGTTCGGCCACTCATCGATTTACGCCTCGTATAGCGTCCCGTCTGCTATGTATTCCCGTTCGGAGGCGAGTGTTGTTCTGATGAGGCCTTTTGCTAACAAGTTGCCGGCAACTCGCTGCATTAACGTGTGTTCGTTTATCGTGTCGATTTCCCAACACACTCTCTATTTTAACAGAGATGCACTTCACGAAAGATCCGGCCTCAGCGCTCAGGAAGATGCAACCACAGCGACGACTGGATGTTTACTACCTTATATTCGCCTATTGGCATAGGCTTACCACTGTGAGCGCGCGTTCGAAGCCCTTCCGGTGCAATGACCATTCGACATCATGCACCATGCTCGTGTACCCAAATAAACACAAGTTCTGGTTCAAGGATGACCGCCACCTCTCGAAAAAAAATCCATTACTTCCATATGAACTGCTAACTTGTGCGCAGACATTGGTGAGACCATCTATGAGCGCACATAGCGCAATGTATCGAATAAACTATTACACAAGTTGAAAGCGATATCATAAGCACAAAGAAGGTCTGCAACAACAGAACGCGTTCGAGCCCGACAGGATAAGGAACAAGGGCCTAAAGAGAGCTCTATTTCTGGCCCTTTGCTATCCTGTATGTTCAAAGAATGTCTCCGGTTTCACGCCATTCCGGTTCGTTACAGCAAGTCAACTCTTTGTAGAACACGAACTCTCCCGGTGATCCTTTTATGCTCAATAAACTCATGCATTGCTTCGTTATGGAGTAATATCGCAAAAATAGCACCACTACAGACGACTATCTTACTATTTTCTAACAAAAAAGTCGTAATTGCACCTAAAAAAAATTATGAAGTATTCGCCACGGCAACGGCATGCGAAATACAATTTCAAAGCAAGCAAATTAAGCTCTGATGACGCCGCACAGCTAGATATTCGCTGTACATAGGTTCTAGACTACTGAACGGTATGGTGTTATATAGTTTTAGACTACATCTCAGTGAATAGGCTCCCCCCGTACCTGGCACTGATAGTGTAACGGTCGCCGCTTCATTCTGCAAAAACGTTAATAGCAGCGTGCACGATAAACAATACAGGACGCCTGTCAATAGCAACGGCCTATCCGATTTCAAAATAGCTTAACTGACCGCCGACGGCGTAGACATGATTTGGGAGGACGTGCTCGTGGTGTATCTCGAACGTTTCGATCGGGAGTGCTGGAACTACATCGTTCGGCATGAAACTGCCTCGCCATTCTTGCTAACGTTTTGAACGAAGATAGAAATTGCCGCTCCACGCTGCATTTGATGACTGTTTTGAGAAGTTGACGTCTGGAAATGCCGAAAAAATGTCGAGGTTGGATATTACAATGCGGGGCGGGGTGCCAGCGACGAGGCATTAGGCGTGGGAGGGAGGGAGGAACTGGACTGGACATACTAAACCTCTACACCATTAGGCACATGGTTCTAATCTCCGTACAATAATGATGCATTTGCATAAAGCTTGCGCATGTGACAGATGCGCTAAGCTTCCTAGAGACTGCGTCGCTGCGTGCTGTCTTTGGGAAACTTAGCTTATTGACTATAGGTGCTCCTAAATTTTAGTTAAACTCACAAATCCAAAGCACTCACATTTTCTCTACAGTTATATATGCATTTATTTAAAATACTTACGGACCATACGGACAGCCCTAACTCCTACATTTAAATAAATGCCTATGTATATTATATATATATATATATATATATATATATATATATATATATATATTGTGAACCCGTATGAATACATAGATGTTGTGAAGTTGCCTTTTTTTGTAAAGTTGTTAATTTGTATGTAACCTACCAATGTCGTCTTAATTGTGTCACACTTAGGTATAAACGTTTAAATATAAACAGAAAGAGATGGGCCAAAACAACGAGAGCGAACTGCGCTTGTTCTCAATAGTTGTCCGCAATGATCAACTGACAAAATTTGATGACTAAACTAACAAACGAGATATTTATAACGGTGAGTCTTAGTCTCCCTCTAGGCAGAAGCACTAGTGCGTGTAGTGCGTACGCCAGTCCTGGTAATGGTAGCGGTGGCAGCAGGATCACGGGCTGGATCAGGGTGTTATATAATTAACACTTTAGACGCAACGGTTCTGCTGTTATGGCCATTTGGACTTTTACACGACATGACATAGCTGTGTGAAGTCATAAGCTTCGTAGCGTCGGCAACGTCGAACGGTTGTGAGCATCCGTTATGTGGTAGACTACTAATACTGCTGCTGTTGCTAATAGTGAGTCTAATAGTTCACGGCTTTGCTGAACAGTTGTTGTCCAATATCGACCCCCCCCCCCATGGCGTGGAGGGTAAAAGTTTGCGTTAATACGAGGGCGCCCGAAATCACGCAGCACGCTCGGTGAGTGATGATCAACGCGCCGAGCTCTAGTAGACGGACGAGTTTGTCTGCTCGTTCGAACAACAGCTATTTCTCTCTCTCTCTCTCTCTCTCACTCTCTCTCTCTCCGTTTCTCGTTCTGTCTGGCATAACTGGTCTCTAAGCGATTCACACGTTACGGCACTTGAATTGCGCTATTATTATTATTGTTGTTGTGATTATTATAATTTGTACTACTACTACTACTACTACTACTACAACTACCCCTGTCGGTGCTACAGTGCACCGGAGGGAGGGGGAGGAACAGAGAAGCCGGGGGGACCAGTCGGGGGGATAGGGGAGGTAGGGGGATTGACAGTCACAACACCTGCAGCATTTCCCTGTCATCGACACACGTAGTTCAATGGCATAGCGGGCTTTCTATTGGCATTGCTGGTCTTCTAGAGACCATGCTGTTATGGTCAAGCAGCCATTCATTGTTATCCCTATCGGTGCTGTTATTGTCGGCTTTACTGCTCGAACTCCCGCTATCGGATTCTATCACTGGTGGGAAGCCGTTCTAGCCGCCGGGTAATGAGACTGGCGGGGCGGGGGCTTCGTTCACTGTTCACCGGTGCACGCTTGTGCTGCCGCGGCCTATCGTGACCGGAACAAAAATCGCGCGAATTAGCATGCGATAAGTTGAACTATAGCAACGACAACAACTGCAGCACCAGTAACAACAACAACAACAACAACAGCAACCACTACAACAACGACAGCAGCAACAACAACAACAACAACAACGGGGGCAACAACAACAAAAATAACAGCAACAACAACGACAACAACAAAAACAACGAAGGCAACAACAACAAAAGCTGCTTATGATCACGAAAAACGTTGACCTCAACTCAACAATTTGGTGATTTTTTTTTTGCGATCAACGAACTACTCAGATCATCATCAGCATCGTAATCATCATTGTTATCATCAACACCCACATCATCATCATCATCCGTTATCCCATCATCCCTTCTACTTCTACCTAAGTGACACAAAGCAAAACGAAGAGCATGGGATAGCAATTTTTAACATCCTCTTTCGCTCTCATTTATCGGTAGTCAGTAGTCGAACTTTTGGCGACAAATTGACGCGCGCGCCGTCTCCAGTATGCGTGTCGAAGCTTCGCCAGCAGTTGTTTACGCAAGCTATATCCGAGCTTGAGGTAAAAGCACGTGTTGTTGTTGCGGTTGTTGTTGCTGCAACAAAACAACAACAACAACAACAACAACAACAACAACAACAACAACAACAACAACAACAACAAAACAACAACAACAACAACAAACAACAACAACAACTACAGCAAACAGCTGATGTAGTCTGTATGAACGGAAAGTCACGAGATGATGGGTTGTTGATGACTCCCGGATGATGCACAGAACCCCCAGAAGTAGTTAGCTGCTCAGCTAGGCCGGTAGGCTCGTCAACCTAGTCGTTTTTAGCGCGAGTCTGCACTACGAGTGTGTACATCGTCAAAGAGGACGCAGGCAGTAACGGAAGTAGAACCACTATCATCAGTCGATTGAGTCCTATAGCGGCCAAAGTAAGAAGACCTCGTAAGAAGAGCAAAGCCACTTTCTGCAGAGCGATTTATCGCCATGTATCCAAGACGCAAGATGCATCTTCCTTCCTTGGCAGACTCCGATTCGCTATATGCTGTTGTGGCAGGGTAGGAGCTCCGAGTGCATATAACGGTCCGCCACCTTAAATGGGTATAAATACACTCATATATATATATATATATATATATATATAGAAAATAGTGTGATGATTTATTAATCATTTACAATACGTTTGCACACTCGGCAGTGCTCGCCTTAATAAAAATGGTGGTAAAAAGGTGTCACGTGAAGTTAAGAGTCAGTTGTCCGTGTCCTTGCTTGATGGTAGCCCCCGCTCTTATGGACCCGGTGCGAGCGGTATATCCTCAAGGTTCCTTGCAAAGTTAAAACGGTGAGATCCATAAGATTCCTCTTCGTGACGCCGAGCCCCAAGAGCGTCCTCGCAGATTCGGAGTCTTGCGAAAACAAGACTTCTTTGCGAGCGCTTGGGAACCTCCATTGAGACCGCTACACAAGAGACCGACTACTGGACTCAACAACTACACAACACGTTCGATGGGGCACATTTTAAAAAAGCACACGAAACGCCCTTTGTACATTACTGGATTAAGGGTATGCCCTACCTATCTGGTAAGGAGTATTTATACCTACTAAAGCTCAGGATCAACGCACTACCAACGCGTGCCAGATTGGCCAGGGGACGCCCGGGCTAAAACAAACGTTGTAGGCACGGGTGTCATGCGCCTGAGACGTTGGCTCATGTCGCTTAGATGTGCGATACAACACACAAACAAACCATAAAGAGACATGACGACGTCTGTGATCGCGTGGCGCGTCTTCTCCGCGAAAGGGGTCATGAGGTGGTTCGTGAGCGAGTATTCCGTCGACCGGGCGCACCGGGTCTAAAGCTCGACCTCGTAATAACAACACCTACCGAGGTCTGGGTTTTAGATGCCGAGGTTTGCGGCCCGAACCGGGACCTGGCAAAAGCACGGCAAGACAAGATCGCCAAATATGACGTCGAGTTCCTAAGAGCGGCGCTCCCCGACCCGCAATATATATATATATATATATATATATATATATATATATATTTATTAATTATTTTCTCTTTCTCCTTTTATCCCCAAACCCTTGTAATACTTTTCATAACGAGAATTTAAGCATGTGAATGTATGCAGTTCCGTAAATAAACCATGCTTGAATTTAATTAAAATTGAGTATATATATACCTTTTTTAAATAAAATAAAAAATATATATATATATTCACTACGCGCATATCAATGAGTCTTCAAATATTATTTACCTTATTTCGTGTTACTAGCCCAGCGAGAAACAAACTCTCGATATTGCCGAGCTAAACAGAGTTCTGCTCAATATTTAGTTCTAGACTCTCGCCTAAATTCGAGGCATTCGAGGTCAACGAGCGAATACTTTTTTTGTGCCTTTTTAGTCTCCACAGTAGTTGTAAAGGCTGGTCGTCCACCGTTAGTTGTCCGTACCTGAATGATTTTGCTATACTATTGGTCACTTACTCGAATGTTAAAAAAAAATGATCCAATTGCCATTTTTTTTCTACCACAGACGATAGTGACACAGGAAGAGACATGGGGAGAAATAGAGAGCCTCGGGGAAGGGGTGTATATTTTCTGCCGGCAAAAGAGCAAGGTCTATTCGAAGACGTCGACGAAGAACACAAACCGCCGACTGCCCTAACACGAGCAGTTAGTTGCTGAGTTCGTTTAGTTCGTTCGGGGTTTGTCGAGGGAGCTCATCAGGGAAAGACGAAGCTCCTCGATCTCTTTTCTCAGTTCGACCTTTTTAACCGTTAAGTCAAGATTTTCTTTTTTCGTTGCTTTTGTGTTTATGATTGTTGCCGTTATTGCAGTTTTTTGGTAGCATGCCAGTAGCTCAACACATCAACACAGTGGTTATGGACGTGTCGGATAATGATGATGATTATGATGATAACGACGCGGTTAATCAACTCAATTTTGATGCTGCCTAAAATTCATTGTTGATGCGTAATCATATTTTTATCAAAGCTTTTCTGTCCAACAAGTGTAAATCTGACCGGTTACAGTATAAAATGACATAAATTGCTTTAGTATTTAGGTCGGTGCTCGCTTCGTAGTGTACGCAGTAGCGGACTAAAGGTATATATATATATATATATATATGTATGAATCACTTACCTAAATCACGCCGATCATAGGCTTTGTGCCAGGTTCCTGAACGCGTGGGTCTTGATAGAGATGGTTATGGCAGGCCGCCGTAGCGGCGTTAGGCTCTATACATGTGCGAAACGAGACGACTCGATGAGGGGCTAGCGGGATTCTCTCCGGCGAGGCTTCTTTGACTCGTGGAGCGTGCTGAGCCGACCGACAAACTGCGAGTAGCATGAAGTTAATAGGGGTCCTACTCGATCGAGCAGCACACGAGATTAATGCGATCTGGTAGTTGACGCGTTTTGACGCTTCTGGTTGTGGTGGTTATGGTAACGAGTGTGTGTATGTATACGCAAGTATGCACGTGTCGTTGTACGTGTTCGTCTGCCTACAGGCAGGTATAGAACAGCGTGAGCGAAGCGAGGAAGAAACGACAAGAGCAGACTAGAAAAGAGAACAAGCAAAAAACTAAATCACTGTGCTTGTAATCGAGGCTCGATTGTTTGTCAGTCACGTCGCCCTGAACTTTGTTGCATCCGCCTCGGAAGCGATGGTTGCGCTCTCATAGATGTGTTGCTGTTTTTGATGATGTGGTGAGCGTGCTCACTCTGCGTTATCCAGAAGGACTGAGGCCATTTAGTTGCGTCAGTACTGGACTTGTACTGAAATATGTACTGAAAACGTGGCTGCTGCGTGGTTTGTCAGCGAGTTACCTGCTGGTTAATACACAGATTCAGCAGGTTTTTACATACAGCAGAGAGCTTCACCAATCCGCACGGATCACGCACATAACACGTCTTACGTGGGCGTCTTAATCCTGCGATTTGACGACTTTTCGTGTTGTCGCCAGCATCGTTGTTGTCGTTGTTGTTGTCGTCGTCGTCGTCGTCGTCGTAACTATCACCATTGTCTGTCGTCGGCGGCGACAATAATGTCCTTGATGACCTCAATTCCTCGCTCGTTTTTTCCGAATCTCTCCCTCTCTCTCGCCGGCACACACACAGAGAGACTAGTTCACTAGTTGAATCACTTGCTGACTACCACAATGATGGAACAACGCAACCGGCCTTGTCGTGTGCTTTGTTTTTCGAGTTTTGTCGCACGCACGCGCACCGTAACGTGTGCTCGCACACGAAACAATCGTGCTGTGATTTCGTCCCGAGGGGTCCGGGGTGGAGGTTCTTCAGCATTCGTTGTCGTCGTCGTTGTCGTCGTCGTCGTCTTCGTGGTCTTCGTCAGGGTGGTGGAGGTTCTTTACTAGCTCTTGTGGGTGTACTTTCCTTCCTTCAGATACAGATAGCTTGTCCTGATACGGGTGTTGCTGTCTGCCTGCGATGCTTTCGCCTCTGTCTGTGCTTCTTCTTCTTCGTCTTGTTCTTTTTCTTCTTCTCCTTTTAGTGCCGTTGTTGTTGCTGATGCTATTGCTACAACCGTGGCTTGGTGGGGTATCACTACCGGCGTCGTCGTCGTCGGTGTCGACGTTCAGCGGTGTTGGAGCCAACCGGTGGTCGTTTAGCTGGTTAGTTCGATAGTCGTTCCCATGCTTCTGTCGCCCTTCTCTGTTTGGTGATCGTTCGTCGTCTGGTGGATCAGCGGCTTCGACTTCGGCGTTTTCAGCGCGGTTCTGGATCGCCAGTGGATCGCTACTGGTGCCGCACTGGCGGGCCGTGAGCCTCTCTCGTAGGGTAGGGTAGAGCTGCTAGCTGCCAGATTGTCTGCCTGTGGATCTCTGTCCGTGCATCCGTCTGTGCGTCAGTTTATCATCTACCCAACTATGTATCTGGCTCCGTCCGACTACGAGACTGCTGGCTGTGCGCGGCAGCTTCTTCAGTAGGGGGT
The DNA here is from genome assembly GCA_003439945.1 of Dermanyssus gallinae. Classification (NCBI taxonomy): domain Eukaryota; kingdom Metazoa; phylum Arthropoda; class Arachnida; order Mesostigmata; family Dermanyssidae; genus Dermanyssus; species Dermanyssus gallinae. The sequence continues at coordinate 791,695 of QVRM01000729.1, forward strand.
CTGGGCTGTGGGGTCTGGGCGCCTTCGGCGCTTGAGCTGACGGCGCGTGTGAGGAGCAGCGTATGCAGCGTGCTTTCCATCGCGTCGTCGTTCAAATCCCGCTCCTGTCGCCCCCCACCACCACCCCTCCCACCACCCTTCGGCCGCCCGCTCGCTCGCCCATGGTCCACTGGTTGGTCTGTCGACGCGACGCGACGAGGCGAGGGAGCGCGCGGGAAAGGAGAGGTTGAGCGAACACCCAACGACGATGACTGTGACGACTACGCTAGCTGAAGTCGTCGTCGCCGTCGTCGTCGTCGTCATCATCGTCGACATCACTGAAGCCGAAGAAGAACCGGGTGCAGCATGCAGCCAGTCAGGCGGACAGACAGATAGACAAGCGCAATAGACCGCCGACAATCCGGCTACTCGGCCGGCGTACAAGCAGTGGGTTTTGTGAAGTGGCTACCGTCAACCAGCCAGCCAGCGCCGGGAAGGCGTCTTCGTCGTCGTTGAAACTACCCCACGCCACGTTCACGCTGTTCCCGCTGCTGCTGCTGCGGCTGATGCTGCTGGTGGCGGTGTTTGCGACCGGCGTTCCGGCCAAACCGTCAATACGACGATATGGACATGGGCATAGGCATGCAGTTCGATGGCCATTGAGGGCGTCGCATCCAGCCCAGGGTTGCCCGGGACCACACGGGGGAGAGAACGAGGAAAGCTAGATGAAGTTTCAAACTCCGCTCCCATAAACATCATCATCATCCTCAGGCCGTGGCTGTGGATGATAACGGTCGAGCGCAGTTACGCAGATATGAGCTTTCTCTATTCCTGCGTCGGTTGGCGGCGAGTCTATGTGACAATTATTTCGTTGTTGTCGTTGTCATTGTTGCTGCTGTTGTTGTTGTCATTGTTGTTGCTGCTGTTGTTGTTGTTGTTGTTGTCGACGATGTGTCTATTGTCGCTGACCATTGATCGATCGATGTCACGTTTGCAACGGTAACGTCAATCGCGGCTGCCCTCATCTGCGCGTGTCTGTGTGTTGGGTGTCGATGTTGTATGCGTGAGTTCTCTTATACTACAAAACAGACATAATAAACACGAGTATTCATTAAAGCGCCCGACGATGGGGCTGCTCGGCTTTTCGAACTCGGAAGCAATGCCCACTGCAGCGATACCAGCAACAACGCCAACATCATCAACAACAACAACGCCAAAAACAACTGCAGCGACAGCAATAACAATAGTTGACAATTCAACTACTACGATGACTTCATTGGCTTTCCTTCCGGCTCGTCATTGACTAACGGAACCTGGAGCATTTACATCAGCATCATCATCATTATCATCATCATCATCATATCATCATCGTCATTCACAGCGAGCGAGAGTGGTCTCAATTGCAACCCATGATGCCCTCTTCCTGAGTAATGACAGACATGTCCACTAGTATCCATTGGTAGATCATAGATCGACGGAACGCCGAAATGCACTGTCGTTGCCCCGATAATCGCACTTGTGGCGGGCTGATGCGAGCATCATGCGACTGCATTGTTCGTCTGCGTCTCGCGGCACGGTTCGTCAAAACCGGTAGTGAGCTGGGGCACGGAGCGGGGCCGGTTTGGTGACCACAGCACGCTTCTGGCTCAGTTCGACACGCTGGCACGCAGTGCTCTGTGGCGTGTCGTTGGCGTAGTATTAGCGTTAACACGACGCACATTTAAGCTGAACGCTGCTGAATTTTCCAAATCGAATTTACATCTCCTTCCTAGTTGTTCTCGCCCATTGAATTGAGATGATCTGGCAGTGACTGACTCTGACGACTCTACCATGTTCCATGTTCGACCATTCTACTCGGCGGGCATCTACTCGGCGGTACATGAATCGGTGGATACGTCAAGATATCGTAAAAGGGCCGTTGTCTCTAGTATAGCGATTGAATATATATATATATATATATATATATATAATTTTTTATTGAGCAAATTATTAGTAATAAACACGTTTGTATGTAGTTTTTTGAAATTTGTATGTGTAGGTGAAATAGATCATTATATGCATAAGCTGAAAGGCACGGTGTGTGTTTGTCGTGATTCATACACGTTCCATGGAAACTCATCTGGACAGTCGGACATCTGGGCATTCAGCACATGCTTAGCACAATGCCACAATATTTACAATGTTCTTCTATTTTCAACAAAATGGCACGTAAACGATAAGTAAGCAGGATTTCAGGAAGGTTATTTTTAGCACATTCCTAACAATGTATTTTACAAATTTCCTACAAGTTAATCCGAGTGAGAAAGGGAGAGAGAGAAAGAAATAATGAATGCGCATACTTCATAGCAAAAATTAGAGAAAGTGAGTTTTTTTCACGTATAAGCATTAGGTAGCAGCTGGTGGCAGTGTACTCTGTAATTTGCGTGCCTACTTTGTCATGCTTGAAAGCTCATGAGGGTATCTCTGAGTCTCTAAGCATATTACATCGGAATGAGCGGCGTCTCTGCTTTACATGCACCTTGTCTGAGCTGCCTACGCTTGAGTGAATTCGCGATTTATACAAGCTACTATGTTGCTGTTACTGTTACCGTTTTTGCAGCCACCTTGTTCGTTGGTTATGTTATTCTCCTTGTTTGGTATGATTGCTTCCATTGTTAATACTTATGCAGTTGTTGTTGTTGTCGTCGTCGTCGTCTTTGTTGTTGTTTTTTTTTGTAATTTTGACAATTTAATATTAAAACAACAACAGCAGCAATGATCGCGATGATGATGATGATATACTAAGAATAGACTTATTTTTTTTTAACTTTTCGGACTGACCCTCAGCCAAGATTTAACGTCCACGGCACTGCTTTTCTCATTGCTTCATAGACGGGCTATTCTATAAATACAAATGTGCAACGATGGGGCTCGAACCCGTGCAGCCACCTATGTGTCTTCTCTGGCCGCGAGGCGCAGGCGAATACGCCACGCCATCGGGCTCGAAAGTAAGAAGAGACTAATCGTATCTGTGTGATACGACGGAGACAGTCGTATCTGTGTGATGCCGCTAGTGCTTGGTTGGTCAACTATGCCACTGCACAGGTGCGTTTTTCGCTGCCCGCCGCTGTTAGCGTCGCAATTCTGTCTTTCTGTTGACGCCCGTGTTCCGGTGGTCCGCTGTCGGCGGAATGAAGTTCGTTTCTGAGATACTGCCTGCTTGCGACGGCAACAAATCGACCTCACTTGACTCTAGTCGACTCGGTTCTTTGTTGATGGTTTTTTTGGGGGGATTCATTTGTTTGTTCGCCGAACTGAGGGAAGAGAAGCGGCCGCCGTTGCTTAAGCTATCACTTTGCCCCAAACGTTATCGTCGTCGTCGCCGCAGTAACCGCCTCGTTGTTGTTAATATTTTTGTTGTTTAGTGTTGTTGTTTTTGTTGTTGTCGTCGTTACTCTTTTTTATTGTCGTTTTGTCTTTGTGATTATCAGCACTATCAGCATCGTTGCAATTGTAAGTGTTCCTTCATGACGTCGACGCTAGTGCAGTAACAACATTATAAGATCACGGTCATTATTATCATTATCGTCATCATCATTATCATGACACGATGCTAGTATAAGCATTTTTACTTTTTTCTCCTTGTGTCGGTGGAAGGTGTGAAAGGAATGAGTGAAATGCATTTACGCAAATCTACAAGTCGACCAGGCTGAATGTTGGTATCATGAATAATAATAATAATACTACCGATTAAAACATACAGTTTGCTTTTGGCCCAGCACACGTGACGAAATGAAGACCACAAAAAAATCTGTTTGCGCGAATGCTTTCTAGTTAGTTGTATGCACTTCGAGCGTAGACAGTCGCTTAACTTTTAGCCTTGTAAGGGACTCCCTGAATTGCCACCACTCAAATTGTCATCCGTTAGTGCTTTTTCTCTTCGATTCATTTGCTTTACTATGAGCGTTCATTTGTCTTCGAACTTTGGCATAAGTTCAATCTAATACTGCGACGTCAGTGGGCGCCTTCTCTCACAGTTTTCTCTAATAAAATGTTGCATTGGTAGGCGGTGTAATTAACACCGACTGTATTCCGCCGTAGCATTGCACGTAAGACGGCTTTGCTGTTCCGACACTGGGCCGGCCTGGTTGATCTGGCGTCAGTTCTCGCGTCGTTCATGTTAGTTTCGTACGACGTATGGCAATGTCGATTTGATTATGATCTCAGGCTATTAGTCTGGCGATCAAAGTATCGTTTGCTAGCTCACGACAGACTCTAATTGCCAGTTCCCGGTGTGTGGCTAATATTTATCTTGCATCGGGATATCTCGTACACAGCATCAAGCGTCTTCTGAGATTTGCTCTTTTACATTTAAGCGCCCCAAGTCTGCCCCAGGTCGGAAACGCATGAAGCGTACTCAGGTCAGTCACCGTGACCTAACAGACTGTTTGCCTCTCGCCATCTGCCGTTTGTGACATATTGGTCTTGCCCAAATTATTAGCCAAAAGTTGGTCTAAAATATAGCACTAGTCTTAAGCATTTAACCTGCTTGCTGCTGTGCACGCTTTCTTTGTCCTTCATTTGTGTCTTGGGATTTTGGGTCTCCTGGATTTTCTTTATCGGGTTGCCTTTACCCAACTCCAGTTCTTGTACATGCGAAGTGCAAGCATCTGAGGCGTAGTGGCTGCGGGTAAACGCGGCATTTTCTCAGCCACTATCTAGCGTTATTTGAGTGGCGACGTAGTCTATGGAACTAGTGCGCTAGTCGTGGTTGCCATCACCAGGGTGTTGGCGGCGTGATCAAACTGTTGTTGATCAAATTTTCTTTGAGCGATTCTCTTTAAGAATAGATAACAAATCGTTCTGTTGAGAGTCAGCGGTCATGCATTGGAGATATGCCTTACGGCGATTCGAGGCCCGTAGAAGACGGAGGGTAGTCTAAAATTAAAAACAGCCGCCTTGTATGAAAATGTATTTAATTCTAGACCTTTCAGCATGTTTCATTCAAGTAGCACGTTTCTACCCCAAGATTTTAAAACATTCCAAGGCTGATGTATGGTCTCCTCGGAGTATGGGGACACCATCCGTGGGCAAATTTTGGTTTGCTTGAAATGTGCCTCACAGTGTACACGAAGCGAATAGTTTTCTTGTCAACGCGGGTAAAGAGCCGCCATATGTGCCTAATGTCATCTTGTGCACCAGTTGTTGAGAAAATTCAATTGAGATTGAAGACTCCGCGTACAGTTCAATTTGAAAGCTTTTGTCTCGCAAATGTCTGCGAAAATAAAGCTGAACAAGTCCGACGAGATGTTAAAGACCTGAATATTTTAAGTTCCTCTTACCTCTTGTCTGGTCTTGCATGTGATAATCGCCACAGCTATATCAATTCTTATCGAAAACTAACTTCCATGATGACTACACAGAACGCATGTGGGCCCTTCTCTCTCGAATGACATGCCGAGGACAGCTGATAACAATGCAAGTATCATATATTGTTTTCATACTCAATATAAGTGAAATAAACGCGATGATAGTATCTCAGCATCTCCGACCCTCGGTACATTGAAAATATGCCTCACGGCGGATCCACGCCCTTATGCGACGGAGCATAGTCTAGAATTAAACACATGTGGAAAGAAGTTTCGTTAATTTGTGGCAGCGTCTTGGCGTATGTTTTGTTTTTTTCTACGTTAATTGTCTTTTTTGTGCACGATTGAGGTACGACATTTTTCTTCGACGCTTCATCCCCCTAACACCGCTAATTACTGCAACTAATACTGGTTGCACATGAGCTACTGTTGCGGCTCTCTATCTGTGTTGCTAAAACACAACAATTGAGCACAACACTGACAGCAACAACAACAACGGTCGCAAAAGCAACGATAAAAGCAATAGCAGCCATGGTGGTTACCTAGCTGAAGCACTGAGCCATTCCGCCGGCCTCCAAGGCGAAACGAGACGAACGCCTGTGCAAGAGAGGGACATCTGCAAAGGAGATTGGAAAACCTGAAGATTCTATTGAAGATTCTATTCACTAACATTAGACTGAAGGCAATGCGATCTGTCGTGTGTGTGTGTGTGTGTGTTCGTGTCTGTATACACTTGTCGAGTGCGCCGTTTGATCACGCATCCTGGACGGTATCGCCGGCATGCAGCAGAGTTGGGAGCGTAGGGCGAAATACTCCCCACTTCGCTAGAAATTTGTCTCCAAACACCCGCGTCCTTCAGTGTCACCCTTTCTAGGATCAGACAGTTATTCAGGCGTCAAATACCATCGAAGATGCACATCTATTCGGGCGATGTACTCTCGTCCTATGAATGGCTGACGCTTTGATCTCTTTCACAAAAGGTGTTAGCACAAATGCTACGTTCACACATGTAACCATCTATATATGATTGTATGTCTGATATTTATATGTATATATATATATATATATATATACATATATATATATATATGTGTGTCTCACATGGGAAGGCTCATCGTAATACAAAGGCGGCAATAATTTAACATTTTCTACAATGGTTCAAACGACACCAATAAAAAACAGTCTAAGAGAGCGATTTTTATGTTGATGGAACCACCAACATGATTATGACAACCAAATTATTGATTCATGCGGATGACTTAAAAGGCGTGACCGAAGGAGAGATGAGAAAATCAAAGTTAGAGAATGTATATCGCTATCGTCTTTGCATTATGTTGACGAACAAGAACAAGCACACTCGTATATAGGCACGCTACGTGTCGAGTGTGAGAGGCAGATAATAAAGATAATTTAATCTATACGTGGAACATGTATGATGTAGATGTGGACAGTTGAACAGACAATGATACGGGCGACGAAACGCAGTACCAGCTTTCGAGTCCTACCGCAGAGGGTCGCTATGTTTTCGATCACAGGATCACCCGGACAGTAAAGACAGCGAAACGGTGACGTGGCACACACAGTGGCCTGGAGAACTTTGAGAAAACAGCAGCCGTCTGTGTGTACGCAGGGCGATCGGCGTTCGTTTGTACGGTCTACCTATCTGCAGCAGCGGCCCCGACAAAAGAGCCGAGAAAAGGTGACGTCGAATGGGCCAAACTCCGAAGTTTCACAACGCCGTTAGCCACTCGCCCACACAACCGCGTCTGGCCTCCAGCGTCTCTCAGACACGGCCCTTGTCGTGTCTGAGAGACGCTGGAGGCCAACAGAACAAAGCCCTTGGCGAAAAAGGAAGACGGGAGGACTGCCGAAAAAAAAACACGTTTGTCGCTGGATGGCTGAATGGCTATTCGACTGCCACTACTCCCACTATAAGTTCGGCTAGCCTTATCCTCTGTAACGTTAATAGCAATGCAGCTGTTGTTGTTGTTGTCGTTGTTCTTGTCGTTACGCTGAATGGCCATAGTGCTATTGCAGTGTTTATATCGTTAGCGGACGTTATTGCTATCGCGGCCATGGTAGAATAGTATAATATTGTGAATATAACTATGCTTACGTGTATTGTGAATATAACAGACACGCAATACCGTTAAACTAACTTTATTATTGTGCTTTCTTGCGATATTATTGGTCACGTACATTTCTGGATGTTGATACAGTCGAGCGTTGCTCTAACTACAAATCGGACGCTCAAATTCCGTGAGCGACTTAAGGGCCAAGTTAAGATGCAGCAAAGCAGGCCACGGGGTTTCGACTCTCATACTAGTTTGAATGCTGCTGGCAAACAATTACAATGTGTTCCGTGTTTGAATCATATGTATTTACACTGAGAGCGCTAAAGGATATGGTAATCATTATGAATATTTTCTATCAACGTGTTTAGACTTTCAGGGAAGCTTAGTAAGTGTAGTCCTTGAGGTTTCACGGTCTCTTCAAAGGATTTGCTAAGAAAAAGACTCACATATAAGAGCGCCTATTCTTAGAGCGGACATTATGCAGAAAAAACTTAGGATTCAGCGTGATTTCCCTATGAGGTGAGGACGAGGATTCATGTCTGTGCCAGTTTTATAATACGCAATAAGTATTTTAGAACATTGCGAAGCGGATAGGCTGCAGTGTATTGACAAATCTTGTGTGCGATGAACTCCACATGAATGAGGCCCAGATGGTTGTCTGTGGATGTATTAAGATGAATGGAATTTGTATAATCTTATAATAATTTTGTTTAGTAACGTCAATCGCCTCTTTTTGATTTCCGTCTCAGATGTACGTACGCTAAGCTCTAGTTATCCATAGCATTTCAATTGCAGAATCGTCATGATAAAAGCGGTCAGGGCGTTAGCCGGATTGCCAAGCCCGCATGGCATCCCCGAGACATCATACGCCCAAACGGCTTTTTTTAAGGTGAAACTAGTTTAAAAATAATGAGGCAATCATGCCTGGTACACGTGTCGGCGACATTACTATGTCATCATTTTTATCAGATTCAAGATGGTAACAATAAATCGATCAACCTTTACTTGTGGTGTCCCACATGCTGTAAATACAACTCTGGCTAATAGCCTTAGTCAGGGCTGGAAAAAATACGTTTGGAATCTGTTTGGCATGCTATTACAAAAGCGTGTTCAGAATCAGACTCCCGAAACGTTGTTACATCTTTGACGGCTAAATTTTCGACCATCTATGTGAACAGCAACGCTTTACTTATATAAAGATCTTCACAACGAGTCAAACTATTGACTTATATAAGCTTTACTCTTCAGACTTTTTAGTGCACGCTTCTCTTACGTCCACTACAGTAAATCGAGACATCTTCACAGTTGAAACAGAAGACCTAACACATGGGATATTCAGCCGCATTTCCTGCATGTAGGAGTTATTCTTTTTCTATACAATTTTACACTTCTGTGTCTATACTATATCTCTCGAGTTAACCATATGCACTGAAACGGAGATCCTGCAAAAGCTCATAGGCAAATGGGGTCCTGGGGTGAAGTACCACACGGACTCTGTAACCGTGACCATAGATTTGATATACCGAGGCTGAAGAAAGCCCTATTATTCTAATTTTATGATGCGCTAGCATCGCCGCTGTGCGCTAGATGCACTCGACTTGTTTTCTGCATCTCTGGTCGCACCAATTCTGCGTCATATTTATGTTTTCTGCGTCATATTTATTTTCTCGCTCCAGCATCCTATGATCGATACCGAGGTGGCTCACAAGCTTAGCTGTGAGCAATGAGCAATAACTACACGTACATCGACGTGCTTCCGCATCCTGAAATGACGTCGTCTCTTTCTGCTTTCTCTTCCTTTTCTGTTTCTGTTCTTCTTCTGCCCCCTTCTCGCCACGTTTTGTCGTGCTGCTGAAGTCACTAACCTCCCCACTGCCATCAAAAGATTGCCCCCTAGGGTGTTATACATAACAACTAGTGTACGCTCCCGGTCCTCCGGAGCCCTAGAGCAAAAAGACAAGAGCCTAGAACTAGTGGCTGAATTTTGTTAAATCTCCGCCTAAGAGACTTGTTGCTGGCCTTGATTGCAGTGGAAGGAGGGGGGAGGTCTTGGAGGTCCGCGGTCAGTTAGTTCGCTCGTGATGGAGACAACTTGCTATTGGAAGCATACCGAGAATCAACCCCTACATGCTTTTCGTTAATATGGTTATACTTTTATATGTATGTGTGTGCCTGCATCTACATGTGGATATATATATATATTATATATATATATACACCTACTCATTCATACACATGCGTGCATATTAGAGATACAAAGAAGGATACTTTTGAGGTGATTGTCATACGCAGGGGGTAACTGATTTGAGTTCATACAAAGCCTCTCTCAAATTAATTGGTATACTTACCGATTTCGATTAGAGTGATGTTATAATCACCCTTGAGCAGAATAGGAAAATATATATGTATATATATATATATATATATATATATATATATATATATATATATATATATATATATATATATATATATTATGACATATTTCAAATATGCTTTTAATAAGGTAAACGAAACAAAAACAAAAACACATTTAACAACTTTAAGCAACGAACAAGGTCTACCCGGCATGTGTGTGTCTGTCAAGGGGAATGTTGGCTAATGCTGGACTGGAGATGAACTGACAGGACTTCTGTAATACAGAGGCCTTCACTGCGCAAATGACCGCGATCAATTCACGTACGTTTGATATCTTAACATGTCCGGCTCTCGGTGCATTGAAGATATACCTCAGGTTAAGTGCTAAGCCCGTAGGGGACGGAGGAAAATCTAGAATTAAAAACAACCTCCTTTAAAAATGTTTTTAATTCTAGTACTATGGGTAGGTGGAAGCGGACCAGGAGCAATTGACCGAGGTCACCGCGGACAAGGTTCCAGGCCAGAGACACGCTACGCATGCTGCTGATCTAACGATCACGCCTCTAGAAAGCTCAACTTGTGTTCACTTAAGCGCGAGTCCATACCGATAAGCAGCAATTGACGTAAACCGAGGAAATGACATCCTGAAAGCTGCCGTTAAGGTAACCAGAGCCAAATCAAAGTCTTGAAGGCAGTGGGCGAGTCCGTGAATTACGCGGGCCAGCTACCTGAAACGTCGCGAGGTTTTAGAACTCCAGTGCTCAGCAAGGGTCCCTCAGACCTACCCCTAAGAAATTCGTAAGTAATACAGACAACTGCTTGCATAGAAGAAGCGCCGGTTTGGTGACAAGGAGAAGGCTCGATTTCTTAGAAGAGCGGAAGTAGGTATTCAGATTTACATTATGCGTCGGCGGAAGAGGAACATGCACAACATTTCCTAGGAGCTAATAAGTCAGCACTTGACTTCGTTCCTCTGCAACTCTATTGTCCCCACGTATGAGCTAGCGTGAGTATCCACTTAATCTGCACCTCGTGCATTCAACTTTCGAGTCGTGAAAATTCTGTGTGATCTTGCAAAGCGAAACAGCAAAACTCGCGATGGAATTTACTATGAGCACTAGGTAGGATCTTTCATTAATTGTCTTTGCAGGGAACTTGAATACGCGATTCAGTCAAATAGTCAACGAAGAGCATATGAGCAGAGAGCACCCGCGCCTGGAACCGCGTGAGTTGATCCCTGGTATCCAAGAAAAAACGCGACGATAATGTGGATGATCAAGATTATCTACATATACAAATATTAGAAACAAAAAACAGGTCTTTATAAAGGTATCGCATTGGAACACACTGTTGTGTGAATTTTTAACTTAAGGGCTTTATTTTTACATTAAAGTCACGACTGTTTCTACCTCTATATAGCCACCTATCAAAACATAGAACGTGGTTATAAATTACATCCTTACAGCTTTTGTGGGATAGGCTAGATGTTTTGCTTGGGGTTGTTTAAATCGAGGCAACGCAGTCAGTGCTGTGATACATGTGATGCTAGATTAGTTAACCTGCGCAGTCCAAAACATAGGAGAAAACAATAATACAATGTTTCACACGATTAAGTGTCTCAGTTCAAGTGATTATTATGTTGCAAAGCAGATATAGGTCCAGGCATCCTTGTAAAATAAGTATGATATAAAAATGTGTTTTCTTTGTATAAAGAATCGGTACGTACTTGAGAAGATGCCTTGTACCACATTTATTATAATTTTGCCAGCAAGAGCTAGAATTCGTCAGCTCCTTTTGGTGAAGCGTTTTACAAGGCTGGCTAGGCCGGGGATCGTACCTGGCCGCCGAGCAAGCAATCAGTGAGTGCGTTTGAAGGACAATCTAAGTACAGTCAAGTGACGTTTTGATGGCAAGCTAGTGAGGCCTGCCTGTCGACATAGAAACGTCGAGGCGAATGAACATAATATACTGTGCAATGGTACTTGGCCGCGGCTTGACATGTAATTGCCGTCATCCTTCGAGAGGTGCATCCTACAAATTTCTCCTCACAAAGAGCTCTCAAGTGGATCTGCTGTCTGCCCGCATGGCCCCAGATGATCTCGAGCGCCCGCAAAACAGTCTTACCGATGAATTTTGCAATTTACAGCAAATCTTTTTTCGTAGAAATGTGGCCTGGCTCTTCAAAAACCTCGAACTGCCTGCTATGTTAGGCAGTTTGATGGTTGATCGATTATATGAGTAGTAATAATAATGATAGACATAGATAATAATAATAGTGCTAGTCAATATCTGTTTAATTGCGGTATTCTTAAAGTACACTTATAGCACGTCAAACTGAACAAAAATTGCCTATATAGAAAATATTGCGACGGTTTATTAATCATTTACAATACATTGGCACACTCGGCAGTGCTCGCCTATATATATATATATATATATATATATATATATATATATATATATATATATATATATGAGTGTTTTTGTGAGCTTCTTCGTTTATGATCTGGCACTGAATTTTGAAGGAGTGTATGGGTTAGGCCACAGTACTATCTAGTTTCAAAGGTGAGAATAGGTGATTCCGAGAGTCACTTAACGCGTTGAGGTTTTAAATGGAAGGTAAAGAAAAACGAAAGACAAGTACGCCTTATTGTGTTGGCTCCAGGCTGCATAAACTGCAGTGGGCGGGAAACTCAACGTATTTTCCAATTTATCTGGAATTGCTAAGCATGTGTGGAGAAGAAAGCAAAACGAAAAAACGAATTAAAATGTCTACGGCATATTGTTGGCAAATTGGCTAACATTATTAAATAAAGAGTAGAGACAATTGTTCACTAATAGTCATTTTCTCACATTCCTACTATGGTGTCGATCTTTTACTTAATATGATTATGCCTATTTCTTTGCATAAAAAGCCCGGACATGCGTAGGCCGTGTAGGCATGCAGTTTGTATTGGCAAGTCGAACTTGCCCACTGGTTTATCCTGTGGGTGCAACGCTAGTAAAATACTACAGTGATTTTTCACCAAAGTAGGCTGCGATTTGGGTACAACTGGCTTACTGGTCGATTCTGTGAATGCCATTTAGTACCACTGTGTTTTTTGTCTAAGTATACTGCGGTTTGTGTGCAATTTGTTTACTAGGCGAAGGGTGGTCCCGTTTGTTCGCATTACGCGTCAAAGTTTTGTTCTATTTATTTGCCCATATCACACGCCGAAAGTAGCTTTTCGTGACATTCCTGGACTATCACTGAAGTACTTGAACAGCGGCATTCCAACGTGACCCACATCTAAAACAGTCGTCAGTCGGGCTACGCGCGATAAATCCGTGTCTATCTAGCCAGTCGTAATGGTCGCTGTTCCCCAACTGATCGTGTCGACCAGTTTCAGTTTCCAACTTAAGCTGGCGTTCTTGCGTTTTGCTGTTGAGTTTGACCTCAACCTTGCTCTTGGACCAGAAAAAAAGGGGGCGTAAATGCTCGCAGTAGCGAAATTTGTTTTCACTCAACGCGTGAATTACGACTCTCGAACGGCGTATCCTCGGCACTTTTTATTGGTATCGATCTAGCACAGCCATCACGAGCAGCAAACCGGAAGAGCGCAAATACAATTTGTAGTATTCGTTGATTGTTGGCCCATTTATTTAATATTTGTTACGCAGTTTGCTATGATGATAATGATGTTGATGATGATGCTATTATTATTATTATTATTATTATTATTATTATTATTATTCCAACATGCAACGCTATTTAAGAATTCAATAGAGACGTAACATTGTGTGGTTGGAGACAGCTTTCTTTCCAAAAAAAGCTAACATTATTTTTGCTGTTTTCCTGTTGCAGTTGCTGCATTTGGGTTTATTCAGAAGGACGAGTTCATTCTAGGAAATCGGTATTAGCTATTGCGTCTAGAATTACTAGGCGTTTGTATGTCAACCCACTGCCAGAGAGTGTGGGAGTCGGAAATAAAAGATCTAGATAAACTTTAGTTTTAGTAGTGAGCACTTCGTTAGCGTATAATGGTTTACAATATACGGTGCAACATCGTCTGTCCGAAAGAGATCTGTTCGGTTTTTGCACAACAAGCTTTAACAGAGTTCACTCAGCAATCTTACTGCGTCGATTGTGTCGTGGATTCTGGCCGTTCGTGACCCGTCTAAATTAGTGGTTTTTAGGCGTCACATGGACGGTTCATTGCCGCTAGACAACGCTAGATCACGTAGTTCGTATCAAGCTAAGCATAACATTATCCTCGCATAGAGAGAATAAGCTTTATCAAATGTCCAATTACCCTTTCTTTAATGCAATGATGAGTCGTCCGCCGTTCACCAATGACCGGGCGGTTTCGCTCTTTAAGCAAAAAACATATCTGCCTGCGGTCATTATTATGGGTTGCCGGTGTCGAAAAACCTGGTTTTTGAAGCTAGCTAAACGTTGAACGGGAACCCACTCTACGGTGTAGAACGGAACAAACTCTGGATTCCTCACCTAGGCGCTTCCAAGTATGGTGCACAAAAGCCCTTTTAATGCTTGTATGCTGACGTTTAACGTCAAGGGCCTGATGTCTGTATCCAGCAAATATATTGTTCTACTCTTTTTGCAATGCGCCATCTGATCAGTCGAACTTGCTGCGCTTTAGGATATTCTGACAACCACATTTTAGACGCTTGTAATGGACTAAGTTGCCTGCGGCACGATGTCGTCTAAATGCATCTATCGTCATCGCGTTCTTGTTACTGGATTTATATAGGCTTTCTCCGGCAGAAGTCTGTAGCAGCAGGGCAATGACAACCACGTCCAACAAATACAACCAGCAAGACCGGGACTCGACCTTGCGATTGCGATACGGCTGACAATTTGTATATACAAGCCCTTGTGTGGTGAGTCAACGACATACCCATGGAACCCGTCAATTGAACGATAAATTAAATAAGAAGAATATGAAGGAACAACATTTTTGGACGCGACCCATTTCAATCACGCATACGTACGTACCTGTATGTGCATAAGCTTGCTTACTGCTCTTGAAGTAGGTTTTGGCGAGGCTGGTTTTTGAAGCTGGACAACCAATGACACAAATTTCACACTCAGATGAGATGTTCACGTGACGTAACAAATTGCCGTAATGACGTGCGATTCTACAACGGTTTATTGGACGCAGTCTTGGATGACTATTTGTAGCACGGTTTTTCCACAGCAATGCCTATAACTAATCACTACTCCTTGAAAGAGCACAGCACATGTTGAGAAGTATATCAATTTGTCATCAGAAGCATTGTGAAAAATGAGGCGACGATGAGTCATTGCTCTGGAAATCCGCTGTAAGGCTTTCACTTTTGCAACAAGCTAGGGAGGCTCTTCGGGGATTAAGGACCTTGCTCTCTCTTTGTCCCTGTTACGAGTGTCCAATGGGTCAGGATTGTAATGCCTTTACAACTTTTTCAAGGGCGCCTTGGTCAGCTTTGTGTCTGTGCGTATTTATAACGCACTCTATAATAGACGCGTGCTGTCCAACTGCTCTTCGTACGAGAACTACTTCGACTTGCACTACTTCTACAACGGTAAGTCAAAGCAAAGAATAGCCAACACACATGAGACACTGACAAGGCAAGCTGACAACAGGCTGATTGAAAAGTTGCAACACGTCTTCAGACACAGGGTACCGTACGAGCCATGAAAGCGTTTCTTCGCTTGTGGTACATGCCGACAGTGAAGGCGGCCTTGCGTTGGACAAATACTACAGCGTTCGAAACAACACAGCACATCTCGTCCCAATCCGCCGCTGGCTCACTAGCTCGCTCGCTCGCTCATCCACCAAACAGATGCAGTTGCAGTCGCGGTATGTAAAACCTGTTGTCTAACTACAAGAGCACCAGCAGCATAACCAGCAGTGGGCTGTTAGCCGTAAACACTGGTTAGTAGCAGTATCTTTAATCGTCCTGGCTCTTTCACACGCTCTAACCTTCCTCGATCACGCGTTGTGCACATGGAGGCTGGCGCACGTAGGTTGGCGCGTGCAAACGTCCTGTAGACGTGCAGATGTGCGCGCTCGGCCAGCTTGATTGACATTGTACGCGGTCGTCTGATCTCCGAGTTGTTCATTAAGTTACACTGGCTGGTGTCTGGCGGCCTTCCGGGCGAGTTCCAAAGTGGGCACGTGTCCATGTGGGGCCGCATGAGTTTTGGAATCGCCATGTTTCGGCATATCACTACGTTCACGCAACAATACTAGTTAAGTTGTGGCAATAATAATAGTAATAATAGTACGAATGAGAATAAGAATACAATTCATGGCGACGATACGTGACGAACACTCCAGGCCACACTACAATGCAACCTGTAACAAGCCCTAATGTTTGGTGTAGTTATACATATATATATGTATACATACGAATGTGGGAAATAGGCAAGCACATTTGTTTCTGTTAGTATATGAGGCAGACACTAGTGATGATGCTTAAATGGCGTTGGCGGTAGCGAGACAGGTTAATGCATTTGCAGTCCACGCTCTTTGTGTCGCACCCAAAAAATACAAGTGGCGTCAATGTCATCTCACCATGCACTCGTTCCAACCTTAGAGCAGACGTGAAATCTAACAGAAAGATGCAACGCCGCTTTGGAAATTTAGTTAAGGTAGCGCCAGGCAATTCTGAATCTGTGCAAATCCCGCTATTGCTGCGACAGTGTTGGGTGGCTTCAAGATAGCCGGGGAGGTGTTTCTGACGAATTCCAGAAGTAGAAAAATGCATTATTTCATATATCGCCAAAAATTAATCTTACCATTGAACAAATACATGGTTTGTAACGACAACATAGTAGAACGAATATTTTTATTACGTTTATTTTTACCGTTATATTATTACGCTGTTTTAGCCTGTCCATAGTAACTTTAATCTGTGTAGTAGCTACGGGCGAGCAAATGTGCAAATCCAATTCGTTTTCCCGTCAGCCTTTCCAGAACTAAAGACTGGCTTTACTATTTCGTTGCTTACTTAGCAATGACCAAGCGAAACACGACTGGACCGATAAGGTGAACTCGAACGTCTCAGCCTTAGCTATAAGAGGCCGTGAATAGCTGCAACAGGCAATTTTGTACGTTTGTAACTACGCAATTGATTTCACCGTATTCTAAACCGGGTAACGAAGTATCGAATTAACGCAATCGGTCACTTTATTCCCGGTAGCCACACGGGTCATGCTGTTGATTCCAATCACAAAAGGCAAATAAAGACGACTCAAACTCAACCTCTGATGCGTCGGTGCATTCACAGAGCATAATGCTTATCTTGGTGGCAGTAGCTACTACTCCGTTAACAGCCCTGAGCTTAAAGTTCAGGATAATATTGCGCGCAAAGGAATGCACATTATATATATATATATATATATATATATATATATACTGTGCGTAGTTTTGAAGGAGTTTGAGGAGCGGTGGATGTAACAGAACCGACGCCTGCTTGTTTCGCAGACAATGACCTACTTGTCGTTGTAGTACAGCTGAAGTTAATATTTATCTACTGCTCGCGCGCGGCGTTTTACTTCGCACCGTTTCTTGATGAATCATCACCACCATCATCATCATCATCATCATCGGGTTAGAGAGAGCAACTGACCAACTGAACCACAGACGCCAGAC
Source organism: Dermanyssus gallinae (assembly GCA_003439945.1). Lineage (NCBI taxonomy): Eukaryota > Metazoa > Arthropoda > Arachnida > Mesostigmata > Dermanyssidae > Dermanyssus > Dermanyssus gallinae. Next base: position 809,092 of record QVRM01000729.1, read on the forward strand.
AGAAGAGCTGTAGCTGTAATATAGTAGAGAGACACGCTCATCGAACGCATCGAGACGGCGCGCCACCCCCTAATCAAGCGGCCGAACAAACCAGGAAGATTCGAAACGATCTTACAGAAGAAGATGAGAAAGGAAAAGAAGACAGAAGATGATGAAGCAGAAGAAGGCAAAGAAGAAAAAGGAGGAGGAGAAGAAATTGAAGAGCAAGTAAAGATGGTGATGGTGGTGGTGCTGCAGTCGTTGTTGTTGTTGTCTTTATAGTTGTCGACTCACCGCGCAGGGACCCATTATTTATATTAGCGCCCGCTGAAAAATTTACCAAGGTCTCTCTTTCCGTCGCTTCCGCTTTCCGACGACGACGACGACAACAACAACATCGCTAAGGTCGGAGCGTCGGCCTTACGTCAACGGCAGAAGCTGCTGACGACGGTGACGACCCAGCTCTGGCCTAGCCAGTCCAGAGGCTCCAACAAACATAAAGGTAGACCAGGCTAGGCCAGGCTTGGCGAGTTGAGGCCAAATGCAGGCCAAGCCAAAAGGTGGCTGATCATGAGCAGGCCAATGGGAGGCACTTCTACGTCTGCCGCAGTACGGCGTAAAACGGCGGCGCGAAAAGCGACGGCACAGCAGAACAGCAGCAGCAGCAACGTCTGTAGGACGCTGACGCCAGGGAGGCCGCTGTCGTTGTCCTGCTGATAGATCTGCTGTTGCTGCTATTGCTGCTGCTGCATTAGGACTTGTATGGTGATGCTAGACGTAAAATCCAGATAGCAACATATACACATCTACCTACGTATCTGTTTAGCTACATATCGGTGCGATTTGGCCGCGACATGGGACACCCACACGCGCCTTTAGTAGTTGATTGTTGTTGTTGTTGTTGCTGTTTTAGAGCGGCGATATCTGCCAAAAAACTTTTTCAGGCTGATTTTTAGCTAGCAGCCAGAGAGAAGTAAGTAAAGAGCCCTCGTTGTCATCATTGCCACCGTCACCGGTCGCTTCGACCACATCGATAGTAAAAAAGGACGAAAGGGAAGAGAAAAAGAGCGTTGGTTAAATTGAAATCAGCGTCACCGGCGAACGGAATTCGTCGAATTATGCCGTGCTACGGGGGTCTTGTTGCTCTATTGCTGACAAGTGTTCTGCTAAATACACATAAATAATTGATTTTCTTATATATATATATATATATATATATATATATATATATATATATATATATATATATATATATATATATACCAATAATTGGTTGTAATACAAGCCGGATCACATTTCACCCCTTCGTATCAAGGATGCTTAGAGCAGCAGCATAAAAAATCCTTTTGGGGCTGACTCTCAGCCAAGATTTACAGTCCATGGGACTGCTTTTCGCATCGCTTCATAGACGGACCCCCATAAATAGAAATGTGCAACGGTGGAGCTCGAACCCGCGCACCTGCATGTGTCTCCTCCGGTCGCGAGGCGCAGACGCATGCCATCACGCCACCGGGCTCGAGCAGCAGCGCAAGCGGATATGTTGCAACATCCGGGGCTTCCTAAAAGTCCTCTTGGCTGTATAGTCGCTGATTCTTAGCAGTATGGCTTATCATCTGTTCTCAATGACTCTGTTTCAAAGAAAATTCAATCAACAACAGGGGTTGAACCGGGGAAACTCCAGTCAGATGATAATCACAAGTAGAGCACTAGCTCCCGTACAGCATAAAGTATGCCTAAGCATATTTGTGTCTCTATAAAGCATGCATTGACACTATCTTTATTTTCTTGAATATCGGAGAAGCGACTTTTAAAGATGTCTAAAAGATGTATAGAATCGATTGTGGTGATAACAATCTTACGTTGCTGCATTTGGGCCTGTTTGATTACAGAGTGTGACCGAATGTTTATTTCGACTCCGGAAGGCTCTCGGAATGGCACTTTCTCCGCCCCACACATGGACATCGTCGCCGGCGGAATACCGCTGCCCGCTAACGGTAGGTTATTACTGACTCCTGCTGGTCGAAATGTCTCAACTATGTCTTTGTTTACGCTTCGACGTAGTAACATTAGCCAACGACATAAGCAAGGCCATTTTCCGCATTGTTCTACCGTTGCCGTCATTGTGTGGATCTTACGGCTGTTGTTGTTGCTGTTGTTGTTGCTGTTGTTGCTGTTGTTGTTGTTGTTGCTGTTGTTGTTGTTGCTGCTGTTGTTGTCATGGTCTTCTCGCTCTTCTTGTGATAGGCGGCAGCACGGGCGGCTCTGGAGCTGGGAGCACTTTCGGAATGGCGGGCGGAAGCCGGGCCCGCCAGTGTATCTACACGTTCATCGCGCAGCCCGGAGAGCGGGTGGACGTCACCTTTACCACGTTTCGGGTCAGAGGAACACCACCCGAGTGAGTAGTAGTAGTAGCCCTGAGCCTAATGCCCATTCTGTTCCTGCTGCTACTTTCCATTGATGAGATGCTACTAGACCATCGTGGCACGACCGCATAATAATAATAATAATAATAATAATAATAATAAGTAGAATTTTTCCGTGCTTAGAGTTTATATATATATATATATATATATATATATATATATATATATATATATATATATATATATATATATATATATGGGTTAGACGCTCCCAGAGAAGCAATGATTCAGGCCCGATTGAAGCATCGTAGAGTTAGATATAAAGTAAGCTACTAATGTACAGTACAGTGGGTAGCAAGTCGTTGACAGCCGAGGTGCAAAATGCCTCCGTGTACCTGTAGGAATAACATCTACAAGCTAGCGATCACCTCTATTATATATATGCGTCATTAATTTCTGCGGTTTTGCTTGGAAAGCAACGGGTTTCCTCAAGAGTCACACTGTAGTATGTGTTATAGGCCGTCTCTTCCCCATTAATAGTGGTTTTACTGTTTTTCTTATTATTATTCGATATCAATTCATGTCCTACTCATGAATAAGCAAAATATCTAGTGATAGGAGTTAAGCCGTCGCTCCATGTATTCATCAGCCAGCGTTAGTTACACCACGACGACCGTGTCAAACAGCCGAGCAACAAGAGTTCTGCAAAAGTATGAGGTGAATATGATGGGTGCACAAAATATCCCACTGCAGGCGCGTAATCACATTTACCCTTGCTAGACGTGTAACATAGTTCATCCTTGGTATGTGTAGGTGTAATTACTATGTAGGTAGATAAATACTATATGTAGGTATATATACATAAACATACACAGTTACTAGTAAGACATTTCCGTGTCGATCGTGTGCTGCTCCTGTGAGTCTGTGTCGTCTATACGAATGAGCTACGTTGTAAGCGATGTTGCGTTTCGACGCTCTGAGTCAAACCGAGTTATCGGCTCTATGATTTTGCTTTCGACGCGTCGACGGCAGGGATTGATAAGACGACGCACAGGACATGTTTAACTAGACGAAACTTATTGAACCAGAACCTAACTTCTGCGGCCTCTGGAAGCCGTTCTGACGATTAATGTCATGGCCATCCAAGATCTTCTAGTCAGGCGGAGTAGAAAACACATGAGCCGGCCCGACGGTCGCAGCAACGCCGCGCGCAGCAGTCCGATAGTCTCGTATGATAGGGCGTCTCGTTTGTCATGACACATGGAGGCGCTATAAAACTTTGATCTGCGCTAACGCGCGTGCTTCTGTACTACGTAGCTAGCGCTTGTATCTGTAACCGCGTATCCTACTACGATCTGGAAATCTACGTGGTGACGGCGTCTCTCCAAGATGAGGCAAAACCATGACACACATAGGCTTTTTTTATTTATAGCGAAGTTGTTTAACCAAAATCCGAAAGGCTCGTGTGGAGGTCAAACTTCTCTCGCCGGTCATCTCGCCACTCCGTCCCGATGGGGCGTATATATATATATATATATATATATATATAATTTGTCAAACGAGTCGCATAGCGTTGCATTGTAAGACATGCCGCGTACTCCAAGACGCGAGCGAGTACCAGATGCGAGTTTACGTGCGACTTTTTAAACAACTAATGCGGAGTAATAAATTCAGTGCGTTTTTTTACAGTACGTTCAAATAATTTTCGTAGCGGTGTGTCAATTACTCTACCGGACGTTGCTAATGTCGAAGTGATGAATAATGCGTTTGCACAAAGAGTTTTGCGAGGCGCCGATGTGTGAAAAGGCTACAATGTGATTTTACCACCCATCTTTAAATATAGGAGACTTTGTATTGTATTATATTATTGTATATATATACATACATACATATAGGTATACGTTGATGATGTTCGTAGTATTTTGAATACAATTTTATGCCAGAATGCCAATGCCATCATAGCATGATCGGATTGTCTTCGACCGACGAAATGGGAAGCTCCGTCAGCTTTTTATGTCAGTTAATTTTGCGAAACGAATCTGCCATCGGGAGATCCGCATAAATTAGAAGTATACGTCGAAGGTCTGTACCGTGGTTAGAATACCGTTTCATCTATGCTCTCATACATGAACCTGTATGAAATTAGCACATTACAGTGGCTCTATGACTCATTAGGTCAACCTGACGTTAATAAAATCTATTGGAAGGTCTAAGTATCAGAAACTTGGAGCAATATTCTCTGTATCATCTGTATTACTAGAGAAGAACAAACTTGGTCTCACTGTTGTACTAAGAAAAACAGTCAAACTCCGAAAAATGTTAAAGATAGTTCGCGGTATGAGAAAATTTTAAATCCCGTGGAGCATCTTACGCTGAGGCAACATGGATCCTGAGAGGAAGTCTACTCTAGTTTGATATTAGCGCACGTCGGAAATATGTAAGGACATACTGAAATATTACATACAGTGACATGACGTGCTAGACGAGCAGCAAATTTAATCTACATGATCTAAACTGTTCTATAGATCTACAATATTTGCTTTTGTAGGTCTACGTTATAGACAAGGTACTGGCTAAAAATGCGCACCAACAAACCAATATAGATCCGATGATGCAAGTGACACGTTCTCTTACCAATACACTGAACTAAAAAAGTCTAAGAAAATAGATTAACCACATTGTAGTCTGTATAGAATTGTATGGGTTTCATTATATGATTTGTCAACGGAACTCGATTCGGGAAATAAAAAAGCGGTACGCACCATACGCATTGGCAATAAATTGCATTAAATCATACACATTGGCATATTATTAGCATACCTTTATTGCATATGCATTCTGCGTATATCTTCTTGGTAATCTAAATTGTTTTTGTACGAAATACTTATTTGCTATGCACGGATGTGCAGAGGAAGCTTTACGCCTGCTGAGAGAGGACTTTACGTGGTCGAAATTTTGAATTCATGAAAGCTCTCTACAGATAGTTCATTGTTAAAGTGCTTAACCCTGTTGTACACGTAATGTAGATCTTCGACAGATGCATAGACGAACATAGAAGGGCGCTTGGTTTCCGACGCACTTGCCGAGACGGGATGTTTCGGTCAAGCGCGAGAATGCCCGTGCCGTCACTACAGTTGAACCCTATATTCGATATTTTTGCCTGGAAAGCAGCTGTTCGTTCAAGCGCTATACCGGCCACATGTATTGGCCATTCGCGCTCGTTCAGTTTTCCCGTCCACGAGCGTTCCCTGTTCTGTTGACGCTTCCGTCCGGCTGTGCTCACAACTACGTTACTCGACGCGAGAATTACTGGCGCGAGTTCGCTGATTGGACCCAACCGCGAACGAAGATGTCCCACGCAGGCGGGTGACTCCCTTTTGCCTCCCTTGCCTCTGCTCTCGCCCAGAGAGCCCAGACTTGCTTCCAGCACCACCAACGTCACCTAGATCGAGCAGCTGTTTGCAAAGAGCCTACGAAACAGACGCACAGATGCGGCCCAGCACCACAAAATTGTTGAAAGTAATTAGCAATCAGCACTGCTATACGAATGCATACGATAGATTGAGCATTGAGTCTAATTCCCTCTTCCATCGCCGATTGTAGATGCGGGCTGCATTGCGGACCTCTAGGTACGTACTGCCTACTGAGGACGGCCTGAGGGTCAGCTAAGTGAGTTGTTAAGTGAGCCCTGGCAAATGTGTGGGTGGTTCCATGTGGCAGCAATTGCGGTTGTAGTATACTCGACATTCGTATAATCAGTATTTTGACTGGGTATGTTTTGGCTAAAAACACGAAGACATCATTGACGATCATACGAGTTTACTGAATTAGAGTAACGACAAACAACAATAACTACTAAGAACAATTTGGTAAAACCTTGTACGGTATCTCACAACATTACTAGACTTCAGGAATGGCCTGCTAGATCAGGTATACCAGGACAGCAGTCGTTAGACGACCAGTCGTTGTCCTAGCAGAGTGCAGTAAAGCTAGTGCGAGAGTAACACTGGCAACAGATCGTGAAATCGATTTGTCGGACACGCACTATTAAGGCGAAGGTGAGTTAGATCCCATTGAACGGGCATGGTGCGTATGTGAGGGAGCTATGATGCTAGCAACAAGAGAAGAGTCCGGTCTATTCGCCTATTATTTTTCCGCATGTCACACGCCGAAAAAATGTTACCTTCGCCGATTGCTTAGGTTGAGCTAGTCAGACGAGCTGGCAGAGGACCTCTGCCAGCGAACGAGAGTAGACGATAAACAATGCTGTTAGAGTCGCGGTATTTTCAATAGCAGTAGACAGTAGACCAATATCGGCACGACATATTGGAAGGACCTGACACATAACAAGGACATGGCACATCGCGTCGATACCTGCATAAATCCTGCATACATACGAACGTGCATGCGTGCATATCTAATGCGTGTACGTGTGCAAAAACTATTTCCACCTGCTCATCTGTTATTCAGCGATTAGGGTAGCGATGTCCGGCCGGCGACAGTTTCGACTGGCTGGAAGTCGGCTGGGTCATTCGTTTACCTCTTCTACCTTTAGCGGCTACTCGGCTACGGTTAAATCGCCACTCTCACCACGGCTGGAGCGGGACGAAGAAATGGCCCTTGCATAAAGCACGACGACATGGGATTGCAGAATCTCATCAACGTACCGCTGGGCAGTTAATCTCTCCTTTCATACGAATCGTTGACTTGAGCGACATGGGTGACTTGTGGGGGGTTCGGTTCTCCTGCCTGAGAATATTGCACCCCAAGCCATGAGAGAACCGCCGCCATGGCTGACACCGTCTACAATGCAAGGTTGCGCAAACCACTCACCTTGTTCACGTTGCCGGTACACTCCTTCTTGTTTGCCGTTACCGTAGAAACACATTGTGGTCTCACCCGACACTAGAACGGCCTGGCATTGCTCAACAAGCATCACTCAGTGTTACTCATATATATATATATATATATATATATATATATATATATATATATATTTACATATATACAAGATGCATCAAAACCTTTTTAATCGTGGTAAGATTTGTAGAGCCCGTTAATGCAAATATTTTTTCCAATAGACATGGTCTCTAAGAAGTATTGTTTCGGAATAAGAGTTAAATTACTACAATTTGTGACACTGTTGTATATATATATATATATATATATATATATATATATATATATATATATATAAAGTCGTTAACTTTAAAACTGTACATATTACATTGCGAGATTTTCAACTAAAGCCGCCATTTAAATAAAACTATGTATCACTCTATTAGGTCAGGCTTTGCTTGATTTTATTCAGGCGCGCTTATTTATCATATTACTTTTCACTTTTAGTAGATCTGGCTTATGGAACAATATAATAGTAGTACGACTTCGTGAAAACATTCGTATGTATATATCTGCCCTTTGAAACATTAGACGATGTCTGAGCCACTTACAACCCGCCACAGGCAAGTAGTGGCAACAAACGCTTCTGGTTTACAGGAAGGCAATGCCGATCATTATTAGGCACGAAGTCCAGCTGGTACCAAACTCAAAACCTAGCTTATCTGGTCCCGATTAGGCAATGCATTTGTATGTATTCCTCCCCCCAGTTATATCTTAAAAAACACATAATCAATATTGATATTATTATGTCATATTTGTTTGCTGTTATCCCATAAACGCGTTTGCTCGTTGCTGATCACATCACAATTAATAGTATTTCCTCATACACTCACTCAACCACTTCACAGTTTATTTATAAGACCTGTCTTCATGTGCCTTCTGTGCGGCACCAAGCTTGAACGCGAAGTACCTGATGATCGGGAGTCCGCAGCAGGCCTTGGCATTCCGTTTCACGGATCTTCTTCTTTGCTGCTTCCGTTGTTTTTGTCGTTATTGTATAGGGCGTTTCTTTCTGTTCTTCCTCCGTTTCGTTATGCGTTCAATGCTGCGATTCCGTATTCCTGCCCGAGTTTGGTGACTTCGGTTGCGTTGCGCCCCGCAACGAGTACTCGAGCGACGCACGCGAAGGCTTGCCTGATTTTCCGCTCGTATTCGTCGGAATGCGACTTGCATCGCAAATCCTCTACCCCCGATTCCCCTGCCTCGCTGGTTCTCTCTCTCTGGCTCTTTCTGTCCTGCCATTCTCTCTCCTGCCTGACTCAAGTCTCTCTTCATGCCTGCCCACCAGATTCCCGCCCTGCAACAACGAGGAAATGACTTCGGCAACAGCAAACAGGCCGTGGGCGGCGGCTTCAGGGACGGCCCCGCAGTAGCGCCAAGCCGTACAACCCATCTCTCTCGTGGTAGCAGCAGCAGCAAATGTATCCGGCGAGTCTAAGATGTCGCGATCCGATGGCACCGCTGTGGATCATGATGGGAAGGGGGGTTATGATGATGATGACAGGGCTGTGCCTTGCCATGAAAGCCGAGAGCAGAGATATATATATATATATATATATATATATATAGAGAGAGAGAGAGAGAGAGAGAGGAGATTGGAGAGAGAGGGGGGGAGATACGAGAGAGAGGGGAGGGGGGAATAAGAAAGGAGCGAAAATGAAAACTGCCCTAAGGGGTGGAGCACAGGCTCTCTGAATTTAAATTACGCGCCCCGTCGCCGTTATCGCCGTGGTCGTCAATTCTTCCAATACCTGACCTGCTCTGTGGGTATAAAAGTTGACTGTCGGCTTAGGACGTTTTACCGACGCCTTTCAACTTTCCGTCGGTCCGTCGGATAACGAAAAGAGAAACCGAGTTGAATCGGAGGGTTGAACAACGACAACAAAGTCCCCTGTAGCCGCTTCGGCTAGCATCCGAGCCTACTGCTCAATTTGTCTTCTATTTTGACCAAACATATAACGGGCAGAAGATACTGGCTTTCATATGTATCTGCAGTAGCTTACTTAACGCTAACGCAACGTTCCGAACAACCCGGTATGCTGACATGTCTAGGATCGATCTTGCTAGGGCAGAATTGCTCCCCCTACCTTGATTGTCAGTCCGGTTGAGCACTGAATTGCTATTACATTATTATTATTATTATGAGAAATTGTATGTATATATATATATATATATATATATATATATATATATATACATATATATAGTAGCGACAGACCTAGAAACAATTTTTTAAAAGATGTATCAGTGACGTTGATGATGGCCATGCGATTATGCGCACTCAATAGCTTGCATTTCAATAGGTCATACCCTACATGCTGAGAATTGGGATTTAAAGTAATGGAATTGAGACTCGGTTTATGTACGTAACGGTTGCCATATATATATATATATATATATATATATATATATATATATATATATATACATATATATATATATATATATATATATATATATATATATATATATATATATATATATATATATATATATATACATATATATATATATATATATATATATATATAAAGTTAGCAGTAAAGCAGTAAAGTTGTCATTCAACGAAAAACGTTTAAAAACAGAGCCGATAGTACTGCAGATCTTCTGCGCTTCGATATGTAGAAGTAGGTATCAAGTCAGGAGTTTGCTTAAAGTTATCTTATTCGTTGACATTCACATTTTAAAGATCCCAGCCTAAGCCGAGTCTCGAGTCCATTATTTTAAATCCAAATTCCTAGCATTTAGGGTATGGTCTATTTAAATGCAAGCTATTGAGCGCGCTAAGGTGAAACTCAGCAGGACTCAGTCGTAAGGCAGGCAGCAATGGGACAACATAACGTCCACGACGGCTATCCTCGTCCGCGGCGCGCACAAGATGGACAATTGTGGCAATAAAAGTCGCATTGTGGCAGACAACAGCCCGTTCCACCGCATATGCAACAATTGAGCCAGCAACAGATGCCCAACACTAGCTGGACAAGTCAAGCATCTAATGTGGGTCAACTTCCTACGGAGTTTTGGAACTCTTATCAGGTGCCTAATTTCTACAATAGGGCATGTGGTACTCTAATACCCTAAGGGAGGCCCAAATTGTATATATTGAATCTCAAGAAGCAAAATTGATCATGCAACAGAATGATTTATAAATGCAACAGAAAGGTTTACAAATGAATCCACCAGACAAAGAAAAGGACTGCATGGCCCATTTCGTCCAGAGTTCTTCTTCAACATTTCAGAAATATGTTCTCGTCAGCAAACACAATCTCTCACCAAGTGCCAGTATTTCAAGGCCCGCACAGCGAAATAGCCAGCATCATTTAGGCCAATACCGACAAACCACTCACAGGAAGATGCGGTTGCAATTTTGCACCTTAAAATGAAAAGGCGCCGAGACCAGATATGGTTAGAAATGATCACATCAAGCTGTCGAAATCGCTGAAACCAGCGATTACCGATATTTTTTTATAAGGGACATACCGGTTGTTATTACACGGGACATATCGGCTAGTTGGCGAGACTGTACATTGGTCCTGATTCCTAAAGGCAAAAATGATCCTTCAAAGCTGTACCTTTAAACTACTATCGTTGCACCTAGCTCGGCGACTGGGAAATTGTCTCGCACTACAGGATTTCATACCCGAAGAACAGCATGGATTTAGGTGCAAGTCAACGCACACAGCTTGTGCGGTACTGCTCGAGAATATTAAAAAAAAAAACAGGGAACCGCCGCATGCGGTCCATGTTTGCAATATTTGTGGATTTCAAATCTGCTTCCTTTTCAAATCAGTGCACCGCTGCCCTTTGGAGTCTGACAACATTGAGTACGCCGCTACGTTTTGTGGCGTTAGGTGAGCTACGACGTTGTCTAGCCGTCATGTTATTGGCGGCTATTCTCCAAGAGAACTATGTGATACGAGACGACGGTGTTGCCAAACATCCCCAAATTGGACAGACAACAAGGGTGTTGCACAGGGCGCTAACCTTAGCCCGGCTCTGTTTTCGATTAGTGTCAGTGAGCCGCCGGCGATTGTGAAGCAGAAACATCCATCAGTCGTCAACTCGTCCAATACGCTAGTATATTGCTATCTACTCTGAATGTTGCCTCCATATTCAGCAAGCGTTGGTCACTCTTGCAAAGTTTGCGACAGGTACCTCACTGGCGATAAATAATTCAAAGACAAAGGCAATGGAATTCTGTCGTCCGGGGACGCCTTGCAACAGTTGATACCATAAAGCTCTACGGCCAACCTATAGAATTTGTCAACCCTTTTGCATATTTGGGCTTGGAACTTAACCCAAGCGGCACCTCCCTCTCCACATACGTAAATAAACTTAAAACTTAAAAAGGTTTTAAGTGGGAGTTCTCAGACCCTCAAGTTTTAACGGACTCGACTCTCGGCTAACCCGTGAGTATCAAGAGCATTTACTAAAGCGGGAAGCTAAGATGTGTCAAGTGGACATAGACTTCTATTGAACGCAAGCTATAATGAGCAACTCGTGGAAGGATGAACCTCGACAAAACTCGTCACCTTATTATTCGCTATGCAATGCACGGCTTTCATTATGCAGCGTGCACGAAAGTTGGCTTTCATGAGGCAGACGAGCAGTGCACTTGTCGGCACTGTGCAACAACTTGCTCAACATATCATCTTTTGTACTGTTGGAACCCACCAGTACTGCGGCAGATTTCATACTTAACATACACTCCACTAGAGTAATAAGTTATTGTTTATATACACTCGAGTTGTCTTGAGAGCTATCAAGTAATTATCTCTAAGTTGCAAAATGTATTAGTTGTTATATATCTATATATATATATATATATATATATATATATATATATATATATATATATATATATATATATAGATAGATAGATAAATAGATAGATAGATAGTGGCTGTGGTCGCGAAACTTTTCAAGACTATAAGCCCGCATTTGGTATATTCGTCTTCATATAGGAGTATACAATTTATTAGCGTAGTGTGACCTAACACCAGCATAAACTTGCTGAATAGACGTTTAATAAAAACGGGGTTCATGTGACGTTGCAGATGCAACCACGAGTACATCGACATTTACAGTGAGGTGCAGGACCCATCGGCTGAGCTGATCAGCTCGCCATTTGGTGGACGCTTTTGCGGAAGAATCTACCCCCGACGGAGGATATCCGTTTACAGGTAAAGCAGAGCCATACTTTTGCGTAGTTTATATATATATACATATATATATATATATATATATATATATATATACATACAGGGTGTTTCAGGAATATGTGAAGAGCGATAAATGGAATTGTAGAGCTCGTTAAAGCGAATGTTTGTTTCCAATAGAACATGGTCTCTGAGAAGTGCAATGGCGATACAGGCAGTCCTCCTATACAGAAATTAAACGCACTGTCGTGTTCGTGAGAAAATTCTGCTTCCTCTGAAGAACCTATAACGCCGACCAGAACATGCGACATGGTCATTTAGTACAGAATTCGCAAAACTGACGTTATTTTATTACCTTTAACACCAAATACCTCAAAATAATCACCCTACGACCAATCACAGCGCTCAAAACTAGCACATTCGGGCATGCGCACATTTCATGACGATCACTTTGGTACCAATTCTATGCGACAATGCGAGCTGTGGTTGCGGAGTAATTAAGATTTTTCGGCGGGACGTCGAGAGTAAGTGCATGCATAAATGGCTGTGAGGCAACGTTGCGGCTGTCGCGCGACACGTCGGCGGTAGTGAACGGCGCCACACAGTCATACGTATATGCATGCAGCACAATCCGCGAAACCGCGCAGACCACAAAGTTAAGCGAACAGTTTGCCGACAGATGCTTTTGTCCTATTACTCTATGTACGGAGAAGAACATCTCATCTAACATCCTGTATCACTTTCGGTTTGTTTGATAACAGTTCTTAGGGGACCAGATTTAATTTCTAGAAGCAATGCAGAGTCTCGTTTTATGTGTGGGCCTGCTTCAGAATACAAGTCTAGCCGTATAGTTTACATGCACCAGTGATAGGAATCGTCGATGCTATATAAAGATACTGCAAATTCTCATGCCGCAGGATTGTTTACCGAATCCTCAAACATGCTCTCGTAAAGTAAACCATACGCTGCATCGTTATGATAATAACGTCAAATGATTTTTTTACAGCCAGTCATCTTAGTATTTTGACTGAGAGCAGTCGAAGGATTTCTCTTTCCAATAGCAGTGAACGCGCTAAAATTTGAATTCGGTGAAATTGTGGCACGCTCTCGCTGCTATTGGACAGGGCAATTCGTCAACTGCTATCAGTCAAAATATTATGGTGGTTGGCCGTTTTGACCACTCTAACGTGCAACATATTGACGTGATTCCGGAAGCTGTTATCCAGCACTTTCCTTTTTCAATATTAGGACGCGGAATTATACTCAGGCCGTATTAATACTCTGAAAAGTCGGAAAAAGTGTGCTGAGCTTCTCGGAGAGCGTATCGACTAGAAAATGTTTAAACACAAAATAAGAAAATTAAATTTCATTCTTAACGCGAATTGCACGGCCTATTATATATATATATATATATATATATATATATATATATATTATATATATATATATATATATATATATATATATATATATATATATATGCAGTTAGCTAACCCATCTACTTGTATAGCCGGATTCGAACTAATTGCCTAGCATAATTCCGTACGGTGTTCTAAATCTAAAAACGGGCAATGCTTTCCATGAGCACATTTGCTTGTAGCAGGTAAAATACGGCATACGGAAGACCTGTCTACTGAAAATAACATAATACGAAAAACATACGATCTATACAGTAAGTTGCTTAAAGTGCCAAACAAATAGACAGACCAGTGGCTAGCGAAGTCTGTTTGCGGCGACCAAGCTGGCAATAGCCGTGGCTCCACGTACAAATGGCAACGTCGTAATTGTTTTTCCTGTTGTTTTCCTAAGTTTACTGCTGAACAAATTTCCTGTCATCTCTGTCTTATGTCTTATTATGACCTTTGTTTGTTCTCCTAGTGTAGCTGTTGTATTGACTTGTGTTATTGTTGTTGTTGCTGACTGCTAATGATTGTGGCGGGCGTCGTCGTCGTCGTCGTTGTTGTTGTTGTTGTTGTTGTCAGAACAAAGTGCTGCTCGCGGAGTGGGCTTGGTCGATGGCAAAGAGGAAGTCTGAGAAGACAGGTTGCGTTAATTTGCGTAGAACAACTGAGAGAGTTGCCCGAGTCGATGGTAGCAGTTATCGATTACGAGACGGGTAGGGACGAAGGGTGCTCCAAGAATAGCTGCCGACGCTTTTTAGTGCTTCGTAAGTTACTGCTGCTGTTGGTGATGCTGCTGTGGTAACCACGCTGATTGCCGAGAATAGAACCGCTAAGCAGCGCTCTCTATCAGCCACCGGGGAAAGTTGCGGAATATAGCCCGTCAGATCCATTTACAAACCTTACGAACATTATACCTGCAAGCCAATGAATATTTATATGTCTATATGATTAATATATACATTTCATCTTTCAAAATGTTTTTGTTTCCCTCAAACTAGCTCCCTCCCGCTGAAATGCGCTTGTGCCAGCTTCTTTGTCACATTTCGAAACATGTTTAAACGCGATTTTCGGAATCAGGTTGAGTTGTTTCTACAAACTTCCCTTTATCCCATATATGGTTTTGAAATGTTACCTCTTCCATTGTTTTTATCCGTACAGGGAACAGGAAAAGTCGCACGGAGCCAAGTCGAACGAGTAGGAAGGTTGCAGAATTAAAGAAAATTAAAATTTTCGGTCAAATCATTAGAAATCAGTCGCGATGTGTGCGCCGATCCAGTGTCGTAACGGATGATCCAAGAGTTGTTTGCTCAAAGTTTAGGCCTTTTGCGCCGGACGTTCTCGCATAATCTTTGTCAAATTTCAGTACAGTAGTATTGTTTATTACCAGTAAAACCAGGTGGCAAAAAAACGCGGAAGGTGATTCCCTTGTTATAAAAAACAGTTTAAAAGCCTTGGCCTTGATTCTGCTCTCTCGGAAGTTCTTCAATTGGCTCTATTCTTAGAAGCACCACTGGGAGAATTGGGCTTTGGTCTTGATGTTGTAACCATACACGCATGACTCGTCTACTCTAGTCACTCTCTTAATCAATCCAGAGTCTTCTGTTACCGCCTGAAGGTTCAATTCGGACATTTGCCGACGGGCGTTCATGCTGGAAATTCCATACTTTGACACCTACTTCACTGCTAGTCTTTTGACGCACACAATATTGCTCAAGACTTTTACAACTAATCCATACGATATCTCTAATTCCTCAGCTATCTTCCTAGTGGTCATTTGGCGATTATTTGAGTGACGTGATATCACGTCATCATCGCGTCACGATATCTCACAAGAGTACGATATCACAAAGTTTTCGACGTTTTCTGTTATTGACGTTGAAGACTCTCCCGAACGGGGTTCATGTTTGCTCTCTTCTGCCTTTCGCAAAATCGACGGTATCACGTATACAACGTGTTTTGAATACTGCTTAATCACTATACGCAGTTTGTAACATTTCCACCACTTTAAAGCATATTATTTGGGTTTTAACACAGAGCTTTGTGAGGATTTGTTAATCCTCCATCGTCAGCTTTTTTTAAAGTCACCGAACCTTGTTTGCTTCTCTTTTTTCATGTGGCTAGCCGGGCACTACTGCGCAAAATGTGCGATTGCAAGAAAACGGGTCATTTAATGGAGTTTTTTAACGTGCATACACATATTTTCCTTAACGCTTACAAGACAAACACATTCAGGAATGTTCGCATTTAATGCAGATTTTTTCCTGTAATCCCCTGTCCCCTGGCTCGGGGGGGGGGAGGTAAAACAGGTTTAGTGTTGCATTGCATGGCAATTTTTCGACACCTTCTTGACTCTGACCCTGTTTGATTGGAACTGCTCATGACCTTGAGTGGCGGGCTTCTTGGGGTTGGGCACTCTGCATATATATGTATATATATATATTTTTTTTGTTTTACTTGCATGTACTATTTTAATGGAACTGTAGTACGTGCAGTAGTGGAACGCACTGTATAGTTAATCGGCAAAGCGGTAACTCTAGCTACTGACTAGAAAGATGCAATATGGGTGGGTCGTCCCGAACGAATAGCTACCAACATATTACTAATTATGTGTTGTGCAACGTGAAAAAGGCATATCTGCACCTGAGGGTAACCCCTCTCTCCGAAATAAAGAGGGGCCGTTCAGTAATGTTGGGCCCTTGCGCTTGGAACAACGTGCAATGTAACACGACGGATGCACACTACAATTCCTCCTTAATGCGAACTATGGGTACTCAGAGACGCCAGAGTGGTAAATATCCTCGATTTGTCGTTCTATTGGTAACATTCTCGTACTATAGTTCGTTCACTGCTGCCATTTCTATAGGTTCTTCCACTATCTCTATAACAGTTAATACTAGAATATACCATCCCCACCAACATCACCACTTCTGGAAGCAAACTCTGCTACCCTAAAACCATGAAATAGAAAATAACTTAACGGGTGCTTATACATGCTTCGGTTACTTAATGCTATAGCTCATGCGTTCCTCTGCGTTGACCAAACATTCACAGAGTGGCTTTGTGGTGTTCCGTTCTGCAGCAGAAAACCATTCGTCGTAAAAATACGTGCCGTGTTGCCCATGACAGCTTCCTTTTAACAAAGTGGCCTATCACGTTTTTCCATGTCGGTATTGCCATTCTCCGAGCGGAGGTGTTACCACTTACCGAAAATGCATTTGTGTACGGCATCATGTCACGTTAACTTTGTGGTTCAGCCATTTATCTAGGAAGCCTCCACGACTGTATTCGTAGTATGCTAGGTCTGCTAGGTTAGGCTCTAGACTAGAACTTGGGGCTCCTGCGTACGCGCCTAAACATGCGTACAGAAACACGCTCAAAAACCTATGTTTTTGGTTTTCCGCATCTGCCGGGGAATCTGGCAACACACAGCGCTGTGGCGCGCTGTGCTGTCACTCTATAGAGTGGTGCAACTGCTCTTGTGTGCGGCCTTCTACCCACTACCCAACCATATATATATATATATATATATATATATATATATATATAAACGCTTACAATTATACCTTTCAATTTATTTGCTTTTCATGTGATTCTCGCGTTCGGCTTTCTCGTCGTTTTTCCTGCACGCTTGCGGCAAATGTTTGGCGGCTCTACGTTCATCATGTTTCGTGGTGCGTCCGTAGGACACTAGTCATCAGCTTCTACACCGACTTCCCCAACGACACTGCCAACGTGTTCCGCGGAACGTACGAGTTCATCAATGCCTGTAAGTTGTTCTAACGTTATCGTATGCCTTCTTCTTTGTAGGCAGATAGTGTTGTTCAGTGTAGGAGCGACCATCGGTTGACAGTTAATTATTTAAACGTCTAAGTTCCCTCCCATAGAATACGGTAGGCGGCTGATGGTCTCGGAGCATGGCTTCCATAGCCGAAGCAGCGTTGACTTTCATACATGCAGGGACAAAAGTTGCTTGAGGAGTTATGCAGCCCTTGTTGTTTATTCTCCTGACATTTCACTTCATCCCATTTTTTTTAGCGTTTTCCTTTAATTTTCTTTGGTCTACACGTCGGCCGCCGTGAGTTGTTTTATACGGTCCGCTCTGTTTCATCGCAAAGCTAGTCAATCATACTACTCACAAACAAACTGGAGAGTATTTTTATTATAAGACAATTGCCCGTCCCTGGTCAGCACCGTTTAGCAACAAAGCAAAGGGAACCGTATAAACGGACGGTGGGACGGAAAAAAATAAAAAATGAATGACTAAACGTATGAACAACATAGCTTTATTAATTAGTACTTGCGAGTACACCTTTCAACATACATCCTCTGGGTTGTGGAGCCAGCCTAAAACTTTGAAATTATTATTATTATTAGAACTTCAAAGAGGCAACGTCAAAATTATGTTTAGTAATCACCGACTTAAGCAATATTAAATTGCTAATAATAATGATAATTAAGTAAATGTGATACATGTACATATTGATAGTAATTAGCCATTGTTCGAAAAATTATTATTACTATTATTCAGTCATATTGATTAAAAAAATATTAAATTATGGATGCTTTTTTAAAAAAACATTTCTAGATTTTGATTATGCGTTCACGGCTCGGCTATAATACTTATAAAAGGGAGCGTGTCAAGCGATATCGTCGATATGTGCTTCCAGAAACATCTCCTAGAAACGCGAGCGTGGAAAAATCTGTACTATTAGACGAAATCGCCATTTTAAACAGCAAAAGTGTGATTTTGCAGTAATTTAAAAAAAACACCGTGTCGGGTTATCGAGAGAGACATAGTCTCTCGCAGCGGCAGGGATACGGAGCCCGTAGTGTTCTTGTGGCTTGAAATATGTCACCAACAAAAATAAACGTATTAATAATATTGTATGCGAATAGTGCAGCTCTAAAACAGAGATGTTGCTGTACGTAGAACACGGACGGATGGCTTCAGATCAGAAACTGCACGAATGGCCTTATCCTCAAAAGTTTGAACACCAACAGAAGTAACATTTAGATGTTTTATTTTTTTTATTTTAGAATTTCTTTTTAGTTATACATTATACACAATATATTTGAATAAATAACGGATAACACAGCATTCAGATAGGTTTTGCTGAACACCACACAACATTAGCAAAGGTGGGACTTTATTAATGCTTTGTATGTCATAACTGGAATCGTTACCAAAAAACGCAGCAAGACCTAGGCAGGTAATGTCCTGGGAGAGCTCTAGCATAGTTCGATTCAAAAGCAGATCACCGTTGTTAAATGCAGTTGGGAAGTGCGATGTGCAGAAAAGCACAGTCTGCGTCTTACTTGTATTAACGACCATACGTATGCTACTGATAGCGTGACTCAGAACAACCATCGCCCCATTGACGATGACGAATCCGAACCGAGCGTTATCCTGTCTCACCGGGATAAGGCGAGTATATTAATCGTCGTGCAGTGCGGAGATCCCAAGTCTGCACAACGCAATATAGATACATAATAAACAAACAAAAAAACCCATCAGATTTAAAGGGATTCAGAAAAAAACCCATCAGAGCAAAACCAATTATAGACAGGGTCTTGAACGCCAATCGATCGCAGAATCATGACAGCAAATCAAATCGTACTCTGTCGAAAATTGATGTGTATCAAGGTATGAAAAAGATTTTTATTTAATATTCGCTGAATGCAAGGTATCTGCTTAACCTCATATGCCGTATCATTTTGACATGCAAGAGGGGTCTCGTTTTTAACCGCTGCGCAATATTCGGAGGAAATATGCGTATAACAACTTCTTCGCTATCTACAAACAAAGTAGGAGCTCCGTGAGGGTTGGCAAAATCTCGGCGTCGCATGGTCACTGTTACGTGTTTCTCGGAAGCCGCACTTAACCGTGCGACGAGCACGAGCGCTGATGGAACTGCAGGCAAATAGTGTGTAAGAATTTAAGTTATGCGCACTTAGGTAGCGAATCACGAATTAATTACGTTCAGAGAGCTGGATCACCCGCGCAACACGGCTTTGTATGCGAAGACGGTGAGTTATAAGCAATCGTCCAGTGAGCAGTTTCAGGGACACAAGGGGCATGTCCCATGCATTTTTTCGTAAGCATTATGGCCTTTCGTCGGCATACTAGAAACTCCTACGCTAGCATTCGTATGTGCTTCGCATTTGAATCCGTGATGTGTGCTATTCTTGTACCGCAGGCTTTCCGTCATTAGGCTTGCAGCATTGAACCTTCACCGACATTGTCTCAAACGTTTGGGTAGATGCAAAGCGATTCAACCGGTAGGACGTTTGCTCCTGTCATTTCTTTCCGCTAAAGTGATTCATTTATCACGCAAAGTGTGTTGCATCAGTGACAGTATCAGTTGGGGTTTAAATGACACTCGTCCAAACAGCTGGTTTTGTTCGTTCGCAACGTCATTGCCAAGAGAGAAAAAATAATTGTATCGACAGATAGTTACGTTTAAAAATAGAAAAAGCCCTACGGACGACACCTGCGCAGCTTGGGCGGGCGTTGCAAGTCATCGTAGACACGCTACACTGCTCATTGCCCATCTACCCCACAATAAACGCCCGCATCAACCTGCCTCCCAGTTAAGGACTATGATAGCGAATTGCTATATGGCGCCTGTGTCAGGTCCGTCGACGTCACACGGCTTGGGGCTGAGCCCCCAGAACGTCTCGCATGGCCAACCTGCGACAAGACATTACGTGTCGCGGTCTACATCATTATGTGCGCGCTAGGTATCTGCTTCCTCTCTCTTCTTCTCTGCTTCCTTACTCCGCAACTCCAGCTGAAACAGAACTTGAACTGAATGTTATGCTTGAGGCCACCAGTATGTCCGGGCGTTTTCAAGCATCTACAAGGCGGTTCTATCGGTCGAAGATACTTCTTTGACGGACACACTCCAGCTCTGTCCTACCTTGCTGCGTTTGCGTTACGGCTGCCCCTTCAAAGAGACTTAACCTTTTCTGCGGCCAACAAAACACGACCAGCAACTTGAGAATGCTCCTTTCAGGAGCCAGGCTTAAATATTACCTTCGCGGGCGGCACCTCACTTTACTCAACCAAACACATCTCAGGAGGACATTGGTAACCTTGACTCTTTCACGCCTAGCTCCGCAGCTGACCGCGATATGACGCGGCTCAGGCACAATCGGAAGAGGCACTTTTTAGGACCTCGACACGTTAGCTTACCTAGCCGAACGCGTCCAAGGAGAACATCATTAGTGAATTTACTCCTTCCGACTCAGTTCCGCAGTGAACTCCGATATGATGCGGTTCAGGCATAAAAGGCCGAGCCGACATAGGTTCTAACATAAGTCCTGGCAGCGGTCATTAATTATTTGTTGGGGGCAATAATGGTATTTGTTGGTAGATTTCTTGCAGAGAAAACTGCTAGGCCACCGTGGTAGTCAGCAGTAAAGGCCCTTGTCGCCTTTTTTGTGTCTACTCTTAGCATTTAGCATTTTGACGACTGCCTGGCGGAAGACCCTTATAGCCTTTTGCAGATAATTGCGAGATCCAGAAATTTTGCACGGCACATCTGCAAGTGTAAACTACGCGTTTCGAACTCTAACCTCGGTATGAATGACCCTATGATGTCGCGAAGAAAAGGCTCCTCCCTAAATGCCGCGTTACCACTTAGAAGAACCTGGAAGTCGCCGAGCTCTCCCTCTTCTTTCATCTCTCACTAGTATACTTAGGAAATGAATGGCCAGACTGTGGTAATGTTAACTACCTTGGTAGGTGCACATACAGACCTAGTCTCGCTCAGATCCACTAACTCGGCTACGAGTTACATCCTTAGGCTAGGCTTGAGGCCTTTTGCCCGTAACTAACGGACGATTAAGATCAGACGCCCTGGCCCTCGCAAGCCCGGCTGTCAACGCGTCAGTTCACGAGGTGTCACATATTTCCCAAGAACTACTGGACGACGAAACTTAGGAGCATTTTATCACACCCCGACAAACGCCAACGTACGCCGCTCCGACTACTGTTGGAAAATTACCCGAGGACCTCACTTCTCAACGTCAGTGGATAGAGCATGCCCAATGCGATGCCCCGAGCCCATGTCTACACACCCTCTCAGCGGCCATCTGGAGCCTGCGGGTCATCTGGAGCCCGTCGGCTTATCCGACGGCCTCCAACCGGGCGGTATGACATTTATCCCATTCGAGCCGGCTCAGGCCCTGTTGTGGGATGGAGTCTGTCACCCACACCTACGCTCATACCTGTGCCACTCATCTCAAACACGTGCGCAACGACTACTTTTACACTTTTGCGTTGATACCTTAGAAAGTTCAGAACTCTAGGGCTTTTCGCCGCTAGTGGGCCGCGCTGCTTGACTCATACAACGGGTGACCCACGCGTACGGAGGTATTTGCGTCGATGTCTAGCGCACATCACTGCACCAGTTTGAGAAATGTTCCACGAACGCAACGAGCCAAGCCTGTATGCGTTACAAGTTCAAGTGGTTAGCAAATAACGACACGCGGAAGTAGGGGACACGCGCACAATTTGTATGGGCGTCGAGGGTAAATAGAAAGATCTTCTTAGACCCACAAAGTATATCTAATAAACATACAATATACATGGGTTTTATTTCATTTTGAAGTTACAGTGGAATATGAATATCTAACTACTCTTGGGCTTGTGAGGGGTGCTACCAATCGAGCTTATCCTCGAGGCAGCCCCTCATTGTACCCATAATTGCTGCCGCATTGCCGCGCTGAACCGCCAGAGATAGCCGCTGGAGTAGAAAGTCGAAAGCTCTTTTGTCCCCCGTCGTGAGTTCAATTCGTTTGCCAATCTTCTGTAAAAGTGACCATGCCTCAGGGCCAGGTCCCCCTAGTGTCTCCAATACTAGTGGCACAAAAATGAACTCGTCGGTGAGCTGGGCGTATTTGTTGGTCTTTAGACGTTCAGCCTTGCGTGCTGCGGAGCCAGCGGCTGATGCGCTGGCCTCCATGTTCGAGGGGGCGAGCGTGTCGGTGACTGTAGCATCCCAAATAAGCGCCTTTCCCCTTTCAAAAGGGATAAGGGTGAGACCGTCAGGCCTCTTTCCGTCGCTTCTCAGGAGGCCGGTTGGCTCTCGAATACATGGCAGTAGAGCTGACCTTAAGGCCCGGGCGGTAATCTAATAAACTGTATTGACAAATAACGACTAAAGTCATGATACACTATGTAACAAAGAACGTTGATTGATTTTGTATTTGACAGTATTGTATACGCCTGCATATCGAGCGCATTATATCGAGCACTAAAGTTATTTCCTATTATAGGTGACGGAAATTACTTGCTTAGGAGTGAGAGTGAAATTGCTCATCGTTATACCGATGTGACCGGGTATTACGTTACTAAATGTGCGATTGGAAAAGAACGAAATTGTCAATTGAGAAATCGAACATATCGGCATGTTCAGTGCAGCTGCTGTTCACTACGGTCTGTAACTACGATCGGTAACGTTCCTCCTCTGTTATATGGGACCTCATAAGGCTCAAACATCGGCAGCGGGGAAAACGGCTTACGGTAATCATCTCAATCAGACGAATCGAGTCGCCATCTTGGTTTGGTACTAAATGTATTCTAATGAAATGCGCATTCTCCTGCATGTGTTTAGCTTTTTTTTTGCCGTACAGCAAAATGGTAAAGTTTAAGCTAAAAGCTCAAATGCCACAAAATACCAATATTTTCGAACTTTCCTTAATGCGAATATGTCGTTCTCCTTGCAGTTGTTCTCATATTATGTATCTTACTCTTTGTGGAGTCTGATGACGCAATTAATCGTGTAAAAAACCTTTGTGGACCTTCCGACCCGTCGCCGACGAGAAATCGCGCGAGCAGAGCTTAGTGTTGCATGTAGGGCTAAACGTTGCAACAGAGCAATTTGATGTTAAACAGTCAATGCCAAAACGTTAAAGTGCAGAAGCTTGTTGTTAGGGAGAGAACAAGGTCCTATAATGTAAAGTCGTTAGCAGGCTCAGCAAGGCATACCTCCCCATATGTCTCCTCCTTGAGGCGCCTGTCGGCTCTTGCTGCGTCTCCTAGTGCTATGCAAGTGGAAAATAGGTTGTTTTTACTGCCGTTCATTCGGCTAGAGCGTATGCTTTATATTGTAGTTCATACTGTGCTACTCTCCTTTGTCTAGAGTTGGGTTTAAGGAGTAAGAAGTAACTGTGGTGCTGCTACGAAGCGACATACTTAGCTCGACGGCACTGTTTCGTTTGCCAAACGGTGGTTTGCACTGAGCAGTGGGTACACTCGAACGAGATAGACAGATAGATGGCAGTGGACCGAACCGACTAACCTAAGGCAAAAGCAGAGGGCAAGAGATAGAGAGAGAGAGAGAGAGAGAGAGCACGAGAGATGACTGAGGCGCCCTTAGATGATTGCCTGCCGCTGATTAATTGAAACTACGTGCCCTGCCGATGCTTCCGAGGGGCACTGTCCTTATTAGGAAGCACGGAACACCGGCTGCGGTATTAGTCGGAGTTGCATGCAGATCATGACAGCGACACAAGCGACGATAATGATTATAAGAAGACTGAGTTTTATTTATTATCTTTCTCTCTCACACACACACACTTTATCTTCTACTCTCGCACTTGCTGTACATCACTCCGAGCTGTGCGGACACACACGGACAGATATAACGTATTTTTGCACCTTACATTTTTCAAGTATCTGACTGTGTTTCATGGGACGGCAGCAATTAGGGCCCCACCGAACTCGTATTACATAATAATCAGGTAGTTTCTTTACACATATATGTGTATGTTTTTGTAAGTGTTAGTCTCATACGTTGTGACGCTTTTACAGTATTGACAATTTGGCGACACGTAAGAGACAACTACGATAATGGTTATTATGTTCATCCAATTTGTCATTTTCAGTATTCGCATTTTTTCTCAGTTGTTAAGTGTTTTCCAAATTCGCTATGTACAGTGTGTCGGATCACACGTGACCAGTCTCGGTTGTACTTCGAAGCAACATATGACCACAAACCTGATCTCCCTCTTAAAGTCTGCTGTGTGTTAGTTTCTCGTCCACTATAATGTCGTGCACAAAATAAATTTGACAAAGTGTGTTTCTTTCCTGAGGAGAGTGCGGTCAACTTTGATACGGCAGTGAAGCGGCGAGATCATATGGTTCGACAAACATGATTCAAATCATTCATTATATGATAAGTGCGGTCGTTTTTTTTATAGGCAGACAACCAGTATTGTAGGAAGAAACGTATAGTGTTAATAAACCTGCCGAGCGTCGAGTCTTCACCACGAAATGATAAATAAATTATCATATGTTTGACTTACTGAACTTATATAGTCACTAGCTTAAATGAGGCAGCTGAAGCTTTGTATACTTTCAGTGAAAACCTATTTAAAGTGGCTATATAATAATGTTCGCTTCCCGCCCAAGCTGCGCGTAGATGGGGCAAAACGGGCTCCCCTTAGTTGAGACGGAGTTATTGACAGAGCTCAGAAAAAGTACCACCTGACACGTCACTCTCTTGATATATTTTTTAAAATATTTCAAGGGCTAAAGGGTAAGCTCACTACACTCTGAGAAAGTTAAGGGTCACACATGATGAAATATGATTGAAAACCATTGAAAAATTGGGACTCCGCATGTATGGCAAAAACGCGTGTCTAACTGTCTTTTATCTGAAGGGTGACACATTTTAGATACGTTTTATAGATGTTCTATATATACTTTGCACTGTACAAGATTATGGAACGAACCTTAATTGTGTTTGTGACTATTAAACTTGTTATTATATCCAAGCCCCATAAGTGCTATTTTTAATCTCTGAGTGTCAACCGGGACCTTCCTGACGGGGCTAAAAGTAGCTTATGTTATGCCGCATTACAAATGGAAAGTTTTAGAGCTGACCCCAGGTATTACCGATCAATATTGATCATGCCCTTGTCACAACGATTTATGAGGTAATCGTAACACTGCAAAATAAAAGCAATTAGGGGAAAATATAATTATTAGCAAGAGGTAATTTGGTTTCGGTAGGGCTCCTTTGCGTTGGTACTCTGGCATAAGATTCTGCACGACGATGTAGATCACTCCCACTTCCTAACCATGTTTACGAGCCCCTGATGTTTAGATCTCCGCGTTCGCTGGATCTGATTTCAATTAAACCACCATTATATATATATATATATATATATATATATATATATATATATATATATATATATATATATATATATATATGTGTGTGTGTTGGTATCCTTCAGGACTCTTCTCTCATTGGATGCATTTAATTTTATAATTTTTTAGAACTTCGTGATTTGCGTTATCAAGAGCGATGCGGATTGCCACCTCATTGTCTATGCCAACGATACAACTATGTTATTCGATTCAAGCCCTTCTAAAATAAAATGTTACTTAACCAAAGCTGCAGTGGCGGAGGTAAAAAAGCTATAAAAGACGTTAGCAAATTTGGCCTGGTTGTAAACTCTGCTAATACCGCTCGGGTGGCCGAACTGACTCCTCTTACCTTGTGTTGGGTACAATATAGGTATGTCTAAATATAAAAGGTGAGTACCTTCCACTGAGCTCTAATGCTCTAGGCATTAGAGCTCAGTGGAATTTTTATTCCACTGAGCTGAGTCGACAATAATCTCACACCCTAGGCGTGTGAGATTATGGTTGACTCAGCACATAAAATGAGGTTAACATATTAAGTCCATGTCTAGGAAGTGTTACGCTATTGCAGCTTCCCTGGTGATGCTTAAAAAAATTAGCGCAGATCTTGGCCATCGATTATAGGATTATTTACAAAGCGCTACTTGAGCCACTGTTGACCTCTTGCGTTATACTTTGCGCTACCTTGTATAAGAATGACATCCACGCAGAACATATTCTAAAAACTAATGCTATCAGAGCTGTATTATAAGCCTCTCACTGCAAACTCATGTCTTTACTCCGATCTGGGAATACCTGAAGGGGTTACTTTAATGAGGCCGGTCACTTTGGGCTTAAAACCAGCTATAAAATTGAGAGTTGCTGAGAGCAGTCTTTACCCTCAATGATGCATAGTTCAGACCGTGTTAGCCCGAAAATGATGTCATTAAAAGCTGTCATCAGTTATGCTGGTGTTATCTTGTTCATTAGAAAGACGCTGTGCAGCTCTGGAAGTTTCATGTGTTTATGGCTCCAGTCGTATCAGTTAACGACGATCGGATTACGCTTACAGTTTACAGCACTAAAAACTGTTAGAAAAGGCGTCTCTATTTTTCTCTCTTTTTTTCTCACTCGCTTGCGCTTCCACACAATAACCTGATAGCGGGGTACTTCCGGAGATTTTAAGACAACGCCATTCGGTCCAATCACATGTGCCAAAATAACCACATCTTGTAGTCTGCCTATATCAGTGACACATGATGGGCCTCTCTCAGATGCACCTCACCAGCCTCGTGTGCTTGGCAAAAAGCGCCGCACAGGCGAGGCGCACGTCGTTATAAGGGCGGATTGTTTAGTGTGATGGCCTAGATTATCAGTTACTTGATTTTTGTGGTCACTGCCAGAAGCCGTCCTTGCCTGCTAAATGATGATCGTTTATAAGCCATGTCCCTGTGTTCCATTACCTTCTGAATTGAAGCTCATTAAGATGAACGCTTGCTTGGAATATTGGGGTCTTTGAGCAGTGAGTGATCTTGCTTCATAGGCGATTCCGAAGCGACACGAAGCATGAATTTCCTCAAAAGGTGATGTGCGCAGGCGATATGTGGGTGATTGTGATATGCGGTGATACTGTAGATCACTGAAGTAATTAATGATTGTCCTGGCTAAGTGGGCGGCGCTCCAGTATAGCTCATTATTGAACGCGACAAACGAGGTGTGTTGAATTTTCGCGGGTTACGTATATTCGAATTTCGATTTTTTGTGGCGTTATGTTGGTACTCATGTCTCTCACTTATGCCGACAAGCTCGGCCATTTTGAATGTTCACTTAATTGTTGACAGCTGCTTTGCTTGCACGTGTTTTGGATCGTCTTCGATTTTTACCTATTCAAAAAAATGGATCAAAGAACCTGTATCAAATTTTGTGTGAAAAACGAAATTAAGTGCGCGGATGCATTCCGAATGTTGACTGTGGCATACGGAGAAGCTACCTTGGACCGAAGCAACGTTTATCGGTGGTACAAAATGTTCTCAGAAGGCCGAGAAGATGTGAACGACGAAGAGCGTGCCGGACGCCCGAGCACTTCAACAACAGACGAAAAAATTAATGAAGTGGAGAAAATGGTATTGGCCAATCGTCGAATCACCGTTAGAGAAGTTGCTGAGGACCTAAACATATCGATTGGCTCGTGCCATTCGATTTTTATCAATGATTTGGGCATGAGACGGGTCGCCGCGAAATTCGTACCAAAATTGCTCAATTGCGACCAAAAACAGCATCGCATGAACATTGCTAATGAGATGTTGGACTCTGTCCGCGACGACCCAAATTTGCTCCAGAGGGTCATAAATGGTGACGAATAGTGGGTTTATGGTTATGACGTGGAAACCAAAGCTCAATCATCTCAATGGAAGCTGCCGCACGAACCAAGACCGAAAAAAGCGCGCCAAGTTCGGTCGAATGTGAAAGTTTTGCTGACAGTTTTCTTCGATTGCAGGGGCGTGGTGCATCATGAGTTCTTGCCACAGGGTAGAACGGTCAATAAGGAATATTACCTGCAAGTTATGCGCAATTTGCGCGAAGCAATCCGCCAGAAACGCCCGGATTTGTGGAAGAACAAAAATTGGCTTTTGCACCACGATAACGCCCCTGCTCACACATCGTTGCTTGTGCGCGAGTTTTTGGCCAAAAACAACACACTAATGATGCCGCAGCCACCGTAATCCCCAGATCTGGCCCCCTGTGACTTTTTCTTGTTCCCTAAACTGAAGAGGCCCATGAAAGGACGACGTTACGCTACGCTTGACGAGATAAAGACGGCATCGAAGGAGGAGCTGAACAAGATAAAAAAAATGGTTTTTGAAGTGCTTCGAAGATTGGAAAAACCGTTGGCACAAGTGTATAATATCTCATGGGGATTAGTTTGAAGGGGACAAAATAGATATTCATGAATAAATGAATAATTTTTGAAAAAACACAAAAGTCGCGATACTTTTTGAACACACCTCGTACACTTGTGCCAACGGTTTTTCCAATCTTCGAAGCACTTCAAAAAACCATTTTTTTTAATCTTGTTCAGCTCCTCCTTCGATGCCGTCTTTATCTCGTCAAGCGTAGCGTAACGTCGTCCTTTCATGGGCCTCTTCAGTTTAGGGAACAAGAAAAAGTCACAGGGGGCAAGATCTGGGGAATACGGTGGCTGCGGCATCATTAGTGTGTTGTTTTTGGCCAAAAACTCGCGCACAAGCAAAGATGTGTGAGCAGGGGCGTTATCGTGGTGCAAAAGCCAATGTTTGTTCTTCCACAAATCCGGGCGTTTCTGGCGGATTGCTTCGCGCAAATTGCGCATAACTTGCAGGTAATATTCCTTATTGACCGTTCTACCCTGTGGCAAGAACTCATGATGCACCACGCCCCTGCAATCGAAGAAAACTGTCAGCAAAACTTTCACATTCGACCGAACTTGGCGCGCTTTTTTCGGTCTTGGTTCGTGCGGCAGCTTCCATTGAGATGATTGAGCTTTGGTTTCCACGTCATAACCATAAACCCACGATTCGTCACCAGTTATGACCCTCTGGAGCAAATTTGGGTCGTCGCGGACAGAGTCCAACATCTCATTAGCAATGTTCATGCGATGCTGTTTTTGGTCGCAATTGAGCAATTTTGGTACGAATTTCGCGGCGACCCGTCTCATGCCCAAATCATTGATAAAAATCGAATGGCACGAGCCAATCGATATGTTTAGGTCCTCAGCAACTTCTCTAACGGTGATTCGACGATTGGCCAATACCATTTTCTCCACTTCATTAATTTTTTCGTCTGTTGTTGAAGTGCTCGGGCGTCCGGCACGCTCTTCGTCGTTTACATCTTCTCGGCCTTCTGAGAACATTTTGTACCACCGATAAACGTTGCTTCGGTCCAATGTAGCTTCTCCGTATGCTACAGTCAACATTCGGAATGCATCCGCGCACTTAATTTCGTTTTTCACACAAAATTTGATACAGGTTCTTTGATCCATTTTTTTGAATAGGTAAAAATCGAAGACGATCCAAAACACGTGCAAGCAAAGCAGCTGTGAACAATTAAGTGAACATTCAAAATGGCCGAGCTTGTCGGCATAAGTGAGAGACATGAGTACCAACATAACGCCACAAAAAATCGAAATTCGAATATACGTAACCCGCGAAAATTCAAAAGTCGCGATACTTTTGAACACACCTCGTACTATTATTTGTCCAGTCTAGTCAAATATGTCGTTTGATTATTCTATTTCTTTGAATTACAAGTGTGAACAATGTTTCCATAGACACCTATCAAACAATTGCTGTATGCCAATATCTTCCGTGGGCTATTGTATAATGACATCCTAATATTGTATGCACGAGTTTCTAACAAAATACCTATATTAAAATCAATTAGAAGTAAATGAAAAGTCACTAAGTCAGCAGTCGCTGCTTTAGAGGTAATTGTTAGCTAATAAAAACAGCAGTAGCATATCGTATGCTTCACATGCTGACATATCAAGCAAACATTCGTAGATTTGGTATCCGATAGTTCTAGGAATTGCATATGCATATATGAGCAAACTCGTATGCACATACATCTTCGGTCGTACGCTTTTTCTAGAACTGAGTACGATATCTGCGAATGCGCCCTAGCCCTAGAAGTCGGGTAATCCGAATGTGACAAATAAGTACACAGTCACATATTATGTGACTCCCGTTCGTATTAGCAAACATTTCCCTTAAACAGTACCGACTGTTCAAGTATATCTTATATATATATATATATATATATATATATATATATATATATATATATATCTAGAGCGAGAGAGAGATAAGAAGTAGTGGAAATATGTTAGGCCATTTATATATATATATGCACACTAGGTTCTTATATATACTACTAGAGCACACGGGAAGTTGCTGGCGGTTTTTAGGTTTAATCTAGACTAGGCTCAAGCAAAGCGCTCAGCCTTCGCCCTCTGAACTCTTCGTGAACAGGCGGCTAATTTGCATAAGGTTTGTCGCGACGCTGAAGTAAGCTGAATATTTATGTTGTCGGTGCCGTAACGTTCGTCTCCTAGGGCTGGATCCTCGCAACCTTCTTCCTTTCGTAGGCCAACCACCTAGGTCTAGCATCGCGTACAGGACGACACGACACACGGTGTGACACGTATTTTATGCTGTTGTTCTGGCTGCCGCTGCTGTTGCTGTTTCTGGGCTCTCTGAACGTGGAAAAACACAGTAAGACAAGCCGGATCCTAGCTAGCTCTATGCGGTGTCAGTGACACGACAGCGTCACGAGGCGGCTTGACAGCATATCTTCATTTACCGACATTGGCCACGCTAAGGATGCGCCGGTCTGCGAGAGGTCACGGGCGAACGTCGGACGGACTGAAGGCGGGAAGGCCGGAAGGCGCCGGATTAAATTTGTACACAAAGCTTCAATGCACAGTGGTGGGTGGCGTGAGAGTCAACAACGTTAACGAGCACAGCGCTAACGTCAGTCTGCCGATGGAGGCGAGCGGTGACAAAAACAATAGTGGGGCGGCGCCAAGAATAAATTTTACAGGCTGGGTGGTGGTGGGGGTGGTGATGGGGGCGGTGCCTTGGATCGGAAGTTGTCTCACTCGCCGCGTCGATAAGACCCTAATGCCATGACGTCGCCTTTCTTACGTAATTATTGTTTGCATTACTTTTTCTTCGGATGCTGGGTCGATTCGTCGATACAAGTAGACTGAAAAAGAGACTAACGGGGGCCACATACTACATCTCTAAGAAGTGTACATCTAGTTGATATCCATTTCCAATGATTGTTCTAGTTATTATCAATATTAAGCTTATATATGTATATATATATATATATATATATATATATATATATATATATATATATATATATATATATATATATATATATATAGCAGTGTAGCTTAACAAGCAGGAAATGACTACCTTTGTGCAATAGGCAGAGTCTCTATGGGGTTAGCACATTTGCGTTCAAAGTCAGTACAAGCGTAACTTAAAGCATATGCTCCCAGCACCGATAAAAACATATTGGCAAATAAGATTACTAAGCGTTTTGTGGTGTATAGAGATAATACAAACATATGACCATGCTAGGGAGATCTCGAGAACTCGACGAAATAAACTTTCTTTCAGAGACATATGGGAAGACGGACATGTCTTTTTTAGAAGTAGAAGAAAAAGGAATTAAGAAACTAAATATACTGGAGTGTTTGAAAAGACATTTTTCCAGCGGGGGCATGTAGAACAGCTTAAGGAATCAAGTCACGAAGGCACAATCGATTTGGTGCCAAACTGGTCCCCATAAAATGTGATTTTCTAGCAAACATTCTATGTAGTGAGCCAGAAAAATAAACAAACATGATCATGACAGGATCTCGCTTCTGAAAATGTTTTTTTTTTCCAGTACGCCGGTTTGTTTCGTTTTCAATCGCTTAAACAGCTCGTTCTTTTGTAATCGAACACTATGCTAAGTGATGTCCGACCAGCCACATAGGTATAATAAAAATTAGTGCTTTCAATGTCAATTTAAAACAAGTCTTTTCCGCCGGGTCCCACCCATTCCATTAAACATACACATTTATTCGCAAACTTCGTAACTTTCATTTGCGTATCTCCCGAAACTCTCTATATACTTTGGGTACAGCTCCACTAAACGGGTGTCCGTATAGGGCGAAACATTTTGTGAGGGTCCGTTTGCGACATTGTTCAAGCGTAAATGTAGCAGGTGCATTTTTGGGTAGACCTAGCACGCGCTTGACATAAAATGCCTTTAAACGGTCTAGCCTTTTCAGATCGCTAATTGTGAGAAAATGCCTTGTGCAGGCAGGCCATATCGGACCATAAGGACAATTTTTAGTCTGAATATTTTTAGCACTGTCTTCAAGTCGACATCTCAAAGTTCACCAGAAAGCATCACAGTTGCCGTTATCCTAGCTAGTATTACCTCGATATGTCTGCTGGAAGAGAGCCTGTGCTGTCAGTGTAACGCCGAGATAAGGATCGTAGCGATCACCAATGCAGTGCCATTCATTTTGAAGCGGCGATCGGCTGCGGCGTATGCCTTTCCTCGGCTAAAACGAAAAACTTTTCTTCGCTGTCATTGTCAGTTTGTTCTCTGTGCACCAATTGGCTGTTTTATTTAGGAAATACTGCAGATGTTCACGCGACTTTGCGACGATGGCCAGGTGAGGCCAATCCTACCGTTTATGTCATGGTCATCTCCGTTCATAACTATGATGAAACTATGGTGAAGCACGTCCCGGACGAGGTTGAACATTGGTATCAGTATTAACGATTTGCTACGAATGGCCTCTAAATAGCGGTTCCTTGGGTCCGAGTCAAATGCGGTCAACGCTTTAAATCTATGAATGCGGTATGCGTCATTTTTTTACTTTGGTAAAATCATTCCACATAGTCCAGCAATAAGTTGAGAGCATCTTCGGTTGATCGCCCGGGAAGAAATCTGTGTTGCTCAACGACTAGATTTTCTTTAGCTGTTATATAAGCTTGATACGACGACGGATGTAAGTATTTGGTACAGAATGCTCGTCAGTGCACTTCCTCGGTCATTTGGCGGTTCAGTAGCGTCTCCCTCTCACTTATTAATTGGGGCTAAGAAATAGTTTTCCACTCATCAGGTATCTAACCTTGACTGAGGTAGTTGTTATAAATATTTGCTAAGATTTGCGTACTTAGCAGTGTCATGAACTCCGTTCGATGAATGCATTTACATAGAAACGATGCAAACCGATGTTAAGCGTATTAGCAAAGGTATCGTTAGAGGATACAAACCCCATATAGTGATAACCGTATATTTGTCCTTTCGTCTGCGGCTATAACAAGCTAGGATGTTTCTCGTATGATTTCGTAGGTACAATGGCTGTCAACAAGGCATGACTTTGTCGTTCGGGAGCTGAATTTGGTTGAACTTTGCTTACGAGAATATAGCATACTCTAACACAGACAAGTAATTTAAATAAATAATTATAACATAAGGTCAAACTGCTTTATGCTTTTCCACATGAGTGGGTCTTTTGAGGGCTCGTGTGTGCTTACCTGGCCATCCGCGTGCAAACAGTCCACTGATGAGCTTTACACAGGCCACAACCCTAAGATTAATTAAACGCTAAGAATGCAGGCAATTTTATTTAATATCAAAGGAGAGCTCTAGCAGGACCGCTTGTCTGGGCTGACGTAGATCATTTAAGTTACAGCATTCAAAATGTGAGTCCAAGGGTGGAAGAACTTCCACCCTTATATATATATATATATATATATATATGTAAGGGTGCGGGGGGCGGAAGTTCTTCCGCAAGAAGAACTTCCGCAACGATAGTTGCCATCATACTCTTTAGAGATGCTGCCATTGTCCACGTTTAAATAGGCATATACAATGAAATTTTGTTCGCGTAAGCGTAGTATTTACTGACATCGTTTTTGTGATTGTGTGTGAATGCGATTAACCGTTGCAGCTCGTTTCATTGTGGGCACCCCGGCTTCTCCCTCGGCGATTTGCTCGTTCAACATCTACGGCTCGCAAAAGCGCGAGGGCGACTTCTACTCGCCGACCTATCCCGGGGTGTACCCCAAGAATCTCGACTGTCAATACAGGTAAGATATATCCTTTAAGAAAGTAAAACAATAACCAATGTTCACATTTTTTATTATTTTTAAATTACATATTTTAATATTTAAAAATCTCAAGAAGTATTGTTTGGAAAATGTGTTTTTGCACCAGTATTGTATATGTATATATGTATATGTATATGTATATATATATATATATATATATATATATATATATATAAGAATGAAAGGTAAGAATTTACAATGTCCTCAAACACATTTATTTAATAAGGAAGAAGCTCAATACACTTTTTGCACCGATATTTTTAGAGCATTTATACCATATGAGTAGAAATCCGCGGCCTTATATTCAATGTAGGCATTGCCAGTAGCCGTGGAACCTCTTCACTTGTGGAAAAACGCATTCCACCAACACAATGCTTTTAATGTCTGAAAAGGAAATAATCGAAGGAGATCAGGTCCGGAGAATGGGGGGATTTTTCGGGACTTGTGTGCAGGAGCATTGTCCTGGTGAAACAGGGCACCTTTCTTCTGCAAATGCTTGCCGTTTCTCAGAGAGTTCTTGCTTCAGGCGGTCCAATAGTCCTGCAAAATGTTCTCATGTGATCGTTCTACAGCTTTCAAGTCGGTCGACCGGAATTATTCAATGTTAGTCCCAAAAACACGTAGCCATTACCGTTTCGCCCGATGCCATTGTCCGCACCCTCCTCGGAGGTCCTTTACGGGGTGCATACCGTTGTCGAGATGCCTCTTAAGTCTCGGGAGTGTAGCGATGGACCCAACGTTTATGAATATTTGTCGGATTTTTTATTATATTGGCCAAATGTCGCAGAAAAGCGGCAATACGTGCGTCTATTTGCCCTTATTAAGCAAACGCGGTAAAAACTACATATACATTCGAGAGTAAGTCCCTCCGCTGCGTGACAATTTCAACTGTCAACAATAAATGGCCACATTCACTCCAGTCTCAGTGTTTGGCCTGTTGTACTGTCGATGTACGCGAATAACTGCGATAACGCGATAAACGCGACTCCAGGTAGAAAAAGCGGGCCAGACGACGGAACAGGTAGCGAGGTTGATGATAGAGGCGGTCATGAGCTCGCAAAGTCCCGTGGATTCGTCTCGCTGGCAAGAGCAACATTAACTTAACATTGGCAATCACTCAAACTTAACAGGCGGTACGTCGCTGAACGCCACCCGAAAGCTTTACATTCACTTGGGATGTAGAACGTGGCCGCTCGAATAACAAGTAGGTCTTGGCCGCGGCCTGTGTTGCTTGAAGGAATCTGCCTTTTATTCAGCACAATTCTGATTGATCTTCTGAAGTCCCGCCGCCCGCTTCTAAACGTTAAAGTGAAAGCCAGAAGAAACGGTTAGCCGTCACATGTGAGCAAAGTTTGTTCCAGCAAACTGTAAGTAGCTGGTTTAACTTCACTACTCACTACTTTACTAACTCCTGGTAGTGCTAGCTTTTCTGCTATTACTAGAACGCTTCATACGATCAAACAAATGACACAAACCGCTATAAACTTTTTGAAACTTCAAGTATTTCATTAATATATATATATATATATATATATATATATATATATATATATAGCTGTAGGGGGACATGAGAGCGTACCACGTGCTAATAATAAAGATACATTCTGGCCTGCCTACACACACACACACACGCACGTAGACACAAGTACATGCGACAAAGCAAGTTCTATAGTGAAAACAGGAGTGAAAACGCTCATAAAAGCCGCTCTAACAGTGTTAAAAGTTGGTATAGGGCCGACAGAGAGAACGGCGCGTGGTCGACCCATTCAGAACGGACTCCCACGTCATAGGCCCACGCCGCTCGTCGTCGGCTCTTGTCCTGCAAGCGGTTCTGAGCGTATTTTTCTGCCGCATGATGCCTTTGGTCCCATATCCGGTGTGCGAACCAGAGCGCAGCTACGAAGCTACTACTTCCGGACGGGACTTGCTTTCTCCCCTCTCCCATCTCCCACCAAATTACGTGAGGTGACTCTGACGGTGCAGCGACTGAAGCACACGCTACACAGACCCGGGTGCGCTTTCGGCAACGAGACAACTATATTACAAAGCTGGCCATTGTATTACCATCCAGTGTCCTAGCGGACTGCCAAGAGAAAGCTGCTCAGCTAGATCTCTATGCCATACTCCTGCGCAACTCATCAGAAGGATTAAACCCGTATTGAAACTGCAATGCATGTCAGATAGAATTCGCGCGGCAAGATTAAGCGCACGGCTCTCCGTTTTGTATATATATATATACATATATATATATTAAGGCTGGTCAAATAAAAAGCTTTTGTTCAAAAGTAATCACCAGAGGTACCACCACAGCTATCCCATTGTTTCACGAGCCGAAGGATTCTCTGTGCAGTTCCATTTCACTGTGTCCTTTGCTTGACTGTCGCCCAGGTTCGAGCGCACCCTATTTGAGACATGTCCGAGCGCTAGGGATGGATGCTCTTACTGCTCTCACTTGACTGGGCCGGTACACCTTGTGTGACCCATGAAGCTGTGTGGATGCACGTTATCGTGAAGCAAAATCACTCCATTCGTGAGCAGCCCAGGGCATTTGCTCTTGATGAAGTTGCCTAGTCTACGGAATGTTTCACTGTACACTGTTAATGGTTTTTCCGTGCTGGAAAATTCGTTGAGTATCGGATCTCGTTTGTCGGAGTAGACGGTGATAGAATCACCTTACTTTCTAAGGGGAGGCCTTTGAGTACTTAAGGAGGAGGTGACGACGCGTGCTTCCACTGCATGATATCCCGCTGTGTTTCTGGCTCACAGCGTTAGCGCCAACGCCACCGGTAAAGATCTGTTCCAAAAAGCGGGGTCTTCACAATAACGGGACAGTGCTAGCTCTATACGCAGTTCCTGTTGAGCTTTTTCGGAACTCACTGCGCGCACACCCTTCAGTAATTCAATTTCCACGGGTACAATTGCCCACACTTATTTTTAGTTGAATGGGCCATAAATAAAATTTAAATCCTTTAGTTGTCGAGCCCGGTGGCGTGGTGTATTTGCCTGCGCCTCGCGACCGGAGGAGATACATAGGTGCGCGGGTTCGAACCTTACGTTGCACATTGTATTTATAGGGGTCCGTCTATAAAGCAATGCGAAAAACAGTCCCGTGGACGTTACATGTTGGCTGAGGGTCAGCCCGAAAAGTTTATTAGGTCTTTTAGTTAGGTCAATAAACCAATTATCGACTCAGCGTTTCCGCGTTGACTTTACTATCCCACATATATTATTGCCCATACTATTCTAACGCTGGCCGCCATCATCGCTGCCAACAATCACATTGTGGCACGCAAATCGCTTCTTACATGGCCATTTACCTTGTCGACGAGTTCAGCCGCGATTACCTGTCTGAAATCGTCCTTAAAATCCTCCCCCGGCCTTCGCGAAATCGGGCACTCCACTGTGTCACTGTTTTGTCGGCCGGTTGAACCCCATCTACGGTCATAAATCTGATAGCACCTCGCTGCTTTTCCGTCGTTGAATTTTACAATGGGAACGTCACAATGCCATGGGAATGTCCTCACACGCACTGCCGCGTCAAGTGGACACTTGCTTCTACTCTAGGTCTTGCGTGGGCACCAGCGCATGCGCACAACCACGCCGGACACTTCATTCGCGTCCCTAGATATCTCACTATGTTATCCCAAAGTGGCCTATTTTCACTAGTTGGGTTGTTATGACGTTTCGTACATTTTCATTTGTACATATATATATATATATATGGCGTTAGTTTGACTAACCCTACATGAGTGTTTGAGATTAGATCTAACTTATATTAAGTGAGCTAAAATTTAACTTAGTTAAATTCGGCCAATCGTTAAACATTTTTGCGCGCTACTCCGCTTGGTCTGTTACGAGCCTGCATCTAGCCGTCTACAACCGTCACCGTTTCTCCCTCTGTCTATGTATTCTGTACAATCGTGTTGTCGTATACTAGAAGTTCAATCTACGACTATGAAAGGCCTATATATTCGGTTTATTTGGTAAGTTTTACATAATATAGGTATGTTTATACGGTACCTATTTTTAGCGTCACCGACAGTGTGTATATATATATATATGTTCTGGGTATGCGGCTTGGGGAGGCTGTATGCGCAGAGCACATTTGTAATCTATGCCGGCCCAAAGTTTCCGTTACGGCGGAACACGCGCTGTCTTGCCGGTTCAGTGTCGGTTGTCATCCAAGACATTTCGTACACCGTGATCTGTAGAGCGCCCAGATTCCTTCAGTAAAAGAGCCCCTGGGCATGTGCACCAACAGTCTCCTACGCCCAGATGGAAAAGCCCTAACACCATGGCAACGGGGTCGTCTGCTACTATGGGACGCGACGGTTTCATGTACACTTGCCAGCAGTTACATTGCGCGCACAAGTCGGGAAGCTGGCGCGAGCGCACGTCTTGCTGAAAGCAGCAAATTGTCGAAGTACAGGGAGCTGTCGCCGCAATACATAATTCAGCCGATCGCCATTGAAACGTTGGGGCCAATGGGTGAGGCTACCGTCAAGTTCCTCAAGGAGCTCGGAAAGAGGGTAACTGCTGTGACGAAGGACGCGAGAGCCGGAGAATACCTTGTGCAGCGTATCTTCATGGAAGTTCAACGTGGCAATGCAGTGGCCGTAGTGGGGTCGCTTCCATCGCCAGGGGAAGGACTGCCAGAAAAGCCGTAACAGTAACAACTAATAATTTGACTATTAAAAATGAAACATTAAATAAACTAGTCGTACTCTCGTTCTGAGTGCGATCCCCGGTAAAAAAAATCTCTGAATGGTGGAAGCCCCCTTCTCAAATATTTCTTAATATAAGCGTAACGTTTGGAATTAGGTGGGCCTTTTCATTTGGATCTTAATTTTGTAAGCAAACATTGTCTGCAGGTTCTAAGTCGGGCCTATAAGAAGTGACGGTGGCGTAGACGGTCTGATATTCGTTTCTTCTCACTTGAATCTATGATGAAGACGTTAAACACTGCTCAGTCGCACATGACACACAATTCACAATCGTTCACAAATTTATTACACACACAAAAATAAATTATTTATTAGGTTATTTTTCAACAGGGAATTTCAGCTCGGCTTGTTTTCAAACGAACGTCTTAACCAATATGTCTTCAGAAGTCGTTGCCCGGCGGTAAGGGGGATGCCTTTTTTTCTTGAACCACCTTTGCTTAAGTGGGCTTTGATGCTGCTTGATAATTATGTAAGATATGATAATGAAGGCCTACGTTGTATCATTGATTCAATATTATATGCTTCTACTAGTGCAGAAAAATTGCTTATTTGATGCTCTTGCGGTGTTCTCTCCGATGGTTTCAGGTTCATCGGCACGAAGGGCCAACGGATTCGCTTGGAGTTTATGGACTTCGACCTGTCCTTCGGGGGCACTCACTGCCCTTTTGATACGGTAGGTCGCTTTTTGCCTACTCCTCTAGGTAAATATTATTAATATTTATTATTCATAATTATTTTCCTAGAGGAGTAGACAAAATTACTACTCAGACGTTTTGTCGTGGGCGACTTCTGCGGCTTGGCCTTTGTGATTGATGCATGCAGTCCTGAACAAATATATCTGCTGTGAAGCGTAAAAAAACAAACAATTTAGTGTTAGTACTCTATAGATACGTTAGAAAATCTATTTACTTTGCGCATTCAAATTGCGTAATGTTTTTGTTAACAACCCGGTGGTCGTAAAAAAAATCTGAAAAGGGCCATGTGTTTTTTGTTT
Source organism: Dermanyssus gallinae (assembly GCA_003439945.1). Classification (NCBI taxonomy): domain Eukaryota; kingdom Metazoa; phylum Arthropoda; class Arachnida; order Mesostigmata; family Dermanyssidae; genus Dermanyssus; species Dermanyssus gallinae. Next base: position 849,418 of record QVRM01000729.1, read on the forward strand.
GAAAGCGTTCGAGAGGGATATTGGACATTAGCGAGTATGTGTGTACTTCTGAGAAGATACTAACAAAATCTGTATATATTATATAAATTATCTGTACATATAAACATTCTTGCTCCTATAAATCGCAAAGTTGGTATTGCAAGTATGCGCTACCTATAAAGTGAGACTATTTCGCAAGACGTAAACAAGATGCTAATCGCAGTGTTGTCCGACAAAATGGCCATTGGAATCAATCGTAATGTTGTTAAATATGTTTTGTTATACAATATATTGATCAGTACATATAGCATGTTTGGGAGTGCATGCAGAATTGTTTTTGAACCAAATATTGCTTTAGAATAAAATCGCTCTAATCATTTTTAATATTACTAAATGTTGAATGCTCATGACTGTTTCACATCTAACCTTCGTGTAAATAATCTTCACTATATTCGTCTTCACGAAATTTTATTTAGACATCATCAGATTTGAAGTCTATTTTTACAAGGCTCCACATATTTGTAGTGTATGCATTTAATACTACTAAATGATTACACATGGCGTTCAAATTTGGTGCCTGCAACGTATAATAGAGTTTGTTTCATATGTAGAATTTTATCTGGCTGTTTTTTATTTGCGCTTCAACGACTCGTAAAATATTAAGCACTCTTCGGAAAAGCTCGAAACTGAACGACCACAGTAGCTATGCATTCCAATCCTAGTTTGGAAGTTCTTTGTTTGATTATACCTGATCTCTCCTTTTTGTCGCATCTCGTTGCTCACGTCGCATTTAATTGACATGTAGCCTATAGTACGCAGTGCCCATATTCATTTGTTCAAGTTTATTGCCACCTTTCGATTATATATATATATATATATATATATACCAAACAAAAGGTGGAAGTGATATATAGAAGTGATAGAATAAAATATAAGCAATAAGCACTCAAGTACTAGACACAAAATTGCATATATTCCATTTTGCAATTTACGCCGGTACGTCACGTGAGGAATTTTGTACGAATCGACGGACATGCATAGTTCCGCCGATAATATATATATATATATATATCCCGTATATCACATATGTAATACATTTTTTGCTAAAGTAATTGCCAACGGGAAATCAAAGAAAAATTACATAGACAGCAAAAATAAATATTTATACAACAAAAAGTCTACACGGACGACATCTACGTCGAGACTTGATCGTTTAAAACATAAATGCAGCAACAACAATAACCAAAAACAATAACAACATCCAGAGCTAGTGATCACGTAGGGTGCCTCATATAGACTATGCTTCTGGGTACAGCTTGTCCCTGGCTGACGGGATCCCTGTCCTTGGTTGTCGTTATCATACAATCGCTGACTCCATAAGAGTATGTTGCCGATTCTCCCGGGAGCAGAAACGACTGGAATAGACTATAGGGCGGGGAGAGGGAGGTGCTAGTAGAAGCAAATGGCCACTCTCAGCTCGCCACTGTGTAACATCTCTCTCGCGCAATGGAACGAAAAACTTCGTAGAGACTGGCTGCCATCGAACATTATTTCCGCGAAAGTTGTACTCTGCACTACGACAAGATTGTTATTAACAAACAGTTAATAACCAAACCCTACGAAGTTGTTGTCTTCATTTGATCTGTCACTGAGAGTGAATAGTAGAAAGACGGAACGACGGCGGTTTACCTGTTTTCGAACTGTCGGCACGCGTTCTTATCGTCGAAGCTACGAGTGTGTCGAAAGGTTGCACAGCATACTGGTAACAGCACCTGAGCTACGAAGGCTGTGGGTTCTCTTGAGGCTCTGGCATACAAGCTTGTGCTTCTGTGAGTACTCGTCGTCAATTTGGACCGTACTTTTTGTTCCTAATTCGACCCGGTGAAACCTTGCAGCTTTACGCTGAGAGATTCGGGAATATGGTCCAGAGTCAGAGACTTGCCCATGGAGAGGAGGCACATTCAAGCGAATTTTTTTTGTTGCGAAATTATGTTTGTTATTACCAGGACAGTGCTTAGGCGAGTCTCACTGAGACTGATATGCGATCGCCGCTGCATTTTACTTGAATGTCCGAGGCAATGAGTGACGCTAAACTAATTCAATCTATTCGACGGCATCGAAGTTACATTTGTTAGGATTGGCCTGCAGCTAACGCTCTGAGACGTTATGATGAGAGCGAGTTAGCTCTCATCATCGTCTGATGAGAGCTATGCATACAAAATATACCATATGGCTAACTCGCTCTCGTTGTGCCTAATTAAGCCAAGGCAGCAGGCGTCCCAGTCGGTACCACCGGGTTGCTAAAGCCCGGGGCGTTTACCGACCGGCCCTGGTTTCGTGTGCAGCACACCTCCCCCGTACATTTAAAGTAGCCTTAACAATCCCTCGAATGGGCCATGACAAAATGACAATATGAATTCATTGCCACTCAATCGTATCGTATGCCTTGCCTCCCGCGTCAACAAAAGTGACCTCGGGAAAGTTACTATTGGGAGTTTATACAGTCTGATCAACTTTCTATTGGCGCTTGAAGGTCCCCGCAGCACGCGTAACTCGCGCGCCAGCGGACCAACACCGGAAATAGAGTCATAGTTACTCCCGAATACTCATATCACTTGTGCCACTAGAACGAGTGATAGCAGAATCTGATGTCCACTGGGAACAGATGTTGCCAAATACGATACATAAGTCATCATTACGCCACTTTAGTATAGCGTCAAAGATGCGCGGAACAATTTGGTGCGTGAGGAAGTAGTATCTTGTCGCACTTGCTCCCGCTGATGGCCATTTTGATTTGTTAATTGCAGCTCTGTAAGGGCAATCGATTTCGATCGGTATGTACTCGTGTCCAATCACTGCTGAGGCTCCTCGCATTGTTCGATTTTTCGATTTACCCTTTTATTAATGGATCTATCTCAACAAAGACCAGAGCAATTGCCTTTGTTGTTTCCCTAGGACCCCGCGAGCCGGCGTACCTGCTGTTGTCCTGGAACTTCTACGCCTGCACGTTCAGGCTTCTATCTGATTTGCTTGTGTTTCGGGGCACACTCGGAATCCTTATTTTTTCCTTTCCCGTTATGCAGGACTACAGCGAAGCGACTCGAGTGTCGTTGGTGCCAAAGCCCTCAACAGTCGCAGTGCCATATTTCGGGCTATGGTATCGCGGGCGAGGTGCAGTGGAGACACAACGCAAGCTATATTCCGGCGTCACTAGACAGAAGCGTGTGTTCGTTCTGTCCTGTCTTGGGTGATGTCACTCATATTAGCTCATTACTAATATTACTGCTATCATACTACACGACGACGTTGCGTGTTGGCAACGTACGAACCTGGACACAACAAATGGATTTGCACTCGTAGTAATCCCAAGTATATGCATGTATACGCGTTTATATATATACGCTTGCTGTCGTAACATCATCCTGAATAATCGCGCTCTTCTCTAGTAATGCGGCAGTCTTGATGATAAATGGTCCCTCAAATAACCTTCGTACAAATTAGGACTGCTACGGCTATTTCTGCTTTTAAAAAGCAACATTCGGTTATGGTTCAGTTATTTAGTACCACTTGAGAGAGAAAGAGATAGTAACTGTCAAAGAAAATGCCCCATATATGACCCTGAATATCCCGAAAATCAACTACGTTCGTTCCTTTCGAAGCTCTGCCAAACACGTTGCAGAAGCCTGCCCTTGAGTATCTTTTCGCCCCTTTCAGAGGGAACTTATTAGAGTATTTTGCATATGAGGTATTGGATTGGATCGTATTGGAAAGCACCGCTACGCACTTCTATGCCTACATCAGAGCAGATGTTGCAGCAGAGTTCCACGAATAGATTGACACTGTTCAGCCTTCCACTGGAACTAGTTTGTGCTCCATTACCCATGACAGAACAGGCTCGCTTTAGGCTCGCGGATGGCTGCTGCTCTAGCAGTTTCAGGCTTGACGGCTATCACGCTGCCACACAGAGAGCAACGACATGCTGAGCAATTTGAGGCCGCCAGACTGTATAGCCTAGAAGAGCCATGGCCCCCGCGCCCTTCTGCCACGCGGGCAGACATTCCTTTAACACAGAACGTTAATCACTCATCATTGGTTGTCATTAGTTAGTGTTCTCGGTTGCAGTAGAATAGCCCAGGTCAAACTATAATCTAAACGGGGGTCACCGATGTAGAGTTGCCGCTGCTGCTGCTGTAAACCATCGTTCTAAAGACGCCCACCCAGTGCAGTCAGGTGCACGAGCGAACCTCACAATGAAAACAGCTACTCACAGAACGCGAACGTGCTACAGACGCAAGACCTGCACACTTCTGCCGCGGTGTGACCTGCGCTTTATGTTTCATCTTATCAGAACCCACGCGAAACGTGGTGTCGGCTGATTCCGTGACTAGACTTAACTCAGACTACGTTGTAAAAGTTGCTGCGCAAACATAAACAATGATGCTTTACCATAATTGCAGGACTGAGGCGCTACCGGGTAGAAGTCTTGTACCTGGTTAGGCCCAGCCCTCTACGACCTCACACAGTTCCATAAAAAAAACTATCAAGATACAGAGAAAAAATGACTACCTCTTATTTTAGCCATCTCTTCCACCTTGAGCTAGTGTGGGAACTCCAATGTGCTCGGAGCTATTGTGGGAACTCCAATGTGCTCGGAGCAATAGTGGGAACTCCAATGTGCTCTAATTCAATACTAATAGAATTAAAGCTAGCGCTTTATTTTAATAGTACCAACGCTTGTAGTTTTATTGTAGGAGTTTCAGTTACATCAGATTCACCAAACTGCAGTGTAAGATGTTGCAACTACGCGACCTCCAGGTGACTTCTTATAGTGTACAATTTGCGAAAAAATATACACCCTCACCATTACGCAAGAGAGAAGATCTTGTGTTGTAAACAACGTGTATCGATGTCGCAGGCCGCAATAATAATTGCGTTACATATCTAGGATTTATAAGCTATACACTCATTGTTTGGACGATGATCCAGTCGAATGAATATTGTGGTGTGTACAAATATTCGACGCCGCGTGTGGCTAGTATACGTTGGCGTATATTGGGGGCTGCACTCATTATACGAAAACGACAGCGTACCTCGAGTGAGAGATACTTCACCAGTCATGTGGAGCCGTATCGTCGCTACCATCTGTTGAAATTTATCGCGTTTTGATCAACAATACAGTGACATAGGCTCATTGTGCGAAGGCAATTCGATTTACTGCGAAGACGGCAAAAGACACGTCCGCCAACAATGAATGAGGTGCTTGAATGGCTGAGGCAAGTCGGACGGCGGAACAAACTCGAGTTTGAATCGCACCGTCGTCAGGACAACGATGACACTGCAGGTGAACTGCAGGAACTTGACCGTGATCACGTAGGTAGCTCGGAAGCTCACCAAACATTTGCCGATTAAAGATAGAAATCACCGATGTTTTCCCCGCACTTCACTCAGCTCATCTTCGCTCCTGTTCCAGGATGATGATGATGATGATAATAATTATCATCCTTCTTTGTCCTGTGGTTACTAATCACGGACGACCGTCGTTCACAGATTTGTTCATTGCCTAAGGCGAGTTTTGTTAATTGTGTCTGCGGCTGACGGCAGTGTCAGGAAAATAGGCTTCGCTACGACCGTCGGAAGCTGGCCTGATACCGGGGTAACTGCGACTTGGCCTGCAGGCTATATGCGTGTACTTTGTCCTATGAGAATGTCCCATGGACGTTAAATCTTGGCTGAGAGTCAGCCCCGAAAGGATTTTTTTGTCCTATGAGAAAGTAGAGTTGTCGGTGATAGGCTGGCTCTTCTATAATCTATACATAGCGAAGATGTTAGAGAAAAGCGAATGATGAGAAAAAAAAAAAAAATATTATATATATATATATATATATATATAGTCATGTAGGGAATAACATCACAAAGCGAAAACAGGAACGCACGAATCTCTCGTGCAGTGATTGCGGGCACGACAATGAGGCAGGATGGGCGTTTCAAACAGAACCCATACGGCTTCTAGCCTGCTAAAGCTTAAATATACCCACTTTGCAACCTGCGCCGCTGTTTATCTTCTCACGGATCATTTACTGACTGATTGATTGAGTGACGTGATCACCCCCCCCCCCCCCACCCCCCTGTCGCGGTGAAAGACTCGCGAGGCGGGTTCCCATAACGCGCGGAGACCGGACGGGGAACAGAGTGAACTCCGAGGAGGCGGGGGGAGCGGGGGTGGAAGGGAATTTTCGAACGAAAAGAAGACCCCTTGCTGATATTTTGGAGCGCTGGTCGCGCACTGGGTTATTTGGTCAAAGTGTGGGAGAGCGGAGTGACGGCGTGGACGACGTGGGTGTTCGAGTTCAATCAGCTCAGACGGGAGGCAAGCGGTTGCGTTGTACTGTTCGTTCTCGACGTCCTTGGACAGGACCGCCAGTCTACGTACGCTCGTCTTGTCGAAGAAGAAGAAAAGAAGGTGGTAAACGTTTTATCTTTCTTTTCTTTCGCACTTCGCCGTCACCGCCGGTGTCTACACGAAGCCTGGATGCCTGGCAGTCACTCTAGTGCTAGCTGCCACGCTAGCTGGTTAGTCGCCTTGAGGAATGGTGAGGTAAGGTGCCCGACGATGGCAGGTAACAGAGTTAGCCATAATGCTGACGGCGGTGGCGTCGGCAGCAGCAGCCGCGGGAACAGAACTTCACTTTAGAGCTGCTTTGACAGCAATAGCAGTCGTAGCAGTCCAGCAAAGGTCTGACGTACCAATTACCCTTAGCAGTAGTAGTAGTAGTAGGTGCCCTGGGCTCACGCTCCCCATTCGAAACAAACTCAAGCGTTCATTGTCACGCACGTAGGATAGACTCCTGTTCGGGTAGACTTCTTTCTCCTTCCTTGGTTGATAAGTGAAATCGGGTTGAGCACTGCCGTGCTGCAATTACATTTGTTTCTGCTTTGGGAGAAAGGCCAAATATACGTTCAGTTCGAAAAGATGGCTAAAAGGGTGAAGACAAAATTGTGGCTCACATTAGTTTACTACTACAACGCTGCGAATAAGAGTGCGTTGGATAAGAATTTGACCTCCCCCCCCGATCTCTCGATAAAAGGATCTCAGGTAACCTCGAAGGAATGGCCTACACGGATATCAGACAACTCGGGCAACCTTGGAAGAATGGTTTAAACAGATCTCGGATAACCTTGAGGGAATAGCCTTCACGAATTCGCGCTGAGTGGCTTCAGTCTGGTGTAAAAATATAACAACGGTCAGCAACACCCCCGATTGCTCTCTCCTATGTCGGCCGCTCACTATGGAGAGAATGCGGCTTCTTATTATTAATATCATCACCAATAACGGTGAGTCGAAAAGCGTGAGCGACATTGACATCTGTGGCCGTCGAAAACCGCAAAAGGAAATTAACGAGGCCGCGACATGAAGACGGAACCCAAGAAGACAGTTAGGGACGAGGCTACTGATTCATGTCAGTCTCTTCGTTAACGATACAGAGTCGTTTCTTCACCAAAGTTGATTTCGTTAACGATTGAAGGCCTACCCCGCGCTCTTTCCCCCATTGTGCCCCACGATTTTCAAGGAACTCGTTGACGAAACACACACCTCCTCTCTGTACTTGCAATGATTCTGAATAGAGAGGGACATATATATATATATATATATATATATATATATATAGATTAATAAATGTCAAAAGAGCAAAAGAACTGTTTATTGGCCGCAGGAAGTCGTGTGCCCACGTCGGTGATAAATACAAGGGAATTTCTTATACCGCTGGCCAAGGAGGGTTGTGGCACTTAACCCAGCCAGTGCACAAGCGTATTTCTGTGATGACTCAAACGTCGGCATGCCCATTGACTCTCGATGGAGAGCAGGTGCAGCAAGCTAGGTCACAGACGTACGACAGCTTTGCTCCCGCTGAGCATGTTTGAGAATTGGATTTTTCTTCCCGCTGCACTAGTCCTTCAACCTGCTGCGACTGCATCGACGGGATAATCTACTTGGCCAAGCTCGTTAGGCCCACCTCGGCAAGGGGCAGCCCCTTCTTTGGCCAATCACACAACGCGTCGCTTGCCGCTCTCATCATACTTTGCGAAAAACTGCTGAGGCTTCGACGGCTAAGCAGTTACTAAACTAACAAATGTCTGCGTAACGCACGCAAGTTTCGTCGGTATATTAGATATACGCCTGCAATCGTTTCGATCTACAGCGAAAAGTTTCAATTTATCCAGCAGGAGGAGAGTTCTCAACCAGGTCGTGTAGAACCAACCTTAGCGAAGCAGAGAATTGAGCAGTCATAGGATGGCAGAGCCTACTAAAGCTAGATATTGCATCTAAAGCTAGGTATTGCTTTAGTAGGTTTAGCAACGTAGCTTTTTGAAGCGGTTTGGAGCCTCACTGAAACCACCAAGAAGCGTAACGATTCACAGACCTAAAGAATCGCTAGTCAGTGAAGTGCATAAAATAGCGTTTATTGATGTCAACTGATGTGTGAAAATCTAATCTACAAATTGATTCCAGTTTGCTAAATGCACCGACAATAGTTGCGCATTAACTCTAGTTATTTACGAGATCCATAGTGGCATTTGTTGGTATCTTCAGCTATCGAACAACGTTCCCTTGCACCGAATGTCTCGCGGACTTTAATTCATGGTCTAAGTCTAACTGTCTACCACAGACTTTTAATGCATTTTCTTGCCCAACAACGTTCGCACATAAAGACTCTAAACCAGTGAAGATATTTCGATAAGCGAATGATTGCACTAAAACGAGTGAAGACTAATTTTTGCGTAGCCTTAGCTATCCTAGCTGGCATTTTTTTTCGAATGTCTTGTGATTCTAAGCTTAGGTAACTCCACTCGACATTTCTAAGGTGATGTGAGCAGGCGTGTTTATGTATTGGTATCCATCTATTCTAATAACGAATCATTTTAAAGAATTTGTTGAAAGTGTCCTGATGCAGCTTCTAGTTGACACTTGCCTTGCATTTCGCCGCCAATCATTTATTATACTATGTTTGATTGTAGCGAACTTTCGTTAATCCCGTTTAATCTGCAGTGCCAACGCTATAACCGTGTGTTGCAAATGAGAGTCATAGGAAAGGACCCAGAACTGCGACCAGATCGTTTTCGATCGATTTGCAGCAATTATGAAAGTCATAATAATTATTATTAGTGGTGAGTGAACGTACAAACATTTCCGTCGACCTATCCCTCTCTCTCTGGGCGCTCTTTTCTATCTTGCGTCCTCGATCCCATACTTGTCGGCGCGATCGTTGATTGGCGTTTTGATTTACTGCGCATATGACAGGTCTCCGGGGAAATTTCGTTTATAAACTTTCAAAGTGATGCTGTGAGTCTTCTAGATTTGTCCGTTTGCTCAACTGACTTACTAGTGATGCTATGATGATGATGATGGTGATGGTGGTGGTAACCCATGTCGTGGTGGCAAAGTGGCGTTAGGAAGGAAGAAACGCAGCTATTTCCATGACAATCAATCCGTATTTGTTGTTGTTATTGTTGCTGTTGTTGTTCTTAGTGTCGCAGTCAATATTGGCAAACATTTTTGCATTGTTACTGACCGCTGTCCCCGGCAGTCTGCACAATATATGTATAGCCGCGATGCTTCAAGAAGGCGCCCATCTAAGCGAGACCATCGGGCAAATGGCGGGTGGCATTTTAAACTTGATCTAAGCACCAAGACCAGGTGATGACAAATTCTTTGAGAAGAGATCGGGCGAAATGTCACATGACGACGTCTTTGCTCCGTCCGGCTACCCAATTCCTGTTTCGAAGCGACTGCGTTGCGTTGCGTTCTCGTCTACTTTGTGGTATTCGTTTGTTTCAATTTAGCCAAGATTGGCGCCAGCGAACAAGGTCGACGTCGGGGCCCTTCGTAGCGTGGACGTATGTGTATAACAATCCCCACTAGTAAGAAAAGTGGTGACATACGTAACAATACACGCAGGTATGTTAGGAATGCCGACATACATGCGGCGGCATATTGTAGCTATAGCCATGATATTCGGCTTCAACGTGACGATGTCTACCAGTCTACTAATAGCGTAGTCTTCGTCTGTCGAACGAACGGACGAACAATTTCTCTCCCATCTCAGTTCCTAATTGCTACGGTGTTATTCGTAGTCAACTTCGAGAAGCTGCTCGAAAAGGTTGCTCTGTAAAAGCAAGCATTTTGTTTTGTGCTAAAAGTTTGATTTGTGGATCGCGAAACGCAACGGGTAGTAGTAGTAATTGGAACATACGCTCGCTTGACGGTAGTTGCTTTGGTTGTTTGGCTGAAGCATTTAAGTGGAATTTCAAAGTATATATTATTAATTGGCATAGAGCATGACATGGTTTGACACATCTGTTAAATGAACCTAGCGGAACTCTTTCCGTACGTTTTCTATTTGTACAATAATACCATCGTGGTTTTTATCTTTATTTCATATTTGGGCGAATTTGACGTTTGATGCTACTGAGCTTTCGGCTGTTAATTGTTACATAATGCTTTTGTGAAGTCATTCTTGTGCAGTCATATGGGCTCCACGTTCTCGTCTATATACAGGTAGTTCAACAAGTTCTTAAAATGAAAACCAAGAATTTTCCAAATCTTGTTTTTAATATTTTCTTATTTGATATACTCCCCGAGAAGCTCAATACACTTTTCCCACCGAGATTTCAGAGCATTTATACCTCTTGAGTAGAATTCCGCGTCTTTAGACTAAAAATAGGCATTGACAGCAGCCTTAACCTCGTCAATGCTGGAAAACGCTTTCCACCGAGACTATTCTTTAAATGTCCGAAGAGGAATTTATCAGAGGGGGCCAGGTCCGGAGAATAGGAAGGTTGTTCAATAAGTTCGAACCTCAGTTTGCTAGTTTTGCCGATGCTTGCCGCGACTTGTGTGCAGGAGCATTGTCCTGGTGAAACAGGACAACCTTTTTCCGCAAAGCGGGTCGTTTCACGATGAGTTCTTGCTTCAGGCAGTCCAACAGTCTTGCATAATATTCTCCTGTGATCGTTTTTACCGCTCTCAAGGTAGTCGACCAGAATCATTCCACGTTGATCCCAAACAACCGTAGCCATCATTTTTCCGGCCGATGCCGTTGTCCGCACCCTTTTCGGAGGTCCTTCATCAGGTGCACACCATTGGCGAGATGCTATTTGGGTCTCGGGAGTGTAGTGATGGACCCAGCTTTCATCGACGGTCACGATTCTGCGCCAAAAATCCGACGGATTTTTCGACATCTTAGCCAAATTTCGCTGTGAAGCGGAAACACGCGCGTCTTTTTGGCGTTGGTTGAGTAAATGCGGCACCCATTTTGCTCTGAGCTTTTTCATCTTCAAGTTCTCGTGCAGGATGAAATGCACACTAACCAAACGAATTCCCAAGGCCTCCGCTATCTCCCTAATGTTCACTCGCTTATCTGCGGCAACGATTTTCCGCACTTTTTTCACGTTTTCCTCATCAGTTGCCGTTTTTGGGCGTCCCGAACGTAGTTCATCCTCGGTGCTCCTGCGACCTCTTTTTAACTCATTAATCCAGTTGGACACAGTGGCAAAAGATGGCGCAGAGTCACCGTACACCTCGTCTAACTCAGTTTTCACTTGAGTCGCATTCCAACCTTTGAAATGAACATGCTTGATAACCACTCGAAACTCTTTTTTCTTCATTTTTCAAAATCACGCCTGATACGTTGCACGGGAAAAGCGATCAAACGAAATAGCACTGGCAAATCATCATCATATTTTGACTGCTAGCAGTCGAAAAGTTGCGCCAAAATTCCAATTCGGAAAAGCTCATTTTAAGAACCTGTTGAACTACCTGTATACTAAAATATTCATAAATAATAAAAACATATACACAATATTAATATACATTGTATACAACTGCAGCTTCTGTATAGCGAGATTTACAGAGAACCAAGGCCATGGATTCATACCAAACGTACTAAAATCTTAAATAGCGTTAGTAACACTAATATTGCTTGTGGCAACCTAAATGGCTAAGCTTCGCAATAATACGAACGTGGTAGTTCAAGTGAAGTTTAAAAAGACTCGGATTTCTAATTCATGAATGCATTGTTATAAAATGTTTTCACTATACTGCTATCAAATCTAGAAGTAAATAAAATACGCTGTATACAGGGACAACAGTTTCTCTCGTGTGTCATTGAACTAAATACAACCTTTAATGATACCAGCAAAAACAACATGGTATTAGACATGTGGACTCGGTTCGACTAGGAGTTCGGTTTGACTTTGTGTCAAATGTCGCGACGTTTAAGAGTCAATGCTTAGATCACTAATTTACGACGAATGTAAATTATTCAGCTTTAGGTGTAGTAGCGATAGGGCCAGGTTCTATGGTGAAAAACGATTCGCTAACGAGTGACGCATTCACTTATAATTTCAGGTAAAAGTGTACGATGGTCCTGACGATGGACCAAACAGTCCATTGATCGGTAAGTTGGACTAGCGACGCTACGCATAAAAACACACACACATAAAATATAATAAATTGTTGTCACATAAAATGTATTTTTTGGTTTATGGCGTGCTTTTGTTGACGCTTTGCACAGCATGTCGCTCTTGGTTCAGCAGTGTATCGATGCGTTGTTTTTTCGAAGGAGTAGAACATTTGGAGACGCAAGAAAGCTTTACTTATCAAATGACCGACGTGTATGCGTATAGAGCACATTTGGTGGCACAACACATGTAATGACTAGGTCGCATTCAATTAAAATGTTTCCTCTGCACGTTGTCCACCGATACCGATACGGACCACCAATGACATGGGGGCATCTGCGCCCATCTTGCTGCTTCATTTGATTGTAGCGGTAGAATTAGGTAAGGCCCCTTGTAGTTGCGAGATAAAGATATGCTTGTAGTGCAGATTAAAATGTACAGTTGCCAGTTTCTATACCGCTCATGTACACTCCCAGTGATGCAACATGATCCCCAATGGTCGATTAAAGCTCTTTGAAACACTTTCGTGCACTAAATTACCTCTGGCAGTAGTACAAAAGAACAATACGCCGCACTCGTAAATTTCTCTTTGACTTGAAGGTCACAGGTGATGACCTCACATAGTACCATACTCATATGGGAATTTCTGTCATCATATAGTTTCATACTCATATGGGAATTTCTGTCATCATATAGAATCATACTCATATGAGAATTTCTGTCAGAAAGTAAAGGCGAATTTCCTGGAACCGACTAGGTACTGTAGCAATGTGCGATGCATAAATGAGCTTAATGATGTGTTTAACTATTGCTGTTAACGCTTGGTGCACTGTGGTTATTGTGGTGGGTGGCGGTGGTGTTGCTGAATATTGTTTCCGTACAGGTACCTACTGCGGCCAGCAGCGATCCCTGGAAGTGTACTCATCCGCGGAGGCCCTATTCGTCCGCTTTCGCACTCTTCGCCGGCAGGCGGACTCACAGAACAGGGGCTTCGCGGGCTGGTTCGAGTTCTCCGAGAAGTTCGCCAAGCTAGGTCGGTTCCAGCTATCAATCCGGATACATGCCGATACACTGCTATTAACGGGTCTTAGCTTCTTCGCAAATATCATTTAATCATATATATATATATATATATATATATATCAGGCAACAATCCGTTAAATATCTCGCTTGTGCCCATACGCAAAACTCGTACAACCTTATTTTAGGAATAAAATCTATATATCGAATTTAAGAGTATTCATATGGGTACAACGAATGAAGATCGATGCCACTACGATCGATACTAATGAAAATTGATTTTTCAAATTTTAGATTTCATCAGTGAAGATGGGGAACATATACGAGGAACCGGTAAGCCAGCACCTGTATGCGCCGCATAATATAAGCCAATGTAGAACACATTTCCGTACGAAATTTCCTTATTATGCTACAGAGTCACGTCACAAGCTAGAATGAATTCTTTCCCAAGCGGCAATGACCGTCAAGTCATAGTCCTCTATGTGATACAATTGTTTGAAACCACACATATATGTATATATATGTAGGCTTCGTCGAAACTCGATGATTGTCAATAATCGACTCCATACCATATGAACACGAGCCCACGGTCGTGCATTCGGCGGTATGGCGAAGACCACCAGCGAGCAACAGCGACGAAGCACTAACAACGACAACGAGGACAACAACCAATGCTCCATAGTCTACGTTTCTAGTCGGCAAAGCCCAGCAAGACCTTTTCTGCCCTGTTGCTGGAGTTTGCCGTCCTCTATGTCACGATCCATCGTGTTGTCGAGGTCCCGCCTCGACTCCCGCCTTCAACGCCTCGACGTCGTCGCCTAACCGTGTGATTGATTCACTGCGCTGTACAGTCGCAGTCGCTGCTACAGCTAGAGCACCGGCAGTTTCTGTCGTAATGGCAGCGTGCAACAGGCAATCAACGTTCCCACAACGTTCACAAGAAGACGTCGTCGTCAACCACAACGATAACAACAACGACGACGACACATGTCCTATCCCGAAATGTCTTCGTGCATTTAGACTTTCACTCGGCCCAGCTCCCTTTCTCTATACTCTGTTCTGCTCCATTCTTTTCCTTGTTCCCAATTCTTCCGTCATCTTTCATCGCTTTCCCGACCAGAGACACATCAAGCGCTCGCTTGGGTGCCCTCCATACGTTCCCACGCGTGCCACGCGATTCGTTTGCTTCCCCTTCAGTCACCCTTCTTCATTTGACAGCCCTGGCGGTCCTGCTATTCCACCACCACCACCACATACTAGAGCCAACACAAAAGTAGATCGAGGGGTCTCTCGCAGGGTCCTGCTGCCAACATGTCGAGACATAGTCTTGTCCTATCTGGCGCTTTTCTCTTTCTCTCTTTATCTCTGTCTCGATCTCTCTTTATGTAGGAATTGATGCATTTATTATTCTGTTTACCCAAATACGTTATTATTCATGTAGATCAAAATGCGCATGCTATTCCTTCCTCTGAAGAGCGCGTCGAGCGGACATGCTAAGGTATATAGGGTTGAGAGAGCCCCAATAGGCCTTTTGACACCAGCATGCTGTCATCTATTCTTAATGAGCATTGCTCGAAAAAGCTCGATCTACAGCGGCGATCGAACCGGCGACATCTCGGTACATGGCAACCATGACTAGTGCACTCACTAGCCACCTTAAACCACGCTATATATATATATATATACAAACATACATACATACATATATGCATATATATATATATATATATATATATATATATATATATACGTGCATATCGCGACTTGCGGTTCATTTCTTTTGACGACGACGGGGCAGAGATAGTGGCTGCACTTGTGCTTTCTGGCATAGCGGCAGGGTGGGGGGGGGGGGAGGTGGTGTAGCCTAGAGGAGAGACCGAAAGCCCGATTGCGGCTTTCGGTTCCTGACGTGTCGGCATTCCTGCTGCTGGCTAGGTATGGAAGGAAGGTAGGGTAAATGCCTTTTGATCTCGACCAAAGTGGACGTAATCGCGCGCGCGGGGGTAATGGGGTAGCTAGAGTAGTACATAAGTAGAGCAGCTTTCTCTACTCGTTTGTGTAGACGGTCTCTCTACTCTTGTGCAGCGCAGCATAATACCATTTGCCGTCACCATGTTGATATTGTGCCTTTGATGCAACCGTATTCGGCTAGGCCTATCCTACGTGCATTGTATTATTTGTCTATACATGTTATTTATATATTTTCTCCAGCGGCCATAGAAATATTTGCCATCATATTCTTTTAGCGCGTTCTATTGTGGCATTATTTACTATAGCTCTTTCTATACCCTCTTCTCTTTTCCCAAATGTTACTTATTTTTTCCTTCGTCCGGAAGACTCGCCGGTGATCAAATGGGCACCGAAGCACATACGAGACATCAAACGCCAAGCAGAAACGACTTACGTTGTTAATAGATGCTCGACGGTCGCCCATTCGCTTGGCCGCACTTAGTAACCCGCCAGGTAATTAGCTGCATAATCTGGAAGTATATCAGTCGTCATACGGTCGTGAATGCTGGCAGCAATGTTCCTGTTGATGGCAGATCTCGATTTCGTAGACTAGTGCCATATGCTTGCGGTACAGAGAACCACAAAACGACACGTTTACACAGAGAGAAAAAGAGGAAGAGAGGGGGGAGAAAGAAGAGAGAAAGAGAGAGACTTTCACTCTCCGAGATGCCTCAGTACGATTAGCGGTGACGCCAACGCGCCGGGCGCCCCACCGTGTGCCTGAGCAACTAGCATATGCAAATGACTATAATGGACCATATAGACGACAACCGCTAGTACGGCCTACTACTACGATACTGTTATTATTATTATTATTATTATTCTCTGCCGCACCGGCCGTAGATAAATGCACGACTTAGGCTGCAGCACCGGCAGCAGAAGAGACAGAACTTAGCCGGAAAATATCTCCTACAACGTTAACAAGAGGCTGAGTTACCGTATATATATATATATATATATATATATAACGTTGGAGATCGGCAATTGCCAGCTAAATGTATGAGCGATCGATGGAGATATCTGGGAGTCGACTTTGACAGCAATGGCAGAGTTGACTTCACCAAGGATATACTCCTTAATTTACTCAACAGACTAACGATAGCTCCCCTTAAACCCCACCAAAGACTCATATTTTTGAAAGACTTTTTCTTTCCCCGCCTCCTATATAAACTGGTCTCCGGTCCCAGACCATCTTACGCACTCCCTAGCGACCTAGATAAAGAAATCAGAAAGGTTGTTAAGTCGAAATAGCTTAAGCTTGAAAACTCGGTGCCGAACACTCCACGCACCCTGGGGTCCAATAGATGCTAACCACCGAGCACTTTAAAAAGACCTTGCGAAAACAAGACTTCTTTGCGAGCGCTTGGGAACCTCCATTGAGACCGCTACACAAGAGACCGATTACTGGTCTCAACAACTACACAACACGTTCGATGGGGTACATTTTAAAAAAGCACACGAATACGCCCTTTGTACATTACTGGATTAAGGGTATGCCCTACCTATCTGGTAATGAGTGTTTAAACCTACTAAAGCTCAGGATCAACGCACTACCAACGCGTGCTTGGAGATTGGCCCTCAGATTGGCCAGGGAACACCCTGAAGACGTGTAGACACGGTGATCATGCACCTGAGACGTTGGCTCATGTCGCTCAGATGTGCGATACAACACACAAACAAACTATACAGAGATATGACGACGTCTGTGATCACGTGGCACGTCTTCTCCGCGAGAGGGGTCATGAGGTGGTTCGTGAGCGAGCATTCCGTTGACCGGGCGCACCTCGTAATAATAACATCTACCGAGGTCTGGGTTTTAGATGCCGAGGTTTGCGGCCCGAACAGGGACCTCGCAAAAGCGCGGCAGGACAAGATCGCCAAATATGACGTCGAGTTCCTAAGAGCGGCGCTCCCCGACCCGCTAGAACTTCTCAGATTCGGATCCATCACTATCTCTATGAGTGGTGTATGGGACTCCGAATCTACGAGTACGCTCTTGGGGCTCGGCGTCACGAAGAGGAATCTTATGGAGATTACTGTCTTAACGTTGCAAGGAACCTTGAAAATATACCGCTCGCACCGGGTTCATAAGAGCGGGGGCTACCATCAAGCAAGGACACGGACAGCTGATTCTTAACCTCACTTGACGCCTTTTTACCACCATTTTCATTAAGGCGAGCACTGCCGAGTGTGCAAACGTATTGTAAATGATTAATAAATCATCACAATGTTTTCTATATATATATATATATATATATATATATATATATATATATATAACGGTTATAGGCGCTATATGCCTGATTGGCACGTTAACAAAGGGCGTAGAAGCAATCGTAGCAGAGAGGCTTCCGAGTCTTCGCCAAAGAACGCGGCCTGATATCCGATGCACAGTACAGATTTCGCAAAAACAGATCGGTTCTAATGGCTATCAATAGAGTGGTGACCAAGGCAGAAATATTGCGCACCTCCTAATACCCGCAAGTTATACCCTGAGCTTGACGCGAAAAACGCTTTTACCGGCCTGCTATGAACGGTTATTCTGAATGCACTGGTTACGCTGATCGTGTCATCACCTGTGAAGGCCAGAAGATGCCTATGACGGCGGGCGTACCTTAGTGTTCTATCCAAGGATCACTACTATGAAACATAGCGTACGACGATGTGCTTCGACCCTACGTAACCTCCCTAAAGCAGTGGATCCTTTAGCATGCGCGGACGACTTGGCTGTGATGGTCCAGGCGAAGACGACTAAGGAGATTGTATTTATACGCTACTAAAGCCTTGAAAGTTGTGGAGGAATGGATGAAGGAGGTTGGGTTGGCTCATGCTCCGGAAGAAAATGAGGATATACTGCTGGTAAGAAAGAAACAAGGTCGATCCATCAAATTTGGCCTGAATAAGGTCCAACTAAAGATGGTCAGTGTAGACATCGATTTGGGCATACATCTGGACAGAGGGATGAGGGGTATGCACCATGATAGAAACACTCTGAAGAAAGCGAAGAAGGTTGCAAACACAACAGTCAAGATCCTCCATAGTGGGCACGAACCAAGTAGAGCTGACTCATCATATTGGCCGTCGAAGGGATCACAAGGACTAAAAATATTCCAAGTAGAACATAAAGGACCGCGACCTTTCGAATTACTTAAAAGACTGTCAGCACATCGGCTGCATTTGTCCTTGCTGACACTCTATTCTTGGACCTGAAATTAGAGGAAAGATAAAGGCTATAGGATAAGGGCCCAGAAAGCGCTAATAGGGAAGTCAAAGATGCCGAAAGGGAAAAACGCAATTACTGCATGGCAGAACGAAAGAGCTGCCATTCCGGATGGTGTACCGGGTGCGCGCGTACGTGACCTCATTCCTGACATAAAAAAGTGGTTGACGCAGAGGTCAGTCATTTTCAGACGCAGACCAGAACGGGCCATGGCAATTTTCAAGCATACCTGTTAAGGATGGGTAAAGTCTTCTGGGACACATGCGGATCTAAGCGTCGAACACGACGCAGCTTATACGCTGTTGATCTGCCCAGTTTCTGCGCGCGTTAGAATAGAGGCTAAAGGAAAGTGTTGGACCGATTGAAGTTGGGCGGATAGCTAAGCTCTACGAACCCTCCGGACCTGTCTACTCAGGGGATTTCACAACTCGTGCAATTCATCTGTAAAGGCACTTCTAACTGGAATATAGGAACTGCAGTGGCACGAGAAGTACTGGTTAGAAAAGGCATCCGGAGCGACTCAGGAGAGACAGATTCGGGACAGAGGACAGAATACGACGGTACCTCTAGAAAAACGTTTTTACAGATAGAGCGACGCAGCATGGCGCCTTTAAGGACAAGCTTTGAGATACCTTTGGCCAATTGATCCGAAGGACACTCACCACCTTCTCTTGTCGGCTCGCAAAACTAGACATAGAGTGAAGCTTAAAGGAAGAGGTGCGTTTAGTGGGTAGGATCTCAGCGGAATGATGCCCAACCGTCGGGTGTGAATCCCACACTACGTAGGGCTGAGTGTCTTATTCATCGCACTGCGTTAGTGCATAAAGCATGCAGCTCCATAAAAAATATATATAAGCGCTTTAACTCATTGGAATAGGCGGATAGTCTTCCATACGATATAAGAGCCGATACTAGTGGTCCCATTAATATGACTATTAACACAGTAAATCGATTCAGGTTGTTGGTGTTAATCCTGATTAAATTGAGTGATTGGTACTCTAGCTTTTCTGAAAGCGTATCTGATAGCTGTCCTCACGTTGTTTGCGTTGTACCTTTCAGTCTATGCTGCAGATATTTGTCCGAGCTTGATGTGATTAGTGAGAAGGCGAAAATGCTGAAACGCCGCTAAAGTTTCTTTCTTTAGGTAAAGATTTACGACGGCCTATATATATATATATATATATATATGTGAGTCTACATCTAATCTATTGTAGAGTGTGACCAGAAGATCCTGTCGCGAAAGGAGTCGAGCGGGACGGTGTACTCTCCCAACTGGCCCCTGCTGTACACCGCGAGTGTTGTGTGCAAGTACTTCATCTACGGGCTCGAGGACGCCCAGTACCTCGAGCGAGTCGGGCTGGCCTTCGAGAAGGTCGATATCAACGCGTCCGACGCTGATTGCAGCGACGCCTTCCTCAAGGTTTACTTGCAGGTGCGTTCACGATACATGCATTCATCCATCCATCCATTCGTCTACATCGTCTATCCACGGCATACACGCTTACATGATGATGAATGATGGTGCACTCTGTGTAACGCTTCTGCTACAGACACGAAAACTGGTGATTGCAATCGTCAGTCTGCTTCTAATAGGTAGCGATATCAGCAACAGATACAACAAAGGTATAAACAGCCACAATAACAACAAACACTAGACGACAAACTCCATTTCACATTCGAAACCAGAGATCATTGATAACATTAGCAACATTACATCTACCGACATCAACAACAACAGCGCCAATGACAAATATGATGCCGCTCTAAGCTACCCTGATATAAGGTGACCTGTGTGTACTTAGGTACACATGTCGAACGATTCATATAATCGATCATAACAGTAGTACACCAAGGGTACGATACATAACAACGTAACGGCACTGAAGCAACGACTATTCCTGGGGGTAGAAGCTACCACTTAGAAATAGAAGCAAGTAGAAGGCAAACAATCCAATGCAGCATTTGAACTCATCGCTGCTTTAGTCAGTCCGTGGTCAAAGCTCTAACTCGTGATTCTTCGGCGGCGGCGGCCGCTGGTTTGTCGTCGGTGTTTTTTTTTCTGCTACGGTAACTGCTGGCGGGGGTAATGGCGGCGGTGGGGCATCCAGGGCCAGGAAGAGCGAGGTGAAATGGAGTCGTTCGACCAGGCGTTCTGCGGGGACACGGTTCCTCCGCCTTTGAGAAGCGAAGGCCCACGCCTCATGCTGGTCTTTTCCAGCGCCAACACCCAGGGCCAGGGGTTCAAAGCCACCTATACGTTCGAGACCGACTACAAAATACCCGGTAGGTACAAGCTACCGTTTCGAGCTTACCGAACGATGCTTGAATAAAGTTTCTGTTTGTACTCGTGTGTGCGTGTTTGTGTGTGTATGAATTAGATCGGCCAAGGACCTTCTTTTTTTAATGGCCCAGGCGCCGCTCTCTCCTACTCCGAGCGAAGCTCTTGTGAACGACCCAGCTGACCCCGAGGGTCTTCCGTTTTATGCGTTGCCTTGCCTGTCACCGTTAAAAATCCTGGCTCTCCTTGATTGAATGCTGTTAGTCGATAACCTAGACTTGAAAAAAGCAAGCAACGAACAACTCAATCTAACACGTGCGTTGTCACAATTTGAATAAAGAGTCATTAGAACTGGGTCGACAGGTCAAGCGCTTCAGTCTACGAGGTTCACACCGGCTGATATTATTATTATTATTATTATTATTATTATTATTATTATTATTATTTTTTTTTTATTATTATTTATTACATGTTAAACAATGTTACAGTTGTGGGGTCTGACCGTATTATTGCAATGTTTTGTTAAATGATTAGTTCACTCCATGGCGCCTAAAATAGATGCCGCGTTCCCTCTGCAAACGGCCAAGGACAACGCTTGCCTCAAGAATTGACCCTCTCTTCGGTCGTTCGTGACCTCCTGAATTCGCTTACTCAAATCTTTGAGAAATGCTTCGGTTCCCTTGCTGATTGGTCCTAGTGTCTCCATGGCAATAGGCACAAAAATGTATCTTGTTTCCAGTCCAGCATATTTAAATCGTTTTATTATTATTATTATTATTATTATTATTATTATTATTATTATTATTATTATTATTATTAATTATTATTATTATTATTATTATTATTATACTGCTCACCCATGTTTTTGTGCCACAAGCATGGCTGATACGAAGGGTCACCATATGCTGAACAGTGAGAAGACGACATCCACCTTTAGACAGGTCTTTAGACACACTTTGACAGGCGGCCGTTGCTGTGCGCGGCGAGCCAACACGTCTGTGTGAAGAAGAAAACATTAAATTAGACAAAATGACTCTTACTCCCTGGGCCATGGAAAAACTGCTGATCTGGGACGTGTCGATTTGGAACACATTTGCGGCGAGCTACACGGCGATCTCTCGCACGGAAGGGGTCAAAACTCGTCACTGCAAAGCTTTAGAGAACAAGCACACCATCTGTCCGTTCGTCACAGACATCAGGTGTGTGAGGACGGGACGCCATGGCCATAACACGGACAATCAGCCAGATCATCGAGGCAGCGCATCGCCTAAGAAGTTCAGCGCGTCAACGCGAAAATAAATTTTGATACGTTTCCGAGAGGAGATGCCTGAAAGAACTAATATTATAAATAGGGTTAGATTTGCACCGGCTGGTAATAATTTGATAACAAAATAAATACGATTTAGGAAAACATCATATCTTTATTCTTATTTATTGTCTTTTTAATTTATAGTAATTATGGATGTGCTATCCTGTATTCAATGCATTTATAGTGTGAGTTATTTATAGTATAAGGGACTAAAAACATGATACTGAACCTATCTATCGTGATTTTTTTATTATAAAAAATAAAAAATAAAAAATAAAATTATCTAATACAATTTAAGTATCTGTAAGGAAAGGGGACGATGAATCCTACTTGACCCCGTACCCGTTTAGCATTGTACAACAATGTTTTTATATTTTTGGTATTATAAAATAAAAGAAGGTCATTTGTATACTGCTTGTTTCAAGAATGAGACCATTTGGTTGCACTTTGACTAGGCTAAGAAATGTCTAGGGCAACAAAAGCATACCTGCACAACACAGCCGTATTTGTGTAGGAGACATTGTGTGAACATACATGTATATTCACATAGACATACATACTATACTATCATCGAGATTGTTACGCCGGCAAAACATACCAGCAGCTTACTAGTGATCTAGCCTACGCAGGCCCAAATTATGTGCTCTAGACGTTCGGTGCGGCACGTCTGTTGCGGAAAGCAATCGCTGTCGTTACTGAAGGAGAGAGCTCATGAGTTCACTTCCGTCTCTACAGCTAATCCCATACAATCACAACTTTTTTTTGAGAGGACTAACTTTTTTTTAGAGACTACTAGCAGCCACAATGGCAAATGCCGCTGTTATGCCTCGATATGCAGGTACACCATCGCCGAGTAAAGGCTGCTACTTCACCTATATGAGCGAAAGCCAAAGCTCGGGCGAATTCAACTCGCCCAGATATCCGGCCAACTACCCGTCGCTGACCACCTGCGAGTACCATTTCCTCGGCAGATCTGACGAGCAAGTTAAGATCGTTTTCAACTACTTCAAGACGCGCTCGGATTCGTCCACTACGCAGTACAAGTAAGTCTCACGTACAACCCTCTAACAAAATGCCCTATGGCGGCAAATGTATCGACATTATTGCCTCACTAGTACTGTCTCTACCAGATTGTGGCATATATATATATATATATATATATACGGGGTCTCCCAGAAATATTGGAATATTGATATAGAGAATTGCAGAGCTCACAGTAAGCACAACGTCGTATTCGCACATAACCGGCCAGAGTATGTGACATGATCGTTCAAAAGAGAATTCGCAAAAAATGGGTTATTTTATTAGCTTTCACGTCCAATCATAACCCTACGGCTATTCGCAATGCTCACAATTAGCACATTCAGCCGGGATTGCGGAGTAGTTAAGGTCTTCCGGCATGTCGATATTAGGTTTATGTATGGATAACCTTGGGTGATTATTCTGAAGGAAAAGGTCATTTATGCATGCAATGAGTCTCAATTACTCCGGAAACACGGCTCACATTGCCATAGATTTTGTACCAATATCATCGCCATAAAATTCGCATTTGCCTGAATGTGTTAGTTTTGAGGGCTGTAAAAGGTTTTTTTATATAGATCTTGAAATATTTCTGGGGCACTCTGCATATATATATATATATATATATATATATATATATATATATATATATATATATATACATATATATTTATATAGTGTAACTAAATGATCTAAATAATTTCGATATATATACCGCAAAAATTACTGTAGGCTCGCCGTGAGGTATATCTTCAATATACCTGAGGTCAAACATGTTGAGAGAAAGTATGTAGGGAGCTGATTCAAATAAGAGCTCTTTCCTTTGTCCACTAACATTGACGGAAGCACAACGTGCAATAATGAAAACAGCACATGTGTTATAAAGTTGATTTAAACTGCTAATGGGATCACCAAACCCTGTAAGCGATCTCTGAGTCCTCGCTCCATTTGCTGCGGACTGTCGTCGAAAGGCAGAGATAAACTAGCTCGCATAGAAAGTAAATCGAGACTGACGGCCGTGAGACGGTAGCGCGTCACTGTACGTTTTTCGTACGTTTGCCTAGACGACAGCCACCACCACACTGGCTGTAGTTACATTAATAATGCACTGTGTTGTTGTTTCTCATTTTCTTCTCCGATTTTCTTTCCGATTGTTTGTTTGGCGGTTCGTCGTTTTTGTTTCGCCGTTGCTCACCACGTGTGCGTGTGTCGTTGTGCGCGTATCGCAGCGACGGCTGCGAGGAAGACTGGCTGGAGCTGTACGAGCAGCACGAGAAGACGGGCCAAGAGAAAAAATATGGCCGTTACTGCTCGAGCGCCGCCCCAGGACCAATTGTCACCGATCTCGGGTACCACTCAGTGCGCGTTGTGCTCCGCACCGACGAGCAAGGAGTCGCCGGAGGCTTCAACGCAAACTATTACTTCCTAAAGGTTGGTCTGAGGCTCTGAGAGTTCAGTTCTGTCTGCTGTCAAGTTCTGGCTGCTCTCGAGCTCTGTTGTCGACCCTGAACGTCTGTGCAAGCAAGCGAGCAATACCCAGCAAGTTGTTTTCCTCTTTCTCTTCCTTTCTTTTTTTACTATGCAGCGTCTGCTGCTGCTGTCTGGCGGCGCGTATGTCTGTTCTCTGCCCTAGAGGCTCGTCCGGCTGTCCGGGAAATTTTCCCCCCGTGGCACCCCGTTTGTCTAAGGGAATGAAAGACGCTGGTGCTCCGCGCTCCCTACGTTTGCAAATGCACCATCGCCGCCTTTCGAACGCCTTGTGCTCATTACTGCGCTGTGGTAGGCTGTTGTGGTCTGATAGATTGTAACCCATAAGATCTGCGAGCAAGCATAACCACTGCTGGCTGATCCGTAGGATTCATCCGTGAAACGGCTCCAAAATGGGCGCGTTGATTCGTGAATAGAGATAGTCTCTGATTGTGCTTCACACCGACACACACAGGGCAGAAGTTGCCCGAGGCGTCAACGCAAACTATTTCTACGTTCTAAATGTCTGTCTAAGCCGCCTCCCTGCACCTCATGCGCCTAGGTAAGCAACGCGCAGCGTGTTTTTCCTTTTTTTTGTATTACAATTATCTACCTGCACACTTCTGTTTCGTCTGCCCTAGAGGCTATTGACGCTTAAGGAGCTTCTCAGGCAGGAACAGTCTCTAATGTATGAATGAGACGCACTGGCGTCAGATTAATGGCGAGTGTTTTTTATTTTTATGAAACGTCGATTTATGGTGTTGTGTGTGTACTACATTCATATAATCTGGTTGTGCAATGTAAATCATGTTATTGCGTCAGACGGACAACTGAAACGTATAACATTAGGTCGATACTGCCCGCGCGCGAGTGCTCTCTTAGCATCTAGCTCCGCTGAGAAAGGGCAGTTGTGGTAATCCTATTACTGTATCTATCACCTCTGACCTCGGTCATCAGATAGCTTGGGGGATCTGTACTGTCATTTGAGTACAAGAAGTCGTAGATACAATCTTAGCGCGACACATACCGTCTCAGAAGATATATTTCTTAAGATTCGCACTTTTGCGTCAAGATCATCATAATAAAAGAGACACACGGGCAGCTCTACTGCATAATCCAACCTTTGCATCAACAGATCTTGGTCATAGTGTTTGACTCTGAAGTCATCAGTTTCCTCCAGGAATTGGCCCTTTGCCTAGTGCTATATTAATAATGTGAGACCACGATAAATCTCGTTTCATCTACACATTGTATTATAATTTTCTTATATAAATTATCGTATTTAGCAACACAGTTATAATTTGTTTGGGGTGACAATACTGCATAAAAGTAGACTGGTTTTTAGTAACTACAGTTTTTATTTTACGAGAGTACAACGTTGATATTTACACCGTTTTCGCGTAGTGCTTTCTCCACCAAAGTGATCTACTTGCTTGCCGTTACTGAGTGCAATTTAATGCAATTACTGCAATGAAAGTTTCATTGCTATAATTACAGTCTTTGATTCCAGCAAAATCTCTACCACAATTAAAGGCCCGTTGTGTACATTACTGTATCCTTAACAGCGTTCTACTCTAAAACTCCGGTGCGTTTCTACTGATGGATGTGGATGAAACGCATCCTCTTCCCTTAATTCCTCGTTCTCCTTCCCGTCTATCTCTGTTTCACGATCTATGGATATATTAGTCTTCTCTTCGGATTCTCGCTAGCCCTAGATCTTAAACATCTCTGTCTCGTATTTTTGTCGTTGTGCGGCGCCTCGCCCCCACCGATCGGTCTGCAGAATCTCAACCGGTACGGAGATTGTGGACGGAACATCAGCGGTCTGGAGGGTGGCGTTGTGACCTCGCCAGGATTCCCCGAGCCGTACAAGAACGATCGACAGCTGTGCAACTGGTGGATCACCGTCAAGCCGAAGCGACGCATTCACTTCTACTTCACCCTGTTCCATGTCGAGGGCGAACCAACCGACCGGTACGTGAACGTATGCAGAATACCTATAGCATTCATTCGGCATTCACCAGAAATGCATACCACCCACCATAGATTCGCCGGCCATGCGTCGATGAAATCGCAGTGGTGCAACGTGTTGCTGCCGTTGCTGTTGGTTTTCGCTGCATCGATAAAAAGATTCAGTCGATAAAGAGCAATTTAGCAAAAAGAATGACAAATCAAATTGTATCACTTGGCAATATAGATGGAGAAGGACGGTCAAAATGTATCACTTGGCAATATAGATAGTAAACAAGTGGTTATAAAAACAACAACGTGTTTTTTACATTCTAAAGATTATGTTTAGAGTATCACAGAATTCTAAGCATAACCCGAGACAGATTGTAATTTGATAAGGTTTGCCCACTTGTCTGTGTGTTTATGCCACCTATGATGGAACAACAGAGGGTGTCCATCGGCCGTAGTTCGGGTGTGGCCGGACCCGGACAGCGTAGGACCTCCAGTCGAACTCTGCGGGGAGACTCTCACTAACGACACCCGCGAGATCTTTTCCACTGGAAACACGCTCAAGGTATGTTTGGCGTGCAGTCAAGCTTTTTTTTAATTGTTTAAGAACTAACTGGAAAATGCGGTACGCACACGCAGACACCACCGCAGGAAACTCGACTGCAAGTGTGGGCCGGTAGTGTGGGGCTTCAACCCACTAAAAACCAGGCATGTCTCAATCCCCGCAATTGATCGCGAACTGCATAAGCTTAACTTCAAACAATCGAACGGGAGAGTAGTTTAAGAATTTAGCTATCCCGGGATGCCCCGCGAGGAGGATGTCATGTAATAACAGTTTTTCTTCTTCTTGGCGCGCAGGATGTTCTCCATAGCGCGAGCATGCTGGTCCAGTCGTCGCGTGACTTAATCATAAGCTGTTTGAGCGTTCCAAGGGTGCCGTCGTCAGCCCTAGCTAGTGCAGTCAGGCTGTATAATAAGATATTATCACAATTGATTGCAAGGCAACCAAATCGAGTAAGTTTTATAATGTACCTGCTTTCAAAGAAACCGCTGACAAGCCACAAATACTTGCAAAAACAGGCTTACATTACGCAGGTTACCGTTACAATAACAGTAATAATACTAACAACGTACTATATTCACAAACATACTATTTCCCTATTCGGATAGATATTTGGAAAGTTCCCATGATGTATACCGCCTCTCCGTCGGAATGACCTCCCTTATGCTTTACAGGGTATCTATATATAATGGTGAAATATGTGTTTGACTGTATTTCAGGTGCAATTTATGACTGCCGCGAAAGCTGTTGGCAACCAGGGCTTTAAAGCTGTCTGGACTGAGGTTAGAGTCAAAGTTGTGCTGTTCCCACAGCTACGCAATACAATAGACGTTTTAGTAACATTCTGTTCGCTCAGGTATTACACAGACATGTCAGCTTTTTTTGTCAATGCAGTGAACGCGCGATGTTTCGTCGTGCCGAGTCGAATCATCTTGCTAACCATTGATTTTTGGTTCTCTTTACCGTTACTCTTTCGTTCGGTCTGCTGGTTGTGTGGGCCGATATCGCAGATCCGCGACGACGATGAAACCTGTACAGCGCCTGACACCGCGTTGACACGTTCCGGAGGCGGTCCAGCCGTTGCCAACGTGGCGACGGGTGGATTCCGCTGCGCCAACGGCCGCTGCATATCAGCTAAGCTCATCTGCAATGGTTTAACCAACTGCGGACCGGGCGATGATACCGACGAACTAAAATGTAAGATCAGCATCGGCCTAAAGGTGCTGTCTCGCTCTCTCTCTCTCAGGTTGCCTTGAAGCTGTTTTAGATGTTTTTTTTTTTGTGTCAAGTTCAAAACGAACATATAGCTGTTCCAACGTCACGAATGTATAACGCACAGTCTCACATCATATTTTCTCAGCAGCGTACTCTGCATAAAAAGTTAAATTTATCCTACCAATTGATACATCTAGTAGTTTCAAAGAAATGTATATATATATATACATATATATATTTTATTTTTATTTTGAAATAATAATAAATTTGAAATTACTAGATGTATCAATTAGTAGGATCAATTTAACTTATATATATAACCCAGCGGCTTTAAATTGCCACGTAGGCAGTTTTGTCACATGGTATTAATAATGATTAAAGCTTGAATAACTAACATATCGTGACCTTAGGCGAATTACACAATACGCAAAAGTAAATCGATCAATACACGCAATACATCCAAATGTATCTAAACTTAATTGTAATGAAGCCCTTGAAAGAAAATATGTCGTTATTTGCAAAACTTGATAGGGTAAAATAAAGTTTGCTAGCCCAATTTACATAAAGGTTTGATTACCATTACCATATTGACATTATATATAAATAATATATATATATATATATATAAGCGTACCAATGTTCGTAGGTATGCATTATATCCAGGCAATATAAATATGTAATCCATAATGACATCGAAGTAATACGTTTTTGATCCTAGTCGTGCAGAAACTAGACTAGAATTTAAGCGGCATATACCTGTATACTCGTATGTCTTTAGCGGGTATACGCAAGGCTATTTTCGTGATCCATTAGCCACCAGGACAGAACGGCGTTGTATGATGAGGTAACAAGCCTTTCTTGACTTACTCAGCGTCAAGTTGGCCCTATGATCGTCATTTTGTTGTTGTTGTTAACTTCATATGTGGTGTCTGGGTGTTTGCCTTATTTATGGTGGCGCGTATGCCCACATGCACGCACGTCCCGCTAATGTCCTGCAGGCAAACGAAGCGGTGGCATCAACTTGTACATCGTCGGCTGGAGGGGCGTCCCTGTGCGCGGCCTGCTGCGTTCTTCTTGTTCTGTGCGCAGGCTGCACAAGGCGACGAAGACGAAACCGGCGCCGTCGAATGTCGCTCGTATTTCCTCCGCACGATGATGACGACATGCAGCCGCCTCATTTACAACCGCCGCTCCAGGTAGGTCCTGTCACGCCTGGTGGTGCTTACCACCACCACCACCAGCATCGCCACCACCACAGCCGTCATTGTTGTTTGTCAACACAGCTAAGTGTGCAGTCATTGCGCCTTGTCCAAGGTGGACCAGGTCTCGACGCACCCTCACAGGACGGATTTCAAAATGGCATCCCCCTATCCAACCGCAGGTAGACATGCGGGATGATAGTCAGGGATAGAGCTGATTGAAGGAGAACGGCAGAGACGCCTCTCCCACGGCTTCGATGTAATGCCAAAGTAATACCGAGCCTGGGGGGGTGGGGAGGAATCCGGGTTTAGTGGGTTTGCGAGTCTCACACTAGTCACGCAGGCTGCTAGTGGCGCATGTGCATCATTCATTCCCGAAACCTCCAAAAAAAAAGTAGACCATGAGATTTTAGGAAGGAAACAGAAGAAGAAAAACCTTGAGCTCAAGGAGGGAACAAGGGCAAATGTAGCACTAGCTCTAGGGAATCCCAAGCAACAAAAAAGCCAAAGATTACTGTTTACCGATTTTTGTTAAATCAGAAGCTCGGCTTCTGTCTGTTCTGGAGTCTTCTTTTCTACGGCCGAAAATTTGTTGTATCCCATTGAGCACATTCCCTAAATATGTAACATTCCCTTTTGTCGATTGACCAGCTTCACGTTCCTGCTCGAGTTATTGGGTGTTGTTGGATCGTTGTGCACTTTTGTAGCCTTAGGCGTCTAACGTCCTACTAGAGCTTTGAAAGTCTTCCGTGCCTTGGTGAATCGCTTAGGTTAGCGTGCCTAGTACGAAACCATTAGAACCATATTAGGCAGCAGTGTAAAGTCGCGCTTGGTGGATCGAGCCCCACCGTTGCACATTTGTGTTTATGGGGGTCCGTCTATGAAGCAATGCGAAGAGCAGTCCCGTGGACGTTAAATCTTGGCTGAGGGTCAGCCCACAAACTTTAGCAGTGTAGTAAAGTCACGTAATTCCTTCTGAAAATGGAGAAGAATTTAAGTAAATCCTAGTGATAGATAATCAGAGCAAACGTATATATATATATATATATATATATATATATATATATATATATATATATATATATCGGTTGAAATGAGTTGATAGCAGTGCATCAACGAGCTATTTGATTGAGTGATTGAGACACAATTTTCCAATTCCAAGCCCGATTGATGGTGGTCACGCATTGCATATGTGGAGTCGGCAGACTAACGGCTGGTGAACGATGAATGAATTGGCTTCTGTTGTTTGTTTGTTGTTTCAGGGCATGCACTACGCCGTTCAATGCATGGATGACGTGTGACTAGAGTCGACCGTGTAGGATGGTCGATTAGGACCCCCATCCCACTCTAGACATTACGAGCACCGGCGGAAACCTGCAGCCACGGGAGCAGCAGCAGCAACAGCAACAGCAGCAGCAGAGGCAGTGGCAACAACCTCAACGTCCAGAGCAACGTTATTCCAACAGCTATAACAAGGCAGCGCCAGCTTCGACCAACCACCGACTTACAACACGCCCGACACTCGAAGAGGAGCTGCCGCAGCCGACAGATCAGTCGACGGCAGTCGCACTACGATATCTCAGTCATCAGCAGCGCCATGAAACACCATGATCGCGCTAAAGATGCACACGTACTTTTTCAGTAACATGGACTGTTGATGGATGACGGTAATGGAAGTGATACTCATAAGAACGAGGAGCAATATGGCAACACCAGAAGATACCTGAACATGATGATGATGATGCCCTTCTGAGGATGGACTACTCACGTATCTCTCTCCAATCGATCAAGAACAAGCGAAAGGACAAGACTATCGAGAGGCTCTGGTCTGTTTAGCGCAAAGCAAACGATCAACTTGATAGCGCGGCGTAGCAGCTAACAGGGTGGAACTGATGCAACCTTCCGGGTCCTGGGACCGCAATGGATCTCGTACACATCGAGGCCGAGATAGGAATCCTAATATTAACAACAACAACAACAACAACAACGAGCAGAACAGTAACAGCAACAATAGAAGCGACGACAGGAACAACAACACTCGTAATAAGAACAATTCCAATAACAACAACAACAATGGCGAGATACAACAACAGTAACATAGTATTGACAGCATTTGTCCGCAATGCATTAACTCAACAGGATCATACGCACACATCATTGAGGAAGAGGTGCCGAAGCAATATCCTGCTTAACTCGTACTCTAAGAGGCAGGAAGTCGTTGAAGAACCTGACACGCTGCCGACGTTCGCGAAGCGGATGTCGGTGGTGAGACTAAATACTGAAGAAGCTGAAACCATGATGACTAGTGATAGAACGAAGACCAGGGGGCGTCTTCCGGATCGAGACACCAATTCAATTCAAATCGCCTGCGACTCGCGAGGCACATCGAACAGAACTCAGAGCCAGGCGACTCACCAAGTGACCGCGAAACCTGATCAATAGGTGATGACACGCATAGATACAACGCTCTGCTACAGGCGGGTTGATGTAGAGACAGAAGTCGATGTAGAGACAGGCTTTTATGAGCTGAGAACTCAACAAGGTCAAACACAACAACAACAACAACAAATACTCCTTTAACGAAACAAACACCAACGGCAATGTGCCTGATCTTTGGCATTAATTTCATAACGATAGTCTGGAAGAACTTGTTCGATCGAAACCATAAGGCGTCGAAATCGAACTTTTACACACACGCAAACCTAGACACATAATAATGTTTGTCGATTGTCGAAATGATGCTGCTTTGATGATGAGTTCGACACCGTCATACTATTTCTAATCGACCTTTTAATAGCAACGCTAGTTTGAAGTGATGCAACTGTAATCTAACCAGATCTATTTTACGGCAATGACGTCGGCGACATGACGCCACAATGGTAATAAGACCCGATGAAAGTCGGCTGCGAGACGATAGAATAATCGCAATGATAATCTTGTCGGGGAAAACTTGATTGCGAGTGAACCAGAAGAAAAGATGCCCGCCGCCTTGGCGGACCTTGCAACGCTTGCAAGTGGCAAGCAAAGTTCTCCGACGGAAGTTCCCTGTGGATTTAAGACGACTGCGATCGGCAGAATACCGCAAATGCGGCTATTGGCTGCCACCATGTATTCTACTAGTGTACTGTAACCAGTTGTCATAATATGTCACCCCTAAGACTCATGAGCGTACTCGAATGCTCTCTTTCTCTCTCAATATCTCTTACACTCACTCTCAATTCCTCTCTTTCTCTCTCTCTCTCTCTTTGTGCTCTGTCTATTTCTACTAGAGTATATATAGCCATAGCCATATAGGACATATTAAATCAACCCTATGTACGACTAGACTGTAAGATATGGAAACTCCACATTGAAGGAATGGACTATGACAATGGGAAATACACTCAATAACAACGACAAGCATTCTCGAGGCTACGATACGAGGCCCCATTTAATGGTGACCGTCGACAAGTGTAAGCGGCGTAATTTCCCAAGACCGTTACATGGCCTACACAGACCCCTTAATTTCCCTTTCTCGATTCGCTTCCTCTCTCTCTCTCTCTCTTCACTGCCAAGATGGACCGCCGAAACCAAAAGAATGTTAAAGAAGTCCCACAGCCGAAGAACCAGCACCGATGAGTCGCCGTCTACAATACCTCTACTTTCGGTAAAAGTACTACAAAGTTTACCTAGTGCATCTATTTTTACTGCGGTTGCTACAGTTACTACTCACTCCTTCGAGCCACGACTATTAGGAATTACTACAATAATATTATGAATACTCATCAAGTAAGTAATCATTACCGATGTCCCGCCTTCGGGCAATTCTGTCTTGTGGCACGATACCGCCAAGATGAGAACAGCGATCTTCACTAATGAGCGAGTTAACACGCTCTAACGCGCCCATCTGCATATGCATGCTGGCTGTGTCCTCGCGACTTCAAGAAGGTCACTCGCCAGTACAGAGATAACCGTAGCGAGCGATCCGGCTAGGCGCTCCAACATTTGTTCTATCTAGACACGTCGAGTTTCCTAGCCAGGCGCTGTGCTCGCCGATTCACGACCTTGCGTATATCGATAAGGACAAGCAAGGCCGCTACAATATATATATATATATATATATATATATATATATGTGTGCATAGAAGATTGGAACCACTTTAAAATACTTCTCATCTACCATTTACTTCTAAGATTAATCATCCTACGAGTTGTTGTTAATGCCTTTCTCTTCAAGCATTCGCTGTATATGTGATGCCTTTTGCGGTTCTGAACGAAGACTTCCAGTTCCACACTGCGTCGCCGTTTTCGATTCAAACAAACACGGTCGTTCCGACGAATTCACCGTGGAAATGTGGAGAATGGAGATCCCTTCTCCGAAGTAAGCGAGTCACTCCAGACCGACTCTATTTAACCGGTCTGACGAAGGAGACCTCAGTATGCACTGACTGCTATCGAGCAGACGCACCTGCTCAGAGAACGGGGCTCCTGTAAAAAGACGGCTGCGTAGCTCGTAGTCTAGCTAACAAGATTATGACATTATAACTAACGCATACAATAATAATTATTAGAATAATAACAAGAATAGTTACACTAGCAACTAACAGCTAACTAGAGAGAAGTAGTAGTATGAATATACCCATTGCAGTACTAGGTCATCGACACTGTTACCGGCCTGTTAAACAACAGCGTATTGAACAGGTTACAGACAGATATTTGTCGCTCTGGCCAGTCGTTCGTAGACCTCTCCGTGAGGGCGAATATGTGTGCGTTCTGATGCCCCCCAACCCACCCCCAGCTGGACGCTATCAACGCCAATACGCAGCGGTTCAGAACGATTTTACAATATATATATATATATATATATATATATATATATATATAAACTTAATCTGACCTGAGGACGCAACTGGCCCGTTGGCCTGTTTCAATCGTAGCTCAAAGGGCCACCCGTTTCAATAGTTGGGCTGTAGGATCGTGCTACACATATATTGGTTTTCACAGCGAAAGGTGTCATTTTGATCGATGATCAATTTGACTTTCTACATACCCGAACTGTACTCGACTTGCAGTTGCCAAAACACGACGTTGGAATTACGGATAAGCTCATCGTTATTTGTCAAAGTAACTATAGCTCTAGGTATTTGTTATGAGTTGCACTCGCTATTCGCAGAGGCTCCGACATGCGATACGAAGTAGAATTTTGAAAGAAAGGCAAGCTATTCAAATGCAAAACAGAATGGCACTTTACATGTCACGCTTCTTTCTGTGGCTGATCCGTTAAAAATAGTTCTCTGGGTCCAGCGCCACGAGTTAAATGTGTGCCTTTAAAATATAAATATATGTAATTGAATATAATGCTATCCGAGTGAGCAGCCTGCGCTACGAGCGCACCACTGAAGCACCGACAAACGTCCTTACTTATCAAGTGAAGTATACTGAGGGCCATATGCTTTCAGATCGACTTCAGCCTACCTTGAAAGACTGGACCTGTAGGTTATTCTCTCATTCAATTATCTATCTTTTAAATCTATTAGTGTTTCACTTATTCACCTTTTTTCGACCTTGCTTTCACTGCTCTCCACCTTTAAGTCAAACAGAGGGCTTATCAGTTATGAAAAAAATGCTAGAACATCAGCGGGTTACAGAGATGTAGTTTGCCTCCGTCGTAGCTCCCGCATTGGTTAATTCCGGGATGTTCCTTGCCAATATCCGTTCAGACAGTTTTTTTACAGGGGCTTCTGGAGCGTCTGCATAGAGCATAAGGGTCAATTTTGCATCTTTGCTGAACTTCGACATCTTTCTATACTTTACTTTTCAACCAACGCATTGGGCTAGGTTAGGACAACGATCTCGATACGGTTTGTAAACGAGTCCTGCAGTTTCCTCCATATGTTAGCCGTACATAGAAAACAGGATCTAAGAAAAGCGATACTCATAAACTAATACATAAAATCATGTGATTATGAATCTAGAGGATAGGGTAGAGTAGCTTTAGAGCGACACCCACAGAAAGTTCTGTGTCACCAGATCATGAACCGCTCACGCTCAACACATATGTGCGATTTTAACTCCACGATCCACTATTCAAACAGTTTCGCTGCATTTGGTATCTAGCTGAGTTGTGACCACAACAATCGTTACCATATACTCTGTGAGAGCCAAAGTGGAAACAGTTTCATAAGCGCTTCCCGAAGTAAGTCATTAACTGATTATGGTGAAACTAAAACAAAAAACTTCCTACGACGCATCCTTGGGATGCGATAAAAGGAAGCCAACAAGCATATCGGCTTACGCTAATGCCAGCGGCTTCTCTCAATATGTTTCGTCTTTTAATACCTGAATTATGCATATGTCAAAACAGCCTCTATATAGCGGTAACAACTTTACACGAGCTACTGCGTGCGTGCTAAGTTTACCTAACTTGCAACGCGACGCGACCCTGATTAGCGGCGGAGAACGTCTCTACCTTGACAGACCGGGTCAATTAAGCTATTCTCGTGCCAAATTAATCATAACCGTGCATTTCGGCACATGATGAGCACAGATAAACCCAGATTACTAGTAGACCTATGTGAGATTAACAAGGTCATCATCAAATGAGGCCTTCCATATTCCACCCTGACCCGACAGTGGGGGATAAAAAGTAGGGGGTGGCGTTTTGTTCACTACAAACAGTCCCTTTTTATTGCTGTGTGCCGCTATATATGCCCAAATATAAATATATACAACATAAAGAGACACTTATAGACATGCGTGCTTTTGCATATATATATATATATATAATAAATATATACGTGTAGACGTAGGGACGCATACACATACACACATGAGCTAGCTGGTCGACAACGCAGAAAGTGGGTCTACTAGCACGTTTCTAGTTTATATTTCCAAGGCAGCTGTCGCCCTCAAATAAAGGCGAACAATTTTAACTGACAGAAGCTCGAACACGATTACTACGACTACTAAGTCGATGAAGGAAAAACAACACGAGAACGAGAAAGAAAAAGGTGATGATGATGAAGAAGAAATGTATTACCATGATTACGAGTTCACTTGCGATGACATTACTACGTCGTCGTCATCGCCGCCGCCCATGTAAAACCGCTCAAGTCAAGTCGCCAACAGACTGCGACCCAACAAGCTTATGTCTGTTAGGTCGGACTTTTAGGTCTTGCCGCCTTCCCAATCGAGCTATCAATGTCGACCGATTTGCCAATCTTCTGTCTATCTGCAGGCAAACAGCGATCACCTAGCCAGCTCGAAAGTCAGCGTAGGAGCTTTGATCTTGGCTGACATAAAAAGCGATCGATATAGCCACTATTGGTGATTGAGCGTCGTACGGGTAATGTTGGCGAACACATCTGAGTGAATCTGAATATGCAGCTAATCAAATACAGCAGATACAATAAGTACCCATGCAAGTGATTATATATGGACAGAGGAATGAGGCTAGCTTCTACGAATGTGACTGCCACCACTAAGGGTGGGCGACACACAAATGGTGTGACGAAAAGACGATGATGATAATAATAATAATCATAACAATAATAACAACAATAATACTCATAATAACACTATTAATCATAACAACCGCAACAGAACGAACAGCAACAACAGCAACACCAACAACAACAACGACGACGACACAAGTAAAGGCAAACATAATGATAGAGATATACATATAGGATAAGATAAACTGTAACTAAGTCAACAATATCCTAACAACTACAACGTCAAGGTGCAGCTAATTCGCATGTTCAATCATGAATGAAACTGACGGGTGAGTATAACAAGTCATTCGTAATAGCAGTAAGCGCAGAAGAGTTGGTGTATGATGTATCGGCTTTAGCTGTACAGAGCCAACCGAGCCCCGGCCTATACTTGACTACGGACGGGTGCCCCAATAGCTGGCAATAGTTGCAAGTCACTGCGGTAGTGTTAGCGGATGTTCTTCGACGGATGATTCCCTGCCGTCCCTCGATCCGTTGTAGGCTACCGGCTCTGTACGACTTATTTCTAACGAAGCAGTGCTGCTTGATACTACACGATTCGACAGCGTGACATACACGCTTTGACGCTTCTTAAACAATCGCCGTCTTGACAGCGGCGG
Organism: Dermanyssus gallinae; assembly: GCA_003439945.1. Lineage (NCBI taxonomy): Eukaryota > Metazoa > Arthropoda > Arachnida > Mesostigmata > Dermanyssidae > Dermanyssus > Dermanyssus gallinae. Next base: position 887,207 of record QVRM01000729.1, read on the forward strand.
GTCGGCAAAAGGTTTTCGGGACAGACGATATAAAAAAGAAGAATACCATATTTCTAATCATGGTTGCTGTGGCTTTTAGTAGTAATGCTCACCACTTTAACAGTACGCGGACGGGTGGTAGTAATTATAGTTCTCAGATTTGTGATACATTATTACTTAGGTCAGACAGAGGTTCTAGACAATAGGACAGCAAATCATTAATAAGGTAAACGCAATCTCGCCCCTTACGTCTGAAACGACATGCTAGTCGAACAAATAACAATGACAACACTATTCATTCAAAATGGTAATAATAGTAATAATAATCACAATCGTGATACATATAAGGTTACGCAGCTTAGAGCTGTTATTGCCGAGCTGCTCCTCCGTAGAGGTTACGTCAGAGGATAACGGCCAAGCATTCTGCTTGCAGTTGATTGGCAGGGGTAATATGAATTTGCACTGATCTTGTTCTAGCGCACTTCACATATTGACTAATTTTTGTACAATAACCTGCCGGCGTGTTCTTATTTTACGCATTGACGATGAATGACGATTGATACAAATCTTAATAACAATAATATGAATAGTTTATATTAATAACAATACTACTAATAGTAATAAAAACTGTTAATAATTGTACAAGCAATGAAGACATTCGTAAGATAAGAGAGTCGTTGGAGGCTCTACGTGAGAATTGTATGAGCATCAGTGGAATGAGGAGCGTGGCCTGATATAGGAGAAAGACAGTACAGCTCGTTCATTCACCCCCTTTCGATGAGTTGAAAATTTTCGTGCTGACACAACCAGTCATAGTCCGCTAATAAACCGCGTTCGATGCGTATAAAATTGTCGATACCCGGGCAGGTAGGAAGTGGCCACAGACAGACGTTTCAACTAAACCATCTAAAACATCCGGAGCGTTTGTCGGATCAGGTCCAACTTGAGTTCAACATAAATATGCAAGTGAGCAATCAGACTGGCAGGCGGACAAGTAGGAAAACGAGGGAAACGGCACAAAACAGACTTACTCTCGATTATGTTCAACGTTAACTTAATGCGTGGCAATAATAAACACAAGCGTCGTATTGAAACGCCAGCGAGCAAGAATACACGTTTTTGCGCTGAAGGGAGTTGGGAGGAGAAGTCGAGGAGGCAGTCAATAGGTTTCGACAGATAGAAGAACAGAACTACATAACACAACATGGAATACGATTGCTGTTGATAGCGATAAAAACTGAGTGATACAAGCCGATCAAATGCGATGCTACTTAGATGGTAGTAGTATTACAAGCAATGAAACATATTAAGTAAATAAATTCGACTGGTTCTACATGTTGTAGAAGACTATTGTCATCACTTAAGGCATCATTCTGCTGAATATTATTGTAGAACTTGGAAAGAAGCTCTTTGAGGCCACAGCGGAGCCAAAGTCGACTGCGTTCCTCCGACAGAGAGTGTCATTGGAGCTACAGAGAGGCAACGCCAACATGATGTTGAGTGGGTCAACGACACTCAAGCAATAATAATAATAATAACCTTCCCCCTATCGGGGTTCCGAATGGGGGTACCACACTACTCCGCCCTACCGATTAGACGCGATCACCCCGCGATTCCGCGTTACACCCCAGAATATACAATACGCCCCTTAAGGGACGCTCGACCACTCCAAGGCAGGGGGGCCCCACCGCTGCGAAGGGCAGGCAGCGGAGCCAGATGGTCCTCCCGACAGGCGGCTCTGTCTGCGTTCATGTGGTGACCTCGCCCTCATTATGCCTATTAAGCCAAGGCAGCAGGCGTCCCAGACATTACTCCCAGGTTGCTAAGGCCCGGGGCATTAACTGTCTAGCCCGGGGTCAGTGAGCAGCACACCTTCCCCGTATATAATAGTAGCCTTAACAGCCCTCGAATGGGCCACGACAAAATGACAATACCTGTATGTATTAGTTGCCACTTAACCGATATCGTATGACCTTGCTTCCCGCGCCAACAAAAGTGACCTCGGGAATGTTACTATTGGGAGTTTACACCGTCTAACCAACTTTCAAGTGGGCGCGTGAAGGTCCCCGCAGCACGCGGAAGTCGCGCGCCAGCAGACCACGCCGGAAAGAGAGTCATAGTTACTCCTGCTGCCGGTCTGGATTCTATGAGACCCCGTCTACTTCAGGACCTACTGTCTGGCGCACTAGGGCAGCACGGCTGAGCGATTAGCTGACGCCATTGCCAAAGTAGTTAATGTGCTCAGATGGGGCTCGCCCCCATCCTGTTTTATACCATTTATCTTCGGAGCACGGATGTTTGCACTAAAGAAAAAAGATGGATCATTACGCCCTATCGCCTGTTCCTCGGTCGTTCGCCGATTGGCAGCCAAAATCAGCTGTCAAGATAAGGACTGCTGTTTTAGCAGCTCTTGGCGATCACCAGCTAGGATTCGCTACCCCTGGCGGTACAGAGGTAGCAGTACACTGTGCCCGTACATTTCTGCAATCGCGCAAAGTACCGACGGTGATGGTCAAACTGGATTTCCGAAACGCTTTTTATAGCGTTCGACGAGACCATCTACTCCAATCCATCAAGTCGTGGGTTCCCTTACTGTTTCACCAGACGAATCTGGCTTACGGTCAGTCTTCACATCTGGTCATGTTCCATAACACGATACTATCGCAAACAGGTCTTCAGCAGGGCGATCCCCTAGCTCCTCCACTTTTCTGTCTGTGTATCAAGGATATGGTGGATACACTGCGATCTCCCCTTAATGCCTGGTACCTGGATGACGGCGTTCTAGGCGGAGACCTCCCGAGAGTACTAGACGATATTCGAAAAGTCATTGACTTTGGTGTGATTAGTGGCCTGACTCTGAACCCGGGCAAATGTGAAGTCTATGTTACGGATCATAACGGAATTGAACCATTAGATTTAACGGGCCTCTTTAGCCTACTCCCTGGCGGTCGCGTTGTTGACAAAGCTGACCTGGAGCAGCTAGGTGTGCCCTTGCTGCCGATGGGATACCAAAAGCACTAGCCGGCCGGAAAGACAAACTGAACTTTGCCACATGCAGACTATCCCAATTGGGGGCCTACTGTGGTCTGTTTTCCCTTAGATCTTGCTTTTCAGCCACGAGGTTAACACACCTAGTTGGAGGTTGCAATTTATCATCATCGCCTGAACTTTTAGAGCCTTTTAATTATCTTAGCTTAGACATTTTAGAGGAGATACTAAATCTTCAGCTTACCGCTGCGACAAGGGATCAGGTAATGCTTCCGATCTCTCTAGGCGGCTTAGGTATACCGGACGCGGTCATGATGGCTGGACCCGCGATCGTGTCATCACTGACTCAGGCTTCGGAGAGGGTTAGGGCTTTATTGGATAAGATGGATGGATGGCTTATCACGCTGAACTACAAAAGCTGACCGACAGATGGTTGTCTTTGTTTGAACTCCCCTCCCGATAAAAGAACTAAACAGAGCAGTTGGACAGACCCTCTGCAAGAAAAGCGATTAACAAGCCTGATCGATAGAGCCCCCACCGGGGCTGACAAATTCAGGCTTCGAACCGTTAGTAGTCAAGGGGCTGGAGCTTGGTTACATGCCCTACCCTGTCCACGAATAGGGACGCTTTTGGATGATGAGACGATGCGCATCAGCACAGGATTGCGGCTTGGTGTCGACCTAGTTGTCCCTCACCGATGTCGTTGTAGTTACCTTGTAGACGCTTTGGCGCATCATGGCTTATTATGCGCCTTAAGTGCAGGCCGAAGAGCACGTCACTCGGCATTAAATGATACTTTCAGTCGAGCACTGAGATCTGCTGGCTTTCCGTGCGTACTGGAACCTCCGGGTCTATCCAGAGGTGACGGAAAAAGGCCTAACGGTCTTACTCTAACCCCCTTGGAGCGGGGTCGCATGCTTGTTTGGGACGCAACTGTAACCGACTCATTAGCTCCTTCGATGGTCGGTGCAGGTGCGGACCAGGCAGGTCATGCGTCTAGGTGTTAGCAGAGGCTAACAAATGTAGAAAATACTCTGGCGTTGGTTATCCGCACCAATTTTGTCCGTTAGCTTTTGAAACAATGGGAGGACCAGGCCCGCTTACATTGAAATTGATTCAGCGCATGGGTAGAAGTCTTATCCTCTCCACGGGAGACTCAAGAGCATCGGAATTTTTGCGTCAAAGGCTGTCGCATTGACATCCAACGAGGAAACGCAGCATTTGTTCGGGGCACATTGTTGAACTGGGCTAATCCCGGGTTAGAGAACCCGTAACCACACGTTCACGCGGAGACAATTGTTCACTCCAAAGTGCTAACATAAAAGTCATTTAATAAAATGATGTTATATAATTGCCGCAAAAAAAAAACAAAAATAATAATAATAATAATAATAATAATAATAATAAAAGCAATATTGTACATGGTGTATAAATAATATACTCGTAATTGTGATACAGGTATTTGGTCATAATACGAATAAACCCTTGTTCAAAAAAGAAACGACAAATATATTATTATTATTTGTGTTATCGGCATACAGTTGAGAGGTTTGAACGGGTGTATCACGTAAGGATCGACTTAATGTCTTTAAGGTCAGTCCGCATGCAAGTAGGCGTAGAAAACCTATTTTCTTCCGCATCGCAGTGAGGTTTGCTCGGTAGAAGATCAAGAGGCAGAACAGTTGTTGTGTACCACTTAATGCGTTCTCCATAAGAACTCTTTCTATCAATTTTAGAACAATCTACTCTAACTTTCGGATAGAGTTGCGCATGCAAAATAATGTTAAATTAATATTGAAAACTGCTGATGCCAAGATAGTGAAATTAAGAATGGAAAACAACTCGGACACAAAATCAGACCTTTTTTGAGTACGATGTACCTCGAGAGGCCAGGCAGCTTTTTTTTCTTGGTGTCGACCTATTTTGAGAGACCTGTTTTTTTTCGATTTCACAAAGCATACTTCCAATCCTTTTATATAAAGCAGCCGCATCTGATACTGTAAACCCATGTAATTCTGGCCTTCGAAAATACCTTTAGTATTTAAAAAGGCAAACTTGTCCTTCATCTCCTGCTCTCAATCGCCGAAACATGACCCGGTGATCCGATAACTCCATGGTCTGACCCATGACAGCGGCTAAACCGTAGTGACGTTGGTGAATATAATAAGATTGGTGGTGCCTATATATATATATATATATATATATATATATTATACGAAAATTCACAACATACCTACTATATCATATTAATGACCGAGCGTGAATTTGGCTTAGCCAAATATGCAAGTGCCTTTTTATGCTCATCATATAAAAGCTTTCTAGTGATTGTTTAGGTCGTACTGGATTACGTCAGGCTATGTTCCGAATAGTCCGAGGTTTTACAGGTACTACTTTTTGAGGCTAAGAGTAGGGAATAGCTATCTTTGTAGCTATTATTGCTGTCTTCAATATAGCTCCATGGAATGACCAACAAGGGTACAAGGGCGTCAAACCGAACTATTTTAGTAACTAAAGTGGCCTGCATTTTTAAGCTGCAGCATTTTGTCGCCAGTCTCTTTGAGACTGAGCGAGCTCGTCCATCGCAAACGTGACTAATAAGCTTTTAATAAACGAATCAGTTCGAAGGGATGGCTAGCCTATTTTCCTTTCTCTCGATCTCGTGCTTTAATATAACACAACATATTCAATTAAAAAAAGCTCTTGTTTTTATGGACCTGTATCCTGCACGAAACTTCATAGACAAACGGCCGGCTTCGCCGGCATGACGGTCACGGCTTCAGGGTGTCGACCGTGTCGCCTAATCCATTAGCGTATTTTCCTGCTTCCATCTGGCGAAGACATGCCGCGGGACATAGCTTCATAGACACATTTAGTCATGGTGGTAGTTGTAGTAGTAGTAGTACTGGTAGTAGTAGTAAAAGTGCTTCTCGATAGCTTGCATAGAGTACGTTAGCAGCGAGGGCTCGTCCGAGAAAGCGTTGCTACGCGTTCTTGCCACTTACTGAACACGCGTCCGTTAGTTCCATTAGGACAAGGAGAAAAGCCCGGAGACACGACGTTGGTGCGATCAAGCCAAAATGAGCTCGTCCTGTGATGCCCTGCCGAACCGAAGAGCAGAAGCAGCAGCAGAAACAGCAACAGCTGAAGGTTACCTGGCGGTGTCAGCGGGTGGCCGACGAGTCGGGGCCGCGATTAGACGCGTCAGTCCCCCCATATCCATAGTTCGCATTCCGACACTCGTTCATTTCTTTTTCTTTTTGTTTCTTTTTCTTCTTCTTCTTCTTCCTGTAAACGCGAATATGCTTCCTGTAAAAATAGCCAATGACGACGAAACCAATTTGCCGCGTCAATGACAGCGAGGTTAGCGTAACAATATCACGCGCTTGTTACACTGGCTTTTTTTTACTTTTCGGTCAAAATGTAGCATCGCTTTAAGTATGCATATTCTATATATATATATATATATATATATATATATATATATATATATATATATATATAGTAGTCTCTTCCTAGTCCCAGCATTCATGTTGCGAGGCTTTCCAGCAAACGCTGTTCTTCTTTCGTGCGTTTGTTATTTCAATCAATAGGGAGTTAGTGGTAAGTAATAACAACATGTAAACACTGTTTAGAATACAAACGTGTTTGTCGTGCTTAGATAAGACAGAGTTGGCGGACAACGATAAACACGAATCGGTGTGTCTCCTAATTTTCTTGCTGTCGAAGAGCGCCGTCTCGGCCGTCAAAATGAGAATGCCCAAAAGTAATTTCGGCTCGAAATGATGGATGAGGGACAAGTCGTTTTATTGAGTAGCCAAGGGCTCGGTAGCATATTAGATAGCGTTCCGACACCGAAGAACCCAAACGGCATTGTCAAAATTGACAAGTCGATAGTGGACGAAGCAAGTAAATGTTATACAGTGCGTATGTAGAGCAATATTTAACTGCCGTTTCCATGTTGTGATAATAATAGTAAAAATAATCCATAACAAATCTTAATCATTTTGTTATTAACATATTTTCAGCTGGTAATGTGCATATGGAACACCTTATACATATAGCAGCTCCTCCAGGCCTCTATCACTCGAGCGCGTGTTAATAATAATAATAATAAAAATAATTTTACTATCGTCAACATCGTGGGCGAATCAGGATCATCAGCAAAAACCAACGCGGAGATTACCTGCAGACCACATGGGCGGCTATAGTTCGACAAAACTATTACCACATCGTAGACGTACCACACGCGGTCCAGTCCGATCTGTAAACATGCGTATGAAAGCACTAACAGGCTTGGAAACGCGTGTACGCACATTTACAGACAGTAACGAAACATTAAAAGCAGCACAACGGACAATAATTTGCTCTGGCAACAGCAATAGCAACAACAGCAATAGCAACAAACATAGGAACGCTCGAATTTGCGTGCATCGAAACATATTCGTCTACATTTTTCTAATGTTCATAACTAAGAAGAAAACGGCCGATGCCAAGGCGAGCAGACGAGCTAGGAGCTTTACCAGCATGACTCCAGTTGCCGGACCACAGTAAAAATGTTTGGTAGTATACTATTCGCTCCTCACTATACCACGTTATTTTAGTTCGATTATTGCCACAAGTTCATCTCTGGAGAAGAAGATGGCGACCATTGTCGTTCTGACCGTCGGCGTTTCACCGTTGTGGGTGTAAGCGTCCTAATGCCTGTACCACTGCGAGCTCTGGAACTTGCGTAGAGAGTCACACAAATTTTCCCAAACGCTACACTGCCTGTGACGAATGTCGAGAGCAAAGAAGACCGGTCCTCGCCGAATGTTACCCAAATTGCTCGACTCAGAAAAGCCCTGCGCTTTTCTAGGTCTTCTCTTTTTCGTTGCTTTCGTCGTCCCAATGTTATGTTTGAGTTTTCAGCCAATCAAACCTTTAATTTTCTACTGATGTTACATTTTTTGCCGCACAGTCTGAAATCTACTTCAAAATGCTTCGTACCATCCAGATACACCCCTCGGGGTTAGACGGCATCATTGCGCATTCAAAACCATACTAACAATTATCCAATTATGTTGCTGATAATACATCCGACCGATACAAGGGAGATACGAGTGATACACGTGCAGAGTACTTATGTACATAGTAGGGAGGTAAAATTGAATTTAGACAGTGGGAACACTGTTGATCGAATGTTCTTTGAGCGATGCTCATTGGGAACAGAACATGCCCACGACCCTTTGTGCCTCGTTGAAGATGTTATGCCTCACGGCGATTCCAAGCCAAGATGTAAGAAACGGAGGATGATAGTCTAGAATTAAACTTAAAACGATAGTACGGACAGCATCAGGACTACGGGAAACATCGGCTTTCGCTAGCTGGATGTGTGGATGTGATGATCGTGATGAATAGGCTGGTGATGATAATGATGATGATGATGATCATGCTGATGTTGTTCATGATGGAGATGGGGATGCTGATGTTGATGATGGTATGGGGGATGCTGCTGATGACGAGAACGGTCTCGTTTCGCCGAACGACTTTCTCCCACTTTTTCTTGATTCGTTCGTTTTGTTCGGTCGTCCTGTGCTCGCGTGCTCGCTCGATCATTTGCCATGTGGCCATGTGACCGTGATGGCAGTCGCTCGCGGACGCTGTGCGGACGCATGGGACGCGGCACTGGCAACGTTTAGGAGCAACATCTACAACAGCAGCAGTAATCTTTACACTAGAGACAGAATCACTAGCAGCAATAGCTGCAACAACAACAACAGCAACAACAACAGTATGAACAACAACAGTAGAGCCAGCGACTTCAGTCATTCTGTCTCCTCAAGCGCGCCAACTCATGGAACAGCGGGAGTTCCTAGCGGCGGCGACATGGCAAAGTCGGCAAACGTCTAGCCAATCGTACGCGGTCTTCACTATCATCATCTTCATCTTCATCACCATCGTCAGTACCACCAGCACCAGCACCTCACCGTCACCACCACCAGTACTACGGCTGGCTGTCGTAGCCGTCATGGTCGAGGACGATTCGTTGTCGCCATCGCCCTATTCAGTCAGTTGCTATGTTGTTGTTGTTGTCACTAGTGAAGTCACTAGCGAAGTCACTAGCGAAAAGCATGTCTCATGCGGCGGCGGCGGTGGTGGTGGTGGCGGTGGTGTCGGGACCGGCGGCCGCCGCCGCAAGCCCCGCAGCAGCGTAGTCAGTCTCTCACCTCAGCTCACGCTGAGGTTCCACTCACTCAAGACACTCTTGGCAGTTAATTGATCGTTTCGGGACGACCGTCAACCGTTGCCGACCCGACCAGCGGCCACATAGCCACATCAGACCGCAGCATCGGCTGCGGTGAAGTCGTCATCGCAATCCTCACCATCACCCCCTTCTACCCCGCCCGCCCCCACGCCTGTCCCCCGAGGCTCTGAGAGGAACGGTGGTGAATTCCAATTTGAGAATGCGTTTGTATCGTCGATCTCTCTGCATTTTGCGTCAGCGACCCCGACAACAACTTCACGTTTAACCGAATGGCAGATGAGCAGCAAATGTGACACAACCATTACGCACACACACACAACCACATCTCGTTATCGCTGGCACAATAATAATAATAATAATAATAATAATCGAAATTGTGAATTAAAAAATATGATGAAAAATAATAGTAGGAATAAGAAAATTGGATTTTCGAATTAGACAATGACAAGAAACCTGATGGCGTGACCATACTGCTATAGTCTTACGCCCAGTGCTTAGCCTGGGATGCTACAGTGTCTTGCACCTGTAGCTTGTTTGTATCTCAGACATAGCTCTGGATAGGCAGGACACGCTGAACAGAAAAAAACGACGCAAATACGCAGATTTCGAGAGCAGTTTTTATTTCGTGCCGGTAGCTATAGAAATACTAGAAACCATCAGCAGAAAGACAATACGGCCATTCGAGATCTGGCCAGAAGGTTGGATGCAACGACGGGGGACCAGCGCGGGAGTGAATCTGATGGGCCCAGATGATAAATAGCACCCACAGGAATCGAGGCGACCGTATGCCGATAGCACAAATAATAATTGTTATTATTATAATAGGCATTTTAATTTTGAACCTTGTTGCCTGCAGCAGACGAACCGTCTCTGCGGATAAATAACCCCGAGTGCAGTGACAATGAATCGTTTTTGTAAACATAAGCAACTGAATATATTGCATATACGTTGCTCTTGTTCAATGACAATATATATATATATATATATATATATATATATATATATATATATTCGAGTTACCACAGTCTACAGACGAATGGAGCACCTCCCTTTTCCGACAACCCTCTTTTAGGCCCACTAAGCCAAAATAAGGTACCACACAGCATACCCACTACAGGCCTGCGGCCAAGAGCAGAAACAATCACTATTGCCCGCAAGGAAGCGACAAGAGCAATGGGACGTCCACACAACGCGAAAAACGAATGCATCAATACGCCTGTCTACCACCAAATCCGTTATATATATATATATACATATACATATACATACATATATAGGCTACTGAATTTAGTTAAACGCCAAAAGGAAAACCGATAATCGTTCAGTGAAACTGCGAAGACCCCGACAAGCATTGAGATTTCTGCTCACATCCGCACTGAATGGGGTGGACCTTCTCTTGCTGACGGAACCATCGTCCATAGCCCACCTACGTTCACAGGCTACCATGCGGTGCGGTGTAATACAATGATCGCGTGGTTATAGAAAGCGAGAGAATTAACCTCATTGCAATATACGTGAAGTCCGCAGTGGTAGAGAGTACGTTCAAGCTTATAGAGAAAATGACGAAATGTGTTCAAACACTAAGTCAGGAACGTCTAAAGCAGCTCAAATAACAGGCGACATGACCGCGAGACTTGACCTACCCACGGATAGGAGTATAGAAGTGCTTTGCGAGGAGACAATCGCGGCCTGGGAGTATCTACTGATCCGAATTCAAGTTCGAGTCCGGATGAGTCTCACCGCTGATCGAAAGAAACAGGACATAGGGAGGCATGTCTGCTTCAGAAAACGCAGCAGAGGTGTCGTGCGCCTGTGCGACTCCGCAATTCCTCCCAGTAAAGTCGTTCAGTAGACAGCGAGCGGGGGAGAGATCCTGCCGAACAGTGGGCAACAGGTCAAAAGACGACATAGCGGAAAACCAAGCTGGAGAAATACTTCATCGTGAAGGACGTGACACCAATCATACGAGAAACAAAGCGGGCAAACTGGACAGCATTTGCAAAAACCAACTGTAGCAGGCAGCAAAAACAAACCTCTTCTCTCCCGAGTCGCGTTCATACCGAAAGTCTGCGTAGACGCAGCGAGATGGTGCATTATCGGTCGCCTATTCAAAAAGGCTAAGGAGCACTAAGTAAACCTAGTTCCTGACGGCGCATCGTTGAGAAGAGCTGCGCGTATAAGTTGCTAACGAGCCATGTCGTGACCTTATTTTTGTAGTACAAAGAGACCTAGCTCCAGAGAAGCAGCGCAATTTCAAAGCTTAAATATTGACTCTATTGGCATGTATGTACATTATGCGCTTTGTTTTACAGCGGCAGCAGGTTCCACCTCCTGCCGGCGTTAGCTGGCAGCTCATGTGAGAGAGGTATGTATCGGGTTGGTTTATATCGGGACGGTATATGTCGGTTTTGAGGTATATATATACGGGACGGACAAATGCCATGTGATTCCGGCGCGCAGACCGGGCAGAAGAAAGTGACTCTTTTAGACCTTACGGGCAGGAGTTATGATTTGTAATAAGATTTACATACCTAGGCACTACGCTGCCTACATCGGCCAGGACTTAACTGCGCACATTGACAAAAATGTATGTAAAACAATGGTTTTGTCCACTTTGACGACACCTGAAAGCCCGCAGAAGCTTTCACAAAAAACAGCGCTGGCAATTTTCGATATGAAAACAGCACTAATTGTTTCATAAGACATTCAGCTTATAAAAAGTAATACCTGCCTTGCTGGAAAGGGTATTTTACTTATTGATTTCTGCATATAAGCGTCTTGTTTGTTTGCTAGCCAATATCCTCTATTCGTAGAACCGATTCGGAAGCAGTTTGGTTAGACTCCCAGAGTCCCGGCGTTTTCCACTTATTTGAGCTGTATGAGGAAGAATAGCTGACATTTATCCAGAGTTTTACTATGCAGAAATCATGCGATGAAAGTGATTAGAAGGGACTAGGCATAGTACAATAGACATTTAGTCGTGTGCTTCATCATAGAATTGTCGGGCTGAGAGCTTCCAAGAGCCAAGTGACACACATATTCTTAAATCTTGTGATAGATTTTGGGCAATCACATTACTAGCAGGACATCTTAAAAATGTTATATTCTATATTGTAGGTTTGTACTTACCATATATATGCGTTGGTAGCCTGAAAGAAGTTTTTCACTTAACCAAGCAGAACGGGTTGTTTAACGTTACCAATTACAACTTATATGTCCTTGCCCCTCTTCATTTGCTAAATATATATATATATATATATAAATCATGACTGTTGTTTTGCGTCGTTCCTCTTAAGGTATATGATTACTTTAAAGAAGGGAAGACCGCTAGCGAGGAAGAATAAGATATAAGTAATTTTATTATGCACGGCCTGCAAAATACTGACGAAATTATCACCAACGCGGCTATGTCTCCATTGAGTTGCTCCGTGCTTTTGGCAAACTAGACATTGAATAAGTACTATTTGAGTACAATTCGTTGATTTTTGCGACAGTTTCCTCTTTGCGTCAAGTTCTTCTGCTTTTTATAAATGTACTTCATCAATTATTTAAAAATCTCACTCTCTGGTCTGCGCTGTCACCTTCGTTTGTATTTTTTGGTAGATATGCTTGTTTTATACAGCCCTGACTCGGACATTAAGAGCAAAAAAAGGACTGACAACCGACAGGTTTAAGTACTCTGTTTTTGCTACCCCGCCTACATTAATGTGGATGATCTTGAAAATATTGTAACAAGAAACCACTCATACAATTAAAGAATGATTATCTATATATTTACCAATGAATTATAATTTGCATAGATTTACCTACAATGACAATGTTGATGATTAGTAAAAGCCAACAGGACTATATTACATATGATCGATACAGTATCGATCCCACTGAGCCCTAAACAAAATTTAATTTAGAAATAAAATTCATTTCTAAACTAATTTTGTTCCCTATGCACCCACGCAGGCAAAAAGCTAACGAAGTCTCGTCTTATCGACAAAGATAAGACGAGCCCTTCCTCTTTTTTTCTCTCTATGGCAGCGAAATCAGTTGCGAGTAAAGCACAGAAGAGACACTAGCTGTTTAAATGTTTGAAATAATATGAGTAGCATCCGTATAGGGGTATGGGTTGAGTGTTTGTTATGTGAGGTGTTTGCTGTAGGAAAATAAACGGATGATGCGACGAGCGAAAAACGGGCAAAGAAGTATCTCCTCGATCGCTTGTTAAGATTTGATTTTGTTTGTAAACGCCCTTAACGCTCCCCTCCCCCTCCCATCCCTCAAGTCCCTCACGCCGTCCGTAGACACCCGCACAGGCCAAGACCTAAGAAGGTCTTGTCTCGACTGAAACGAAAGTTCTTCTTCTTCTTTTTCTTTCTCTACGGCTACAGCCACGACGTCGATAGGGGTCATCTTGCTGCATTAGATGATGTTGATAATGATAATGATGATGGTGATGCTGCTGCTACTGCTGATGATGCTGATGATGCTGATGATCTTTTCCTTGGTTTCCTTGGCTTCGTTCCCGTTTGTTCTTTGAGCGTCCACATACTGGTCATCGCATCAGCATACTTGCTGGTCTTGCTTGGTCTGTAGCGTAGTGTTGCATTCGTTGGATGGATGGATCTATCTCTTCTTTCGTGCCTTTTGGTGCCCCTTTCAACGGTGCGGTGTTGCAGCAGCAGCAGCAGCAGCGGCAGCAGTTGTAGCAGAAGTAGCAACAACATCAGCAGCAGCAGCAGCGACAAGCCACCTCAATCACAAACGGGCCAATCAACAACGTAAGCTGAATTTTAGTCGTTTTGCGCCCTGTGTGAGGGTTGGTTACTCATTATTCGATCTATGTACGTTGTAAGTTTACGGCCGTACCAACCACACCAGCGGCAACAGCAACAACAACAACAACAACAGCATTAAAAACAACATCAGCAGCAGCAGCAACGAAGGGTCGACGAAGTGCCAGCCACACCACCCTCGCTTCTGCGGTGCAGCTCCCCTCCATTGGGGTGCCTCCGCGGAGAAGCCTCACGGACCCGATCACCCTTCACTTCGTCGTCGTCGTCGTTGTCGTCGTTGTGGTCTTCGTCGCCGTTTTCGACTTCGCCCGCGCTTTGCACTTGTTCTGCCCTAGTCATCGGGTCGGACATCGGCGGCCAGTCAGGAGAGAGAGAGAGAGAGAGGCAGAAGCAGAAACAGCAGCGTCTGGGCGGCGGTAGCCATTCATAGAGAGGCGACGAACCGACCCGGCTGTGGCGGCGGCTAAGCGGAGGAATTTCGAACCGTGTCCGATCGCCGTGGTTCTCCCATCGCAGGCCTATCCGAGGCCTATGCAGGTCCACTCGGTCCTGCTCGCCTCGGCTGGCAGGCGAGGTCTAGCGTCGTCTAGCTAGTGTCTGTTCTATTCACACGTCGTGGTCGTGCAGGTCTCCTGGCTACACCCAACAGGATCCCATTCAAGTCCGCACATTTCGTTGTTCGTTTATTACTCTCTCTCTCGCGCTCCCTCTCTCAGTATCTCTCTCTCTCTCTCTGCTTAGTTCTCTGTCTCTCGCAATCTTCCGCTTTGCCTGTCGGTGTCTGCCTACCTGTAGCACAGAGACCACCGTTGCAGCGTATGCAGGCCATGCAGAATGCGTCGCAAGCTCGATACAGGGATTTCATACTGCTGATTCAATGAATGAAATTTTGTCACGTCCACGCTTACTCTAGTTCGTCATTACTACGTATCGTATTCGTCAAGTGTGTGAACGCACTCTTTGTGAGGTCATGTAGTCATACTCTCAGAGGGGTGCATGAATGCTTAACAGTGGCCTACCGATATCATCGCACGGCACAGGGATACGTCAACATTCTGTTGCAGTTCAGTAAATGGCTTTGGCAGCTATGTCGTCGAGCACTCATGCTCTACTCGTACTAAATACATACGGTTATTTGCTATACTAGCTTAATTGATTTACGTAACGTCAAGTTGAGCTACGTATTGGTGTAATTAATCTTCAGCGAAAGGTCTCCGACTGCAGGCGAACGGGCTTCGACAACTTGGGTAGACGGGAATTTTTACGGCCCTTATCCAGATGTACTACCGGTTCAATCCTGTACACGCCGTTAGAGTGAACTAGACGCGCAAAGTTGATACTTCGCAGACTTAAAAGCAACGCACCGAGTACTGTGACTACACAAATTACTTACAATGACGGCAAACGGGTGCGTTTTACCGCTTCAGAAACGTATTTGCATTAGCTGCAGCGCAGTTCCGGCAAAAACAGCGTGCCGGCGTCAAAGTCGGCGAATTCCATAGCGTCCACGTACGCGTTAATGTAATGAAATTGGAGATAGAGAAATCTCTCCCATTAGTCCACTGTGTCTGGGCAGAAGCCAGCGGGAGAGGTGAAAGCGAGATAAAAAGAGATAGGTAGGAAGAACACTGCGATGAGGCGCGTGAGGCGTGGCGCTGTATGTTCCGTCGGTCTGGCTGGCTGGCTACGGGATCGATGAGTGAACCTCTTATAGGAGGATCCCGCGTGCCTCTCATGCGCGGCAAGTGAACGAAACGACGGCCGAAAGCGGCCTATAGCGAGAATGGGCACGGATATAGACGTTGGGTAATGCCTGCCCGTATGTACGAAGTGGTTGCACGAGTAGTAGCCATGCTAGCGCCGTAGTACACTGTATGGTCGATGGTCGATCAGGTGGTCGATCTACCCAGCGACGACGCCCACCGACTCGGTAACGGCGTAGGCCACTTCAATAGGAAGGACGCCCGTCCGCTCGCTCGCTCGCTTGCCCGCCCTTGATGAATAAACGACAAATCGACGTAGCCTCAATTACTTGTACCAGCATGTTGTTCCGTTGATTTTTTGTACGACAAATTAGAACATGGATAATCGCTAGATAAATACTTTATTTTTCTTTTCTCTTTCTCTCTCTCTCTCTCTCTATATATATATATATATATATATATATGATAAAAGAGTACGGTCTAGTAAAACAACGTCACCAACTTTAGCCAAATCAGCCCTCAAAGAGCATACGCATATACATTATTTGATAGTCATGACCTACAAACTAGACATAGCCGTGGCGAAACTACGACGTCGGCGACTGAGGTGAGACTCTGCCTAGACGAGTCTTGGCAGGTCATCCTCGATCGGCCAAGTATGAGCACGATCACTGCCAGTGCCTCCGAAGCCATTGTCGTTAGTGGGCATTGTATTGCAAGCAGCGAACCTGTCGCAGTGGGCTTGAAGTGCCGCTTGAAATGTGGAGAACTGAATTCTTATACTAGTCTTCTCTTGGCGAAGAATTCCGTGAGTCAGAGTTCTGCCCCTCGATGCAGCCAGCCAGCCGGCCTGTGTGTGCATTGCAACGCTGGTCAGGCAGCGAAGTGCTAGATCGGCAGACTAGATCAAGCCGCCGGGCATAGCGGAGGCTATATGCCAGGGACAATATGCTCATCGTCGTTGTCGTCAGCGTCGAGCGGCCGCGACGTTTGCTGCTAACGAAAACATCAGGGCGCGCAACTCAGCGCAGGGCTCTCAAGGCGCCTCCCATTTCTCTCGCGAGGCAGACGCATAGCAGACAAACAGACTGGTCGCAGACGCAGTGAAGAGGTCGAGTGTGCAAAAAAAGGTAGCCTTCTCCTCCAGTGGACCGCTAGACATAGTCCAACCGTTGGATTGATTGGTTACCTCTGCACAAGGCCACCACGGCGGCCCAAGGCAGAAGTCCTGTTTCGCTTGTAACCTCACTTCCGGAGCAAGGTTAGGGGTAGCTAGGACAGGGGGCGATGGGGTGTCTGAACTGCTACATCCCCAGAACGCGTAGAATGTGAATGAATTTGACTGCTGTGCGAGCGAGCGATGGTGTCGCCGAAGGGATAGACCCACATGCGAGCCCCGTGAGAAAATGAAGAAAGAAGAGAGAGAGAGACAGACTGCGAGACAGAAATGTGTGTATATATATATATATATATAGAGAGAGAGAGAGAGAGAGAGAGATCGCGCATACCAAAGATTCTTGCTGACGCAGGGAAACGCAACGAAACCCTGGGAAGAAGAAGGAAGTCTTCCCAGAGAACTGACTCCGCTGACCGAATGACGCAGCCAAATGACATCGGCGAGTACGACAAGCATTCTGCTAAACGGAGTCGTTAGCCCCACCTCGATTGAATACCTCCGCCCGCTAAGGGGCCGCAGCGGCCGCAGATTCACTCACGATAAAGAGCGACGAAAAGCGAGCGACCTCCTCGCTCCTCATTCCCATTTATCTACTCTCTGGATCAATCACATGTGCCCACCATCATCGGCGAGGACAATGATAATAAGAACAACAGCAACAACCACAACAATCCATACGCACGCACACGCTCTACCGGTACAGAGTAGGCCAATCCGAGTCTGAACACATCAAGTCGAGACGAAATACATGGAACAGCGACGCGATCGGCTACGCGGTCGGGCTCGACGCCCAACGTGTATCAATGGACGCGATTCTTCCTCGAAGAGTGCAACCGCTGCGGTGTCGACCAAGAATGGAACGTTCACCACATGCAAGGCACTAGCGAAATTTAATTAAATATTGCGTAGGTCTTGGGCTCGGTTTTACACCGCGCTTCGTGTGTTATACGCGTCTTACTGTGCTGCAATTCCTACTTCCTGTAGGTTTGCGTAGCAAAAATCACGGGCGGCCAACCGTCTACCGGTATACTGTATATTAGACTAAAAAAAGATGCGTCTTGAATTGGCACTGTGTGAGTAACTACAGGTTTTTATCACGCGAATTGCGTGATATATTTACACAGAGGCAAAGCATAAATATATATATAACACATATGATCGTACATTACGTTTACAATATAGTCGTATATGTATAATATATTTTAATTCGATCATATAATTACAGACAGACTGCAGTATTTATATAATGTTCTACTACACTTTCACTTTCGTAGTTTCGATTGACATCGATGCGCGTAATTAGGCGTGAGGCACGCAAACCTCCAAGAGTGTTTTAATCTTTTTATATAGATTTAATAAGCATTGAGGAATTTTTCACGCATTGCAAAGGCTTTTCGATGCAGATGATTTTTCTTGATATAAGTAAAAAAGTTCCACTCCCTTGAAAAAAGTCCTACGTAACCATATCAGAATATAGGAAACTGGCTGCATTTCCTCGAGTTCCGTGTCTTTAAGCACGTTAAGCATTTAGTAAGCCGCTTTCGAATCAATTCAGGATGCCGTCCAGCGGTTTTAATTATTTCAATAGAACTTTCACATAGTCACACTCTATTTCTAAATCAGAGCCTATTTACTCCGATTATAGACAACACCCTACTTGTGTCAATAAAAGTCCGGTCAGCCGTTAAAGTGAAGTAAGTGGGGCAAAAAATGCCATAAAGTATGATAAGCCTTGCCTTCCACTTGCGAGTTTCTTGATAAATTTGTTTTGACTCGGGTTCTGAAAAATGTTCGGTTTACGGACAGTGAAGATGTAAATATGTATATATGTATATATATATATATATATATATATATATACATATACATATATACATATTTACGGACAGTGAAGATGTAAATATGTATATATGTATATATATATATATATATACATATATACATATACATATACAGGGTCTCATGGATAAATTATGGTCTTCTATTTACTAGACGTACTACGTATGTGTACAAATGTATGTTCCCATAGTTGACATAGACCAGATTTGTTGCACTGCGTGAGTAGGAAATCTATACTAGGAAAGAAGTCATCCATCTCACGTTGAGGGCACGTGAACCACAGTGTACCCACAGGTATCCCTAGGAAAATGGGGTTTTCAGACAGGAAATCAGTGTTCGAGTTTGGGGAGAACAATACTCTTCTAGATACGAATGTACGCTCCAGGAATCGTTCGAAAGGGGCATCCATTGAGCAATGCCGTTGACAACCGGCTGCACAACGGCTTAGGAGTTACGCGAGCAAACGGGATACAAGATTTTTTTAATTACTTTTTAGATCTTTAATTGAAAGGGGGGCGGGTATAAAAAAGGGGGGCGGGTCAAAAAATAACATCACAAGTCATCTGCATATTCGAGATAGTTAACGTTCGTCGTATACAGACGAGGGGATAGGTCCTGGGGAACTCTCAGAAAATGTAGGATATGGCCAACTAAGCTGATTACTAACCTTCACATATGTAAAAGCAACGGTCGCTTCAAAATTACCTCACCCATTGCACTGCGCACGGCTAGCCGTCCCAAGTTAAAGATCCGAATAATGTTATCGACTCAGTCGAACGTGCTTTTTCGGTCAAACTAAGCGCAACCTTCGTCAAGCAGTTATAAATATAGCCCTACAGTAGGCTGGGCGGGATGAAATAAACGAGTTAAAATTAACACGCTTCTCAAGTTGTAAACTAAAAGCCTTTCAAAGGCGCTGCACGGTAGAGAACATTGTAAAACTGGCCAGCAGTTTTCGGCATTCGAGGGCATTTTGGTGTTCGAGCGCTTCATGTGGACTGACGTGATACAACTGACTCTCCCTCAGCCGCTTATTGTCGTGGCGAAAACGAGAGCGAAAGTCCCTTATGTCCAGTCTATGGACTCAAATGTAATACGAATATATATATATATATATATATATATATATATATATATATATATATATATTGAATGCACTGATACAGAGCTCCACAGATTGTTGCATTTGACGTCGAAGTGACGATTGATCGATGCACTCTGAATAAGCTTCAGCCAACAAAACTCGTGATCTTGAAGCATATTTACTATACTTTTATATATGCATATAAATACAATCACAATTATTTTTTTCCTATAGTTTCATTACAAGAACAGGCCCTGTGTTATTTGCATCAAGTATGTTGAATGATTTGTGATCCACATGAGTGGAGCATTCTCAATGGATCAAGTCATATTTTCACCCTTGACGGAACGTTTGCTTAAGAGCGTCATAACCTGAGCCATGCATTGACAACGGCGGCGGTATGAGAGTAAAGTACAACATCTAGCGTTGCAATTGGTTGTGCAATAGAGTATGAAGGAGACTATGTGGCTGCAATAAATTATTTTGCCAATGACGATCTGATACGTATGAGCTGACATTATAATGTCAAGAAAGTAGTAGTAATTATAATAGCTAACGTTTTATGCATGACATATTTGGCAGATAAACACATTGAAACAAATCAGCATACACATACACTATATAGCACATGACTGCGGCTTGGGGTTGACCTAGTCGTGTCCCACCGCGTCCAAACCATCACCACAAGTTGTGGTGACCTTGTGGACTCGTTGGCCTATCATTTCTGACGAGCACGTCGCTCCGCCTTGAGTGGCTATTTTAGTCGGTCACTGAGATCTGCCGGCTTTTCGTGTGTACTGGAACTCCTATACAGGGTCTATCCTGGGGCGATGGAAAAAGACCTGTCGGTCTCACATTGATCCTCTTTGAGCGTAGCCGCATGCTTGTTTGAGACGCAACTGTAACAGATTCATTAGCTCCTTCGATATTAGGTGCATGTACAGACCGGGCAGGTTTTACTTTTAGGTTAGCAACAAGGTTCTATATATATATAAATACATGTCACATAAAACAATGTTTTTTAACGCAAGTGCATCTTGTTACAAAATAAGCAATACCAATTGTATATACCTTTATTTTTAAATTACAGCCTAGCTTTAGGTTTACTTTTTAACTAAATTTATATTTATTACGACGCTGATCATAATGTAGGGTCAGCTTCTGAAATTAAATTTCACATAAACCTGCTGTTTGACGTCGTCATCGTCTTTGTCGCGGTGACCTCCAAGGTGCTCGTTTAAGTGCAAGAGAAATTTTTAATTACTGGGCCTTTGGATGAATTTAGTTTCGGGCATTGACGAGTGATTGTTCCCAGCCATATGGCATGATGAAATACGTGTAAGTAAATTTTATGTTATATAAGGACAGAATATATATATATATATACATATGTCTGCGGGAATATATACATATATATAGTGCCGATAATTCAATTATCGCATGATGTTTTGAAGTACACATTTGGTAAAAATATGCCGATTGTCTACACCAATAAAGTGTTTGGGATACGCTTTGTCTAGTACGTTGTACGACACGCCTATACATTATATATATATATATATATATATATATATATATATTGTCCGCCGTTTCTTCCACTCTGGTGTTTGGCGCTAACGAGGGTTCGAGTTTGCCTGCCTTAGAGTATGTAGACTAAAAGACAGACATTCGCAGTGTGCGAACGTGTGTTTTTCGTTGTCTATGCGGCTGATATTGTGCGCCGGAGGGAGGAGCGGGGGGGGGGGGTTGAAGCGACAGGCCAAAATCAGTTGAACCTTATCCGTCTTTCGGGAGAAGAGGGCGGAGATTAAGCTGGAAGAAGCGAGTGGACGAACGAGGGAAGCCTCGAACACATGTGCTCACATGTCGGCTGTGGCTGGAAGATCACCTCTGTCCGACTCTCGTTTCGGGTCGCTAAACCGCTATAGCTCGTTGTCGTCGCCGTCGCTGTTGTTGTTGGTGTCGTCGTTGCCGTCATAGCGGGCGTCTGGTGCGCAGGTCCGTACCAAGCCCGATACGGATCAAACCCAGGGAACCCCGGCGGGGGGGGGGGGGGGAAGGGTCCCAACGATAGACGCGTCTCAACCTACAGACCGACACCCACATGTGGGTGTCGGGGCCACCCTGCGGTCGGCGGACGCGGCCGACGACTCGGAACACGTGACACAGTCATCGGGACCAACTAACTACCTTTACTACAGGCACCCCCACTCACTACTGCGATGGTTTCCATCGCTAGTTGACTAACGCGAGTCGTTTGGCGGCATCCTATCGAAGGAGAAGGAGGATCCGAGCCGTCACCGGACGCAGGACGTGGGGAACCTTCTATGCCTGACCTCCTAGTCCTGTCAAACACCGCCTTCGCATTTCTGTATTTCACCGTCTCTCTCTCTGTTTATCTCCCTCTACATATGCATATATAGCTAGTAGAGAGAGAGGGGGGATACTTTCCTATGGGTCGTTAGGTGGGGGCTGCGTAGAAAAAGAACGATTGTCTTGGTTGTATTGAGCGTTAACAGCGCAGGCAGTCGCAGGATGAACATATTCCGGAAAAATATTCCGCAGCCACATCGAACAAAACACATGGCGGACAGTGACAACTGACGGCGTCGTGTCCCACACATTTCGCACCGCAGTTCTACAACCCAGGTATACAACGGAAGCACGACGTGGTATAGGTCACACAAGTGATATGACTGCCCAGATCCGTACGACTGATACTCAAGTAGGTAAACTAGCCCGCCACCATACGCGCGTGCACCGATAATATAATATAATTATCAGTGCTATAAATGCATAAATACAAATACGTATGTGTTTCTATAAATGCATTTTAATAAAGATACTTCTGTTGTTCGCCTGGAGGCTGCTTTGTCTAGAAGTCGCGTGCAGCTACATAGAGTACCCTATATATGCACGCATATATGCATAAAGAAATTAAATATTATATGCATATAACTTAAGGTAGGCATTATGAATAAGAACACATTGACGACCAGTGCGGCTGCGAGCTGAAACCACAGACCCCGGTCCTCAAGGAGAACGCTTGTCCGGCAACCTGTTCCGGTCTCACGGCATATAGATCGTTTCTCGCAGCATAAGGATACATCCTATATAGACTTCTTGAGGCCAGCGTTGTACCAGCAAATCATCAGCGCTCATCTATCTTACTAACTTGACTACTCTACAAGCTGGGAAAGCATAAGCACAAAGGCAAAGGCAAAGCAAGCTCAAAAAGTACGAAGATGTGTTTGGGTAGGAACCATGTGTCCTGTGCGTAACAAGCGCGTGGTATTGGTATGTCCATAATCGCCCCTGTATCACAAACTTGAGCTTGGGTGCGGTGACATTTCACCCAGATTGACCATGGGCCCATGTGGGATGCATCAGTGCAAGCGACAATGCTCCGTGCACCGTAGCTCTGCTGATAGAAAATGTTTTGTTTAAGCGGGCCGCCAGATGCTGGTGCGCTTATGTGGCCGGCCGGAACTCGGCCAGCCGTGCCCGAAGAACTATGCTTCTTTTCCTTCTGGTTACCACGTATCTTCCCCCGCAACAAGAAGCGTCAATAGGCAATAGCAGATCCAATGCTAATCCTGTGCACTTCTGTGATTAAACACGGGGCCCATTGACAATCACTGAACGGTGGCGCCAGGCATACTATTTTGGACGATAGGCTGCAATCGATCTAACTTAACCAGATCTGGTTTACGTATATATATATGTATATATAAATATATATATATATATATATATAGCGCTCCAAGACTTTGGCTACAGGGCTATGTGATTAACTCACTACACAAGGGCTTATGAGAAGCGCAACCAATCGAGCTTATGCTCGAGGCAGCCCATTATATAGATATACACACCATAAACAAATACCGCAACAGATTTCTTTCAATATGATGTTAAAAAAATAGAAACCAAACAACAATTTCGCTAAATATCATATTCAAAGAAAGTTGCTGCTTCATTTGTGCATGATATGTTTATTGGTTTATTATATATATATATATATATATATATATATATATATATATATATATATATATATATATATAAGCAAAACTTACAGACACAACAACAAACACAAATACTACGTTGTTGTGGCCACAATTCGAAGCACAAACCAGTGCATCGAGCATAGAAATGGTGGTACATCGTTCGCACAAACAGACCGGATTCCGCCTCGCTGGCGCATAAACTGACCAGGAGACGCTCGCAGATCCTCTCTCTCTCTCACATGATGGTAGTGCAGCTATGACGACGACGACGACAACGACCACCAACCAGAACGAGGATGAGAACGAGGACGGTGTCCTCATCATCATCATCATCATCATCATGGGGGTGCAACATGCCGGCCCGCACCTGTTGTCACGGCGCACTTCACTACCGGCCAATTCAAGCACCACCATCAACACCAAGACCATCACCATTATCATCATCATCGCCATCACCACCATCATTGAGGACATCGTCTTCATCGTTCGGTGATATCGTTATAATGTGTGTCTTTGTGTCTGTGTGTCGGCCAATATTGTCCCTGCTGCTGCTGCTGGTGATGATGATGAAGATGATGAAGATGAAGATGATAATGATGATGGTGACTATGAGTCGACTCAGGCCTCTGAGGTATCCATCCGCCTCTGCCTCAACGATTCGACCTCGAGCTTGTCTCGTTGTTGTTGTTGTCGTCGTCGTCATTGTTGTTGTTGTTGTTGTTGTCGTCGTGCTTTAACCGGCTGAACCAACGTGTAGATAGATATACATACGGACGGCCAGACAGATAGACAGACATACAGACAGGCATATGACAGTAACAGCAGCCGAAGGAAGAGCCAGCACCAGAAGCAGCAGCAGCAACAACAACCCTCCACTCCCAGATCCGTGTAAGTTCCGCGTAGAGCTGCTTGATTCGCTCGAGGATCCAATCCACGCTGGCAAATCGAACGTCATGACGCTCGCTCGTAGCGGTAGTGGTGGTGGTGGTGGCAGTGGCAGTGGGGGACTCCGAGGATCCTCGAGTGAGCCACACCCTCGCCTCCGCCCGCTGCCCGTTCGCCCGTTCGCTCGCTCGCTCGTCATAAAGCAGCACGTAATTGGCTTCGGCTTGTCGACTTAAGCCGATATGTTGTTGCCTTTACTGTTGTTGCTGCCGCCACCGCTTCTGCTATTGCTGACCGGCGGCAGGTTCAGTACGCAGCAACAGCAACAACAGCAGCAACATCAACAGCAACAACAACAGCAACAGCAACAAAAGCAGCAAAGGCGATGTTTCGTCGCTACTATTACCACTACTACTACTACTACTACGACGACGACGACTACGACTGCAGCAGCCGCGGCCCTGACGTTGTTACTCGTTGCTCTGACTGACGTGTGTTCGGTATTTTCGGCCCCGGTCAGTTGGTCCGCCTTCTTCGTCTCATGTTGTTGTTGTTATTGTTGCTTGTTGTTGTTGTTGTTGTTGTTGTTGTTGCTGGTGTTGTGACTAATGTTGTTGCTATACATTGTTGTCATACCTATCGTCGTCGTCGTCGTCGTTGTTGTTGTTAATTTTATCGTCGACGTTGCTGTTGTCGTTGATGTTGATGTCGTTGTTGCTATTGTTGTCGATGTTGTTGTCGTTGTTGCCGCTGCTGTTGTTGCTGTTGTTGTTGCCGACAGTACTGGTGGCTTTCGTAGAGCGCTGCTGCTACTACTTCTGCTAGCAGGTATAGCTCGCCTTGCTCCTTACTGGCGCTAGCCTGATTACTCCGTTTGCTCGGAACAAGCACCCTTCTCGACGGACGTCAGTTCCCAAAGACGCCAAGAGAGAGAGAGAGAGATAGAGACGGACCTCTCTATCCCTTTCTCTCTTCTCTCTCTTGCCGGGGAGGAGGGAGGGAGGGAGGGGGTGGCGTAACGTTGATACATACGCCAACTGCGTCTGCTTCTGCTGGCGGTGTTGCTACAAAATCGACCACCATCTTGGCCACCGAGAATGGCCACACATCACAGCACTTTAAGCACGTCTGCACCGCTCTCCGTACTCTCGTCACTCTCACTCAAGTCCTTTAGTCTCTCGCTCATACACACACACACACAGAGACACACGTTTTCTCACACGTACACACGGACACACGTAAGTTCGTACGAAGTCCGACACGATGATGATGTCCATCGAGCGTGTGGGGGGGGGGGGGGCAAGGGGATGAAACAACAGGCTACCTCCGAAGTACTACGCACTTTCAGATCTACGCACCGCCCGAATACGAACCCCGGCAGCTAAATACCTTGCTTGCTTTCTCCCTCCCTCCCCCTCTCTGTCTGTATGTCTGTTGCCTGCCTAGCTGCGTACCTATCTGCACGGGTCGATTGGTTGAATCCGTTATCGGCCTGTTTTGTCTTCTTCATCGTCTTCGTCCCCTTCTTCTTCTCTTCGTCCCCTTCTTCTTCTGCTGCTGCGGCTGTTGCTATTGAAACACCGCTACTCGCCGTCATGATGAAGCGGTAGTGGTATTGATGGCATTTGGTATCGGCCTTGTTGTTGTTGTCTTTATAGTCATCATCATCATCATCACCACCATTATGATCACTGTGAGTAACGGTATGAATGCTTATGGTTTGACATTGCTCACTAATTGTTGCTTTGTTGTTATTGGTATTGTTGTTGTTGCTGTTGTTGCTTTGTTGTTGTTGTTGTTGTTGTGATTGGTGTGTTGTTGTTGTTGCTGTTGTTGCTGCTGTTGCTGTCGTTGTTGTTGTTGCTGTTGCTGTTGTTTATTGTGGTTGATGTTGTTGTTGTTGTCGCTGCTGTTGTTCACGAAGAGTAGCACGCAGTGCAACTAGAAATAGTTGTTGTTGTTGCAGAAGCAGTACCAGTAGCAATTCTACAAGTTTTAGCAGCAGTTTTGTTTTAGTACTAGTAGTACAAAACTGTACACTCCCCTGAACAACTTGTCTATTGCATTGCGTACACACGCACTCTGGCCGTATCATTGTTTCGTCTAGACGCTCACCTAGACCGCTAGTGTTCCACGCTACAAGGCTTTTTTCTGGCGTACGCCGTCAATTAGCCAATAGCTTGACGCATTGCGCAATAATGTTATACTATGTGTAGCTTACTATTTATTATTTATTAATTAGTATATTAGTATTGCGCAATAATGTTATACTATGTGTATGCTGCTATTTATTGCTCGTTGTAGTCCTTCATTCATGGCAGTAGTAATAGTAGTAGTAGCAGCAGCAGCGGTTATCATTCACTCATCGTCTTCAGTAGCGTTCGTACACGCGCTTTTCTGTATCCTGCTCACATTTGCCCTGTTGCCTTTCGTTACTTTGCTTGTTGCTGTTCTTTTTTGTCTCCTACATATGTCGCTATTTTCGTTGCTGTCATCGTTGTTGTTGTTGCTGCTGCTAAGGTTGTTATTGTTTTGATGCTGTCATCATTGCTGCTGCTGCTGTAAATGATGATGCTGATGATAATGTTGTTTTTGTTGTTGCTGTTGTTTGTCGAAACCCTTGCTGTGTCCTTCTGCTGCTGCTGGTACTGCCGGTGCGGGCGAACAGGCATATTATGAGCCTTGGAGACAACAGCCGCCGCGAAAACCGGAGCCGATCGGCAAGTCAACCAACAACAACAGCAACAACAACAACAATAACAGCAAAAGCAACAACAACAGCAACAACAACAAGCGAGTTCCTGTCTCCTCTCCCTTTCTTGCTCAATTAACGATGAAACGGGTCTCGACGCCGCCGGATAGTCATCGTCCGAACTTCACCGTTCGTCCGTCCATCGAACGAGCGAGGGAGCGCCTCTATCCAGCCTTACGCCTTCGTGTAATGTGCGGCGGCCCAACCCATTGCTGCCCACTAGAGCCAATAGAGCGCTCAACCAACCCACCGTCCATTCCTTCGACCTGTTGGTGTTCCTGTTGATGTTGTTCCCTTCGTTATCGTCAACGCCGAGACCGAGACCGCCGCCGCCGCGGATACTAATGCGGCTGCTGCTGGGGCTACTGCTGTTCCCTATGCCGTAATCGTTCGTTGTACATGCATAGGCGTCGGATTGTTTCGTCCGACTACTATGTACTCCTACCCATTCTCCGGCAGCAGGAGCAATTCTTGAGATACCCCCCCCCCCCCCCCCACCGACGTAGGCAACAGTAGGCAGACGTAATAGCATACAGAGAACTACACAGAACAAACCCAGTCACAGAAGGGGACAGAACGAAAGGTTGGGGGAGGGGAGAGAGAGAGCAATTGAGGTTGGCGCAGAGCGAATAGAGAGAGATAGAGACTGCGTGTTCTCGACAGGACGACGAAGACGACCTTCTTACTTCCATATTTCCATAGGTCGTCGGCTGCCGAGCCACGCAATTGTTGTTGTTGTTGTTGCTCTTCCTGCTACTGCGGCTGTTGTTGATGTTGCTGATTGAGAACACCAATTCTCTAGTTCTCCTGTCTAGACGCTATTACCCAATCATAGCCCATTCTAGTTTAGTCGCGATTCGGCGAGCAGCAGAAGCGCCAATCTAAGCGGCTGAAGCGGTACAATCGAGCCTTTTCTATTGTAGTAGAAAGCTTGTTGTTGTCGTTGTTGTTGCTGCCGCGCTGCTGCTGCTGCTAATATTGCTGCTGCTGCTGTTGTTGTCCCTAACAATCTCTCGGCTAAAGTCGGTATGTTACAGCGATCATCATCACGAATGGCTCGACGCCCGCTCGATGGCTGACCTAGTGACTGACGGGCAGACTAGATACGTATGAGGGCGGCCGTGGGCACGTTGTTGTTGTTGTCGTCGTCGTCGTCGTCGTCGCCGCGTCGACGGCGGTCCTGAACGTCGACAGCGATGCGATGACGACGTGGTGGATGATCATGGCCATGATCCCTCACGTTATGGTGCTGAGAGCAACCCCAGAAGACGAAAAGGCAGACGATAGACCGCACCGGCAGAAGCATCATCAGCAGAAGCAGCAGCAGCAGCATCACCATCACCACCACCACCACCATCACCAGCACCATCACCAGCACCATTAACAGCGCTGACTCGAAGATCAGTTAGCTAAGAGCAATTTGTCGGCCTCACTCCATGTCCCCCTCCCCCCCCCCCTTGTTCGTCGGCCCGCGCTGGCCAAGCGGCCGTGGCGGTAACGACGGTGGTAGCGGCGTCGCCTTCCGCCGTCTATGACTGTATGCCTGCCTCGATCAATCGGTTCATACCTGACGGTCATACTTCTGTATGGTTGCGTTTCGCTGCTGACGAACGCCGGAGCCGGAGCTGGGCCACTGCCCGTGCCGGTGGTGTAGGGATTGTCGAACAACTCTCCCGCAACAGCCGTTAGCTGTAGTCCCGACAGGCAGGCCGGCTGGAGAACGGGCGGGCGGGCGGTAGGTCTCTCTTGTTCTCTGGTGCGACTGATCTGCGTGTTCAAGTGTACGACTTGAAAATAGTGTCTGGCGATGATTTGCTGCTGCTGCTGCGAAAACTTAAATGCTTGGCCCGTCAGATAGGCCGTAGTGAGGCCGTTTGTCGTCGATGTTTCGACCATGTCCGCCACCGCCTTCAGCAACACTTTGAGCCGCCGAGATGATGATTATGATGATGATGATGATAATAGTCATTATCATCATCATCATCACCCTCATCATGAATAGAAGACGAAAACCAGAACTGTTTTCCCCTTGCTTGGTTGCCGCCTGCTTCCGGGAAGGGCGGCGAGAGTCTTAGCTCCGCGTTGTGATCACGTCATCCGTACGGGATATATGGCAGCCCAACTGCAAATGTCGTCCATTCGTTAAAAAAGCGAAAAAAATACGAAAACAACTGTCGAACACTCAAGCTAGGTAGGCTAGGGCGATAGGTAATATTTTCCACATACTCGATCTAAGCAGTAAGGTGAGCACAAACGACGTCTGCACTGTGTTACAGCGGTGCCGTATTACTAACACGAGCATATGATAGATGCTGAAGAAAATTAGCAATAGCACGAACATTAGCGACTAATGACGATGACAACAACAACTACTACTACTATGACTAGAAGGGACCTAGTGAACATGCGCAACGACAAAAAGATCCATCAGCAACTTAGATGCCCCTGCGTCACTCCGGCCACTCACTTAACGAATAACAGAAGGCAAACGAGACTCAAAATAATCCAATGGGTCACTCGATCTAACTCGTCGGACTCCAGAAACGATAGACTGTGCGTTTAAATCATCACTGGTTAGGTTTTTAGCTGACTCGCTGAATTCCTCAAGTAGCGAAAAGACGAAGGCGGAAACATTGTCCATGCCGCTCAGGGGTGCCAAACTCACTTTTTGAACTTGTCGTTTAAGTATTGAAAGCTGGCTAGAAGGGGTACATAAGGTGTCTTCCGGGTGTCGTGTCTACATGAGTCACACTGCAGCAGCGTCACTGCTCAGCTTTCTGAGTTTTCGTTCGGCACCCTGCTTGTAGCTGCGGTGCTGGCGTGCAGCCGAAACAACCGCCGCGAGTCTACATCAACATCCGGCCGGGTGTTTCGTTGAGCGAATCGGCCTGCCTCCACCACTTAGACGAAGTAAACCATTTACGTCGTATATGTATATGTATCCGAAACAATCGAGATACATCCGGTCGTTTGCCCTGCGTCCAACCCGGCGTGCAGGAACACCTGCCGCAACAGTTAATTGATAAATGTCTGTCTCAGCAGATACACAGCAGACCCACAGTATCCCCCACATGTCTGGGTTCGAGTTCCCGTTTCGCCCCCTATCTCACCCTTTAGTTTCTAGGAACCGCGGCTGCTCTGCACATGGTGGATTGCGGCACAACGTCGTTCAAATCCAGCTCTTCCGTCTGGTCCCAATTTCGGCCGAACATCAAGACAATTTGAGATTCGAGCTAATATTATTTTTCTACCCCCCAACCTCGTTCCCACTCTGTGTAGCAAAGCGAGGAGAAAGGCGCGCTCTCAGAAATCGCATGTTTTGGCTGCAACGGGACGTCCTTATACTTCGTGCGCCACAATTTGTAATCAAGCAAGAGATGAATGCTATGGACGATCAAGTCCCCCATTTAAGATCCAATTACTCTCAATTGTATGCTAAATAGCTTCATACACATCCCCAGAGAGCTGGCCCAATCTGTACGCTAAACTCAGCTTGATTAACACCCCACACCACAGGTTCGAGCAAGCGCACAATAGCGAATTCTTTGTTGAGCGGACTGCGGGGCGTTATCAGACGTCTCCTTCGCACCACGTCGCGTGCCTGCTTCCTTATCATGCTTCAGTTAGGTAACCTTTGCCAAAGGTGGCAGTCATCGGAAATTGCACATTTTTGGCGTCGTTCTCTTACAAACAGTACGATACCACAGAAGCTTAGATACTTTTGCTCTGCTTCTAGATTGGTGACTCATCGGATGTGCTCTATACGATAGCGCGACTCGTGCGTCACGTCTCACTAGAAATCACGTATAATTCCTTGCTGTCATAGAAAGCACAGACAACTATATAAGAAAATCAACTCACCTATTATCTCACATTGCTGTATACTCTATTCGTAAATACACAAAGAACGGCTAGTACATATAACAAAAAAAATCTTTACGTTGTCCCTCTATTGTTCTAGTTTTATTTAACATGAACTTGCCGTTATACCCATTCTTTGATCTTGAATTAATTGGTAAAAAGTTCATTTAATAAAATTTACGTGTCGACGCGTTGCGCAACTTCAATAGCTTTCCGCCCCCCCAACTTCATAGGCACGCATATACCGTAGAAGAGGAGAGTAAAAACCTGCGCCATCGCACACCGTTCACACTGGTCTTACTGAACATGATCAGCGGCTCCCCACAGACGGTGCCACGGCATCGTCGTGCAAACTTAAACGAAGATGACGGATACGATGACAATTATGCTTGGCCTTCGGGCGGGGGGGGGGGGGGGTATGAGACTGGTTACATCGTAAAATTGCCTGTTAGCGGAATCACCGCTGCCGGTCGTCAGCATCATCATAATGACGTCGGAATCAACAGTGGTCGCTTCCCATCTTTGTTGTTGTTGTTGTTGTTGGCGTTGTAACTGTGGTGGCCCGGCAATAATAATAACAATAATACGGCAGTGAAAGGAACTTTGTCACAAGCTGGCGTAAGCGTTAAGGGAAGGAGGGAGGTTAGGTCCTCACCAAGTAGTTCGCGTCTTTTTCTCATTTGTTCGGACTTGGTCATAGACCGCATCAATGTTACAAATCAATGAGTACTCCTACAAGAACAACAACAACTACTACTAGTGGTGCTGCTGCTGCTGCTGCTGATGCTATGGCTACTCACGCTTCTTCTACTTCACTACTACCACCCTGTAGTAGTGCTTGTGAGCTGAGATACTTCAAAATCAACCACTACTATGAATACCATTACCACAATCGCTCTACGCGTACAACAACGAATATTACGTCGATTCAATCACCGCCACCGTGTCCGGCAGCGGCTGGGGCTGATTTTCTTTCTCGGTCGCCGCCCACGATTGCCCACGTCCACAATTGCCCACGTTCCGTGACGGGAACAACGTAGCCCCGTACAAAGTTTGTCTTACGCGCCGACCAAATCGATTCTCTCTTGCTTCTTCTTCATCATCCTCCTATTTTTCTCTTCATCTCTCCCCTTCATTCTCTTGACCTTCCCCTTCTTTCTCTTGATCTTCCTCTTCTTTCTCTTGATCTTCCCCTTTTTTCTCTTGATCTTCCCCTTCTTTCTCTTGATTTTCCTCTTCTTTCTCTTGATCTTCCCCTTCTTTCTCTTGATCTTCTTCTCGTTCTCGTCGGCGGGGTACCGTATGCTCTCATCCTCCTTCGTCGTGCTCGTGCTCGTCAACGCCGTCATGCGCACCAACGCCACTCACCACTGCTGCTGCTGCTGCTGTTGGTGGTGGTGCCGTTAGCGTGCATAGCATCTACGTGCGTCCCTGCGCGTATTCGATTCAGCCGCCCTCGATGCGTCCGGCAGAGGAGCAACGGAGCAACTTTGACGGCGAAGCCTCGAAGCGCCTCACGTTGGCGTCCGTCCCTTTGGTCTTTCGTCTGTCCATCCGTCGGCGTTCAATAGCCTATTTGCCCCCGCGCGGTTCCCGCCCAACCCGCTCGGTATGCGACGGTATTGCGGCCGTAACAGCGGCGCGTCGTCGTCGGCAACATCATCGTCGTCGTCGTCGTCATCCGCATCATCATCGTCGTCGCTATCCGCATCATCCTCATCTCTAGCATCAGCATCATCAGTCACAGCACACACAGACACAAGCGGCGTGAGTGAGTGGTCGTGCGTCGCCCGTTTCAACTTATTGGTGGAGGAAGGAAGGCAGGGCGAACTAACGTTGTTGGTTAGGTCGCCTCGACCTAGCGCAGAAACAGCTCTAGCGGCGTGCGGTCTGTTCCTCCTCCCCCCCCCTAAAGGAACTGCTTTAAATACTTGGACATATATATATATATATATATATATATATATATACTGCCGAGCAAGATGACTTAGTAACAAAGCCTTTGCCTTGCATTCGGGAGAACTGGGTTCGAGACCCACACCGGCCACTCTTAAATGGGTTTGCATGGTTTCCAATTTAAGATAAGGTAAATGCTGGAGTGGATTAAAAACTAGCCATGGCATGAAAAAACCGTACACGGGCATTTGCCTTACGACAAATCTTTAGAAAAGAAAAAAAATATATATATTATACTTGTCTTGACTGCCTAACTCGTAACGCACGATATTGTCTGCTTATGTTTACAGCATTCAACAACAATCGCCTGTCGAACAGCCTATCAAAGCAACGCAACACAAGTAACAATAACAGTAGTAGTAGTAGTAGTATAGTAGTAGTTAGAAGGCAACTGATAACAATGAGCCGGCAATCAATGAATATACAACTGAATGAACGTAACCATTTTACAATACGATTCTGGCGACTGTAGTCGTTCCTATTGTAATAGAAAAAAATCAGACGCAGTGACCTTTCGTAGATTAGTATTGAGCACTTCACGAATGTA